>JAJPUD010003883.1:150816-222983 GCA_023553655.1 Myrmecobius fasciatus
ACCTTTTCATATGACTAGAAATAGTTTTAATTTCATCCTCTGAAAATTGTCTGTTCATATCCTTTGACCATTTATCGATTGGAGAATGGCTTGAATTTTTATAAATATGAGACAATTCTCTATATATTTTAGAGATGAGACCTTTATCAGAACCCTTAAATGTAAAGATGATTTCCCAATTTATTGCTTCCCTCCTAATCTTGACTGCATTGGTTTTGTTTGTACAAAAACTTTTTAACTTAATATAGTCAAAGTTATCTATCTGGTTTTCAATTAGGAGATCCAATTCTTCTTTGGATATAAATTTATTCCATCCCCATAGGTCTGAGAGGTAAACTATATTACGTTCCTCTAATTTACTTATAGTATCACTCTTTATATCCAGATCATGAACCCATTTAGATCTTATCTTGGTATGTGGTATTAGATGTGGGTCAAGCCCTAATTTCTTCCACACTAGTTTCCAGTTTTCCCAGCAGTTTTTGTCAAATAGTGAGTACTTATCCCAGAAGCTGGGGTCTTTAGGTTTATCAAAGACTAAATTGCTATAGTTATTGACTAGTTTGTTTTGTGATTCTATCCTATTCCACTGATCGACTACTCTATTTCTTAGCCAGTACCAAATGGTTTTGATGACCGCTGCTTTGTAATATAGTTTTAGATCTGGTACAGCAAGTCCACCATCATCTGCCTTTTTTCATTAATTCTCTTGAAACTCTTGACCTTTTGTTCTTCCAAATGAATTTTGCTACTATTTTTCTAGATCTGTAAGATAATTTCTTGGGAGTTTGAGTGATAAGGCACTAAATAAGTAAATTAGTTTGGGTAGTATTGTCATTTTTATTATATTTGCTCGGCCTACCCATGAGCATTTTAAGTTTTTCCAATTGACTAGGTCTGATTTTATTTGTGTGGCAAGTGTTTTGTAGTTTAGTTTGTATAGTTCCTGACTTTCCCTTGGCAGATAAATTCCCAAATATTTTATACTATCAACAGTTATTTTGAATGGAATTTCTTTTTGTATCTCTTGCTGCTGAACTTTATTGGTAATATATAAAAATGCTGATGATTTATGTGGATTAATTTTGTATCCTGCAACTTTGCTAAAGTTGTGAATTGTTTCTAGTAGTTTTTTAGTTGAGTCTCTAGGGTTCTCTAAGTATATCATCATGTCATCTGCAAAGAATGATAGTTTGGTTTCCTCATTACCTAATCTAATTCCTTTAATCTCTTTTTCTTCTCTTACTGCCAAAGCTAACATTTCTAAGACAATATTAAATAATAATGGTGACAGTGGACAGCCTTGTTTCACTCCTGATCTTATTGGGAATGGTTCTAGTTTGACTCCATTACATATGATGCTTGCTGAAGGTTTTAAGTAGATACTACTAATCATTTTAAGGAAAAGCCCATTTATTCCTATACTCTCCAGTGTTTTTAATAGGAATGGGTGTTGGATTTTATCAAAGGCTTTTTCTGCATCTATTGAGATAATCATATGGTTTTTATTAATTTGGTTATTAATATAATTGATTATGCTAATAGTTTTCCTAATATTGAACCAGCCCTGCATTCCTGGCATAAATCCTACTTGGTCATGGTGTATTATCCTGGGGATGACTTTCTGTAATCTCATTGCTAGAATCTTATTTAAAATTTTTGCATCAATATTCATTAGGGAAATGGGTCTATAGTTTTCTTTCTCACTTTTCTCCCTACCTGGTTTAGCTATCAGCACCATATCTGTCTCATAGAAGGAATTTGGTAGTACACCTTCTTTCCCTATTTTTTCAAATAGTTTATATAGTATTGGGATTAATTGTTTGTTGAATGTTTGGTAAAATTCACATGTAAATCCATCTGGCCCTGGAGATTTTTTCTTAGGGAGTTGATTAATAGCTTGTTCTATTTCTTTTTCCAAAATAGGGCTATTTAAATAATTTATTTCCTCTTCTGTTAACCTTGGCAATCTATATTTTTATAGATATTCCTCCATTTCATTTACATTATCAAATTTATTGGCATAAAGTTGGGCAAAGAAACTCCTAATTATTACTCTAATTTCCTCTTCATTGGAGGAAAGTTCTCCCTTATCATTTTTGAGACTAACAATTTGATTTTCCTCTTTCCTCTTTCTAATCAAATTAACTAAAGGCTTATCTATTTTGTTGTTTTTTTCATAAAACCAACTCCTAGTTTTATTTATTAATTCAATAGTTTTCTTATTTTCAATTTTATTGATCTCCCCTTTAATTTTCATAATTTCCAATTTGGTATTTAATTGAGGGTTTTTAATTTGGTCTTTATCTAGCTTTTTTAATTGTAAGCCCAGTTCATTGATCTTCTCTTTCTCTGTTTTATACAACTAAGCATCTAGAGATATAAAATTACCCCTTATAACCGCTTTAGCCGTGTTCCACAAATTTTGGTATGTTGTCTCATTATTGTCATTCTCCTGGATGAAATTATCGATTGTGTCTATAATTTGCTCTTTCACCCATTCATTCTTCAGGATTAGATTATTTAATTTCCAATTAATTTTTGGTCTATTTTCTCCTGACCTTATATTACATGTGAGTTTTATTGCATCATGATCTGAGAAGGATGTATTTACTATTTCTGCTTTTCTGCATTTGATTTTGAGGTTTTTATGCCCTAACACATGATCAATTTTCGTATAAGTTCCATGTACCCCTGAGAAAAAAGTATACTCCCTTCTATCACCATTCAATTTCCTCCAGAGATCTATCATACCTAACTTTTCTAGCCTTTTGTTTACCTCCCTAACTTCTTTCTTATTGATTTTGTGATTTGATTTATCTAATTCTGAGAGAGCAAGGTTGAGATCCCCCACTAGTATAGTATTACTGTCTATTTCTCCTTGCATCTCTGTTAGTTTCTTCTCTAGGAATTTGAATGCTATACCACTTGGTGTATATATGTTTAGTATTGATACCACTTCATTGTCTATGGTACCCTTTAGTAAAATATAGTTTCCTTCCTTATCTCTTTTAATTAGATCTATTTTTGTTTTTACTTGATCCAAGATAAGGATTGCTACCCCTACCTTTCTTTGTTCACCTGAAGCATAGAAGATTCTGCTCCAGCCCTTTACCTTCACTCTTTATGTATATCTATGTTTTAGATGTGTTTCTTGTAAACAACATATTGTAGGATTTTGGCTTTTAATCCAGTCTGCTACCCGCTTCCGTTTTATGGGAGAGTTCATCCCATTCACATTCACAGTTAAAATAACTATATCTGCATTCCCTGCCACCTTATTTACCCAGAGTTATGATTTTCTCTTCCCTTTCTCCTCTCTCCCTTCCCCCCTCCCCAGCACTTTGTTTTTGATGATTTATTATCAGTAAATGTTTGATTTTTTTACCTATATTATATAATTATATATCTGGGGCCATGTAAAAATTTCTCAGGCAGAAACCAATTGTTAGTGGAAAAAGTTTCAGCCTTAGTATAGCGTCTTCATTAAATGGGAAGCTCTTTCCTTACCCCTGCTCTGCAACTTACCTTCTTAGGTAATTACTTAAAGCAGAGGTGAAGTAGAATAACACAATCAGTGTGCGTAAGAGGCCACCAGGATTCAGGTCTTTCTCATTCCAAAGCAAGCTCTTTATCCACTATCTTTATGCAGGGATTTTTAACTCTTTTCATATATAGACCTCTCTAATGATCTGTTACAATCTCTGGACACTTTCTCGGAATATTTTTTAAATGCATAAGATAAAATACATAGAATTACATGAGAAGCAAATGATATTGAATTTTTGTTGTTAAGTCATAGCTGAATCTTTGCGACCCCGTTTCATGTTTTGTTGGCAGATACTGTAATGGTTTGCCATTTCCTTCCCTAGCTCATTTTACAGATCAGGAAACAGAAGTAAACATGGTTTAGTAGCTTGCCTAGGGTGATGCAGTTAGTAAGTACCTGAGGTCGGATTTGAACTCATGAAGATGAGTCTTTCTGATTCCAAACCCAATCCTCGGTGCACTATGGCACCACCTAGCTGTCTATTGAATGGCAAGGCAAAAGAATCAAGTTAATGAGGTAAGTTCACAATAACTCTGCAATTCCCTTTGCATTGAGGTATTATGCAAAGAACTGTGCATTTGGAGTCCTAGTACCTGATTTCTGGATACTTACCATTTGTGTAATTTTAGGAGAATCACTTACTCTACTTGAGCCTTAATTTTCTCATCTGTAAAATAAGACCATGGGACTAGATGGCTTTTGAGGTCCCTGCTATAGGATCATGAGCATTCTCAGATGCCTGGATTACCATAATTCTGATGTAACACTCTGGCTTATTCATTCCTGGCCACAAACTTTCCTCCAGACTTTTCCTTCTTTTCCTTTTTCATTCCATCAAAACTTCTTTATCTTTTACTCCCAATCTATCAGGATCTTTGATGTGTGACTGGCAGAATTTGATCTGATTAATTCTCACTAAGATATTAAGAGTTATTAATAACTTAATGGATTACTCATCTTAGGGACTGTATTAATATTTTGTCAGGTCCTTAATTTGCCTCTGAAGAGTAACCCTAATGATAGAATTTCAGGAACTGTAGTAACGTAGTGGGGAAACACTTGGGGGACACAATTTGTGCCTTTAAGTGAATCTCAGGTCATATCAGAAGATGCTGGTTGGTTGTTAAAAAGAAGGGTAGAAAAAACTCAAATTTTCCTATTGCCTTCTTAAAGTTGTGATGATAAAGCCAGGATCTGAGAGAGAGTGAGTCTATTTCAGTCTGTTCCAGGACAGAGGGTTCCCCTACAGTGCCCTGGCTCTGCTGGGGGATGCTGGCAGGGGCAAAAAAAGGGATTCTAGGGTTCCTTCCAGTTTTGCTTCTGTCTTGCTCCTCTCCTCCTCTTGCTCCTCCCCCAGCTCCTAAGTGTGCTACTTCTCTGCCTGCTGAACAGCTGTTTCACCAACATCATTGCCTGATTATCTTTCAAGTGGCTTCTTGGAGCAGATGTTCCCCCAGTCCTTCCCTCTCTTAAAGTAAACAAGAGCTTGTGTTGCCATCCCGTCTAGTCGGGAAATTTCATGCTGCTCCCAGGGATTTCTCTTCTCAAGAGGCTCTGGGATAGCCTGGTGAGTGTCTGGTCCCCTATTCACGACGGATGTGACATCCAGCTGGATTTTTTAGGCTATGTTCTCTCCCGGGAGGCAACCCATCGTGAAGTTTCTAAGGTATATTAATATCCTGTACTAAGAATCCAGGGAATGGAAAAGCCTTTAAACTCAGAGAATGAGAAGAGTGAGCAGTTCTGCCCATCACATGTGCCTTTATTGAGGGCTATGAGGAAGGTAAGGGTGGGTGATAATAAAAATCTGCCCTTACTGATATAACCTTACAGGTCATTTTCTATGTGTGATTATTATTTGAGTAATTCCAGGAAGACACATTCTTCTTTCAGTGTTATTCCCCAGTATGACCATAATGAAAATTCTTCTATTTTCAATTCATTCCTTTAACTTAAAGCATTGGTCTTCGTTTATTTAAGATTCAATAAATATAGTACACAAATGAAGTCCAAGATAGAAAGATGCTATATACACCTAAATGTTTATAGTGGTTTTTTTCTGTATTACCAAGAGCTAGAAACAGAGTAGATGCCCATCTATTGGAGAATAGCTAAATAAAATGTGATATGTGAATATAATATTATATGTCTATATTATATTCATATAGACATAAAATAATGTCTATGTATTAGCAATATTATTATTTTGGTATTAAGAAGAGCTAGAAATGAAGTGGATGCCCATCCATTGGGGAATGGCTAAACAAACTGTAGCACATAAATGCAATGAAGCCATAAGAAATTATAAATATTGAGAATTTGGAAAAATATTTGGAAACATATGGGATGATAGAAAGTAAAGTAAGTAGAACCAGAAAAAAACAGTGTACCCAATGATTGTAAGAATGTTAATGAAAAGAATAAAGACAACCAAAAACTGAATGTCTTGCTATGATGATGATCAAACTTAGTGGCAAAGAAGAAATGAGTTTGGGAAGTTGTAAGTGGGGTTGGGGGAGAGAAGAAACTATAGGCATAAAACATGGATTTTGTCAGACTCAGTTGATTTTTTTTTCGTTTTGCTGCAGTGCTTCTCACCTATACATCTCCTTTTTATTCTTTGTTCCAAGGGATGACTGAAATAGGAAAGAATAGGAGAAGGATATCTTTGTAAATAAAACAAAAGATACCAATATAATTAAGAAGAAAGATTCAATAAATATTAGGAACCAGTTTTATAGAGAGCATTATGCTAGGTAGGCATTGGGGAGAGCCAAAGTTTAGGTAATACATAGTCCCTGCTTTCATGGAGCTTCCAGTATTATGAAAGGACAGTATACAGCTAGTTATATGTACTAAGGTGTTATGATAAATGTATTAGAGTAATGTAATTAGTCAACTACATGAAGTCTGAAGAGTAAAGTGGTTGCCAGGGGAGGGAGGTGGGGAAGGCTTCATAAAAAGGTAGCATTTGAGTTGGGAAAGATGGAAAGTGAGAGAAGGGAGCTTCTTAGTTTAAGGAGTCATGTGGATGAAGGCTTAAGGGTAGAGGAATGAAGAACATGTTTTGGGGACAGACAGTAGTTTAATTTGGATGGCATATAGAGTACATAGAGAAGAAAGGAGAAGGGAAGGGAATGAAATAAGGATTGATTGAGCATCTATTATGTGATGGGCACTGGAAAGTAAAGTGCTGGCACTGTGCCAGGAAAATCAAACAATCTTTCTGGGTCTCAGTTTCTTCATTTTTTAATTGAGGAAATTGGACTAGATGCCTACTAAGAACCCTTCCAGTCTAAAGCTATTATCTTCATTTTATACCTGAAAAAATAGAAGCAGACAGCAACTGATTTGTTCAGTCATATAGTCAAACCAAATGAAAATGATGAACAACAACCATAGGAACAGAGAGGAAGGGACCTGAGCAAAAGTTACTGTGGAGTTGGAATGGACAGAATTTAGTAACAGGCTTTGGAATGGCAAACTTTTAAGTTATCAGTCATTGATACTTCAGTACCTGAAAGCAGACTGAGGGTAATCGGGAGTGGATAGGGAAGGGAGCACTATATAGGGAAGGCCTTAAGTATGTCCTGGGCAGTCAGAGAAGCATTTTGAGGTCACTGGGTGCTCTGTAGGAGGAGGGATAGGGAACAGAAGGGCTCTGAATAAAGACATCAAAATATAGTGAAGAGAGGATCAGCTTTGGAGTCACATATTACTTTGGGGGAAATCAATCTTTTTGGGTCTCAGTTTCCTCATCTTTTAAATGAGGAAATTGGACTAGATAAATACTGAGATCCCTTCCAGTGTAAAGCCATTATCCTGTATTCCTAAGAATATATGTGTATTCACTAAAGATAAATTTTGGTCAATGACACCACTTATTTTACTTCGAGCCAGCCCTGGCATCAACATTTGGTCGAACAAGCTCAATCCATCAGTTCTTATAGACAGAGAAAAAAGTTAAAACAATCTCTACGGAAAATTTTTTTGGCTTTTCAAAGAGTTTCTCTTTTCTATCAGCCTCATATCTTGGCTGACATTTGTTTTACCCTCATATGACTTCCTAATTCTTCAGGAAAAGTTCATTCTAATTCATCTTATTTTAAGAAAACAAAAGCCTTACTGAGCCCCTCTTTTTGGAGAGGCAGCTTGCCATAGTGCATAGAATAC
Source organism: Myrmecobius fasciatus (assembly GCA_023553655.1). Classification (NCBI taxonomy): domain Eukaryota; kingdom Metazoa; phylum Chordata; class Mammalia; order Dasyuromorphia; family Myrmecobiidae; genus Myrmecobius; species Myrmecobius fasciatus. The sequence continues at coordinate 158,540 of JAJPUD010003883.1, forward strand.
CAGAAGAAATCTTAGAGACTGCCAAGTCTACTCTCATTTTAGATAGGAGAGACTGGAGATCAGGTATTAAGTATTTTGTTGATGTCATACTGCTAGCAAATAACTAATGTGGGAATTGAGCCCTTATCTTCTTGACTGCAAATAGGCTTGTGCCTTAGTCATTGAGCTCTCTGGTTCTTCTGTTGAGCAGGAGGTGCTGAGAGACTTTGATTTAAACTTTCCAAGTCTTCATTTCCTTAACTATGAAATTGGAGCAATAACAGTGCCTACTTCTCTTATTTGTTGTGAGGAGAGTTTTTTGCAAGTGTTTATTGCATAAATGTTATTGATTATTATTGTGTCTCATCTCATGTGATAGAGAAGAAAAGCAGAGGAGATAGTCTCTCTTCTTAGGGAGGTTACAATTTTGTGGCAGACTCAAGATTTATGGGTCTGATGAGTGGTGTAGTGGATAGAGCACTGGGCTTGGAATCAGGAAGACTCATCTTCTGAATTCAAGTCTAGCTTTAGATGCTTATTATCTGGATGAGGCTGGGCAAGCCACTTAATCCTGTTTGCCCCAGTTCTTCATCTATATGAAATGCAATATGAAAAGGGGGTAAGAGTGAAAGGCTATAAAACAGTTTAGTTAGGTGGAATTGAATGCTTATTAGGATACCAATAATGGCTTTGGGCAAGTAACTTGAGCCTCAGTTTTCTTATCTGTAAAATGATGTGAAGAAGGAAATGTCAAATCACACCTGCTGGGTGATGCAATCACACCTGCCTAACCTGTGCATAGCTTGCTATATTTCCAAGCTGTACTTTCCACAAGTTGTGCCTTCCATAGCAAACATCTCCAATATTTTCCCCAAGAAAACCCCAAAATAGGGTCACAGAGAGTTGGACATAACTAAAATGACTGAACAGCCAGAAGAATACCTATGTAAAAAAAGGTCATTACCTGATTAAGTTCCAGAAGGAGGGACTCATTCTTTGAGCACCATGGGGATTCATCGAAAAGACAGGAATTTTCCAAGTTAGCTGAACCATCAGACAGGACTTCATCATGGAAAGAGCTGGTTGTAGGGCTGGATAATGAGGGATGGGCACAATTCAGATAAGAAGAAAAGAAAGGGGAAGCATTTCAGGTGGGAGGACTGTTGTTAGCAAGTGACCATGGCAAGCCAAGGAGAAGGCCAGTCTGGCTGTAGCAGAAGCGGTGCTTTAGGGAGTGTGAGAGATAAAAGCTGATGGTATAGCATTTTCCCTTTCTTCAGCATTTCAAAAAAGATCCTTGAGGTCATCAATTTGGTTTTCCCTGGACACATGCAAATTGCAACCTCTCCAGACCTTAGCGGATGATTTCATGAGTTACTGTAGCCAAAATATTCATTACTTGGTGGCCAGCCTTCAGATGACAAGACATCATCCATCATTGGGTCCACACTTCTCCAGCTTGGTTACTTCTGCCAAAGAGGACATCTCATTGGAATGGCCTTTAAAAACCCAGGCCCACCTCTATCCTAAAGTGAGATATCTTAAAATGACTTCTTTTTTCCATTCTATTTAATACATTTGTTTTCCTGATAAACCAATAAGAGAGGCAGCTTCATAGAGTGGACAGACTGTAACAAGATGTAAATCCTGACTTTGACACATTTATAGACTGTGTGATCTTGGGCAAGTCATACCAGGCAACAACCTGGTACTTTTATACTAAGCCATAGTGGGTTGTTATGATCCACATTGGTGAAGGAAATTCCCATGCTAGGAAGTCTCTACACTGAGCTCATCACACAGGAAGCTGTCACAAGCCTCTTCTTTCTACGGATAGCTCACACCTATCTTTTCCCCAGAACCTACCCCTTCCACTCCCAGATGAACACTTTGCCACTTACCTTACTGAGAAAAAGGGAGTCATTCCTAGTGAGCTCCTTTTCCTGATTCTCTTTTCAGTCTCCTATCTCATCTTAACCAGCGCCCTTCCTTTAGCTGCTAGGGCTGATGACCACATATTAACTTCTTTTTTGCTCTGATTCTATTGCCTCAATTTTGGGTTTGTTTTTTTTTTTTGGCAAAGATACCAGAATGGTTTGCTTTTTTTCTTCTCCAGTTCATTTTACAGATGAGGAAACTGAGGCAAACCAGGTGAAGTGACTTACTCAGGGACCTACAATTAGTAAATGTCTGCTGCAGCCAAATTTGAATTCTGGCAGAAGCTATATCCACTGTGCCAAATAGCTATGCAACATATTGACTTAGAAAACTACATATTAACACTATCTAGGTTTTATTGTATTTTTATTTATTTTGTTAAATATTTTCCAATTACAATATAATATCATTTGACTGCACTTGGAAGTGTTGTAAGCTGTTTGGCACCTCTTGTCCAACTCCCTTGTTTTACAGATGAGGAAACTGAGGTTGAGAGGTTGAATAGTGACTTGTCAAAGTCATATAGAAAGTAGTAGGAAACCAAAGTTTTCTGATTCCAAATTTAGTGGGTTTTTTCCTCCAGTGTACCTCATTTTACCTCCTCTAAAAACCACCCCAGACCCCTTGCTTCCATGCTGGCACCTGAGAAGCTGTCAGTTCCTACTCAGTTCTTAAACTGCCTTGGAAAGTGACCTTCAGGGTACAGGAAAAATTTATTCCTTTCCATGTTATTTTCCCTATTTCCATCAAAATAAAATCTCCTTGAAAGCAGGCACTATTTTTGGCTTTCTTTGTAGGCCTAATGCCTGAAACATAATACATACTTTATAAATGTTTATTGACTGATACCTGGAGATATGAGAGCATATGAAAAAAAAAAAGTGGGTCTACACTTATTCCCAAGGGATTGAGAGCAGCATTTCCACTGAAAGAGACAGGCAGAGACAGTCAGACTCACCTTGTGCTAAATTCTGGCTATTTTGGGGGTTGGCCAAATGTCCTTTTCATGATAGTAAGAAAAGATGAGTTTTGTGTTGTTAATGAACAGAACCAAGAATTATTATTATATAGAATATTCCAAATGTCTTACTGCAGTTTTAAACTGATGTAATGACTTTAAACTACAACTAAGACTTTTGGAACATCATGTATTTGCCTTTCTATCTTCATCTGCTCTATTTCTTATATAGTTAATTGTTTTTTGGTCTTTTTTGGTATATTCTCAGTACTTAGTACAGTGCTTGCCAAATAGTAGGCACTTATTAAATGCTTGTTGCCTGAATAACCAGCTTTCTATTCAAACTCTAAATTTAGAGTTGGAAGGGATCTTAGAAATTACTAGTACTCTCTCATTTCACAGAGCAAGAAATTTGAGTCTTAAAAAATTGAAATGACTTGCCCACAATCACACAGGTCATAAATAGAAGAATAAGACTTTGGATTCTATTCTTATGTATCCTTACCCATTGCTCTTCCTAGTACACCACACTGTCTTCTCAAAAAACTTAAACTTCCTGAGTCAAGAATTGAATCAGTGACCTAAGGATCTCTATTGAATCAAGTGTATTACTTCCCCATTCTACAAGCAGAGTTATTAAAAGGAATAATCTTCTCTGCCTATCTTAATCCCATCCATCCTTGAAGTATGCACAGATTACACCTTCTCCCTGGTCTTCCTACTAATTCTAGGCAATTCTGTTCCCTTCCCTTCCCAAATGCCCCCTGGCTACTGCTCTATACCAGATGTGTCAACCAGTGGCCATCTGGCCATATAAGGTCCACAAGATTCTCTAGTGTGGCTAAACCATATTAAAATATAGTTCCTATCAGACCTGAATTTGTTGATATATTGATAAAAGAGGAATATGTAAATATGTCTAGTTTTTCTAAGTCAATACATGCAGCCTGCTAGGATCCCTATGGATGGTTCAGCGGCTCCATTTCTACTTGAGTTCAATACCACTGGTTTGCACCATACACATTAGTTGTGTGTGTGTGTGTGTGTGTGTGTGTGTGTGTGAATTTTATTTTATTTTTTTTAACTTTCAATAGCATTTTATTTTTCCAAAGACATGTAAAGATAGTTTTCAACATACATTTTTATAATAGCTTTTTACTCTTCAAAACACTGCAAAGACAGTTCCCAACAATCACCCCCATAAAACCCCATGCTCCACACTTCCCTCTCTCCTTCCTCACCTTCTCTCCTCCCATTCAGGAGGCAATCCAACACAGAGAGAACATGCCATGTACCTTAGTTTTTGATTCTACATTACCTTGCACTCTTTAGTTGTTTCATGTCTTTTCTCCCCAATTGTATCTCTTTGAGAGCATTGATTCTACGTCTTATAAAGCCAAATTCAATATCTCCCTCTTCTGTAACCACATAATTTACAAAACTCTTCTCTTCTCTCCACTTATCCGTGTTGTGCCCATTCTTCAAGGCCTATCCCTCCATGCCCCTAGTGCAGTGCTAACCAGGCAGTAGGGCCCATTCCATCTCCTTCAGGAAACCTTCCCTGACCACCTTGGACTACAATATTTTTCCCTCTTCTGATCTTTTCTTGCATTGTTGTCCATATTCTGCCTGATGGTATTAGCTAACTTTTCATAGGGTTCACTTGACTCTACCACCAAGGACTAGGAAAATGTTTGTTTCTCCACATACCTGACAATGCCAGCTGTAGCAGTAATGCTACTTTGTAGATGTTCACTTTGATGGTGAAATCATGATATTATTTTCAATCTCTGTGGCACCTAGCATAGTTCTGGTCATGCTGCAGCTTCTCAATAATTGCTTCTTGAATTGATATTGGACAAAACAATTCTGTTTTTTTCTGTGCCTCAGTTTTTTTCCTCTGTCAAAACAAGGGGTTATATTAGAGATCATTCCTGGTTCTGCATCTTCTGTTCCTCCAAATTTGATAAAAAAAAAAAAAAACAAACCTACCAGGAGGTGAAGCAGACAGCAGGCAGTCGACCTTCCTGAGCTGATCAGATGGTGTGGATGTCGGTCCTGAAGCTGATGAAATTCATACTGGGTCTCCAAATGTATTCAGAATCAGGGAATTAGGAGACAATGGAGGAGACTGCCAAAAAGAATTTATCTCGGAAGTGGAGCTCAGGGAATAGCACTAATACTTTCGGAAATTGAAGCCCCAGCCATGAAATTGCCTATCATTTATCATACACGGCTTCACAAAGGGGAAATGGAGAAGAATTCAGTCTTATTGCTTTTTAAACACATGATCTCAGAGCACCAGGATCCAGGCTGAGTTTTTCAGATACCTATCTCCTGAAAGGAACTGTCTGAGCAAAGATGCTGCCAGCAGTTCTCGAAAGCTCCCTTTTGTTCAAGGCTGCTCTCTAAAGGGTCATACCTGCCAAGGGCAGAAAGGCCAGGAAATGAGAGCTCTTCAGGAAAGCTCATAATCCTGGGATCAGGACTGGTTGGACATAAGCAAGTTAGAAGATCACTTATGGGCTACAGTGTCAGGAATGCTGGGAGAAGTCTGGGCCTTTCTCTCACCCCAAACCCTTCGCACTGACTGACTGATGTCTGAAATTGGACAATGAAAGATGCTTCTCTTTAGATTAAGCCTTGGATACCTGTTAAGAGGCAACTTGTCTCCACTCCCACCACCAATTGCATCAAGTGTTGCATTAAAGCCTATATTTTTATGTAACTGGAAATGGAAGGAACTGGGGATATTTTGCTGGAACAAAAGAAATTTAGGGCAAAAGGATGGGAAGAATGGGAGTTTTCTTCAGTATTTGAAGGCAGAAAAGGTGGATATGATTTAGAGTTGCCACTGATCCAATTCCTTCCTAGCCCTAATTTGCAGTTTTAGGAATTGAACCTAGGAACTTTAAATGAATTGTTACCAGGCTGTACAGTAGTAAGCATTTGAGATAGGATTTAGATCCAGATGTTAGAGCCTGGAGTTAGAGCTGGGAGGAACCTTGGAATAATACATTCTAGATATTTTCTTACTTTATCCTCACAAGAATCCTGTAAGATAGGTGTTGTTATAATCATTTCTACTTTACAGATGAAGAAACTGAGGTTAAATGACTCACTCAGGAAGACAAGATAATACAGTGGAAAGAGCATAAGCTCTGGAGTTGGAGGACCTGAATAAAGCACTTAACTCTCCTAGGTCTCAGATTTCTTATCTATAAGATGAAGGGACTGAATTAGATGACCTCTAATGACCTTTAAAACTCCACATCTATAATCTTTGTTATTCAGTTAGGTCTTACTCTCCATAATCCCATTTGGGGTTTTCTTGGCAAAGATATTAGAGTGCTTTAGCATTTCCTTCTCATTTGACAGATGAAGAAACTGAGGCAAACAGGGTTAAGTGACTTGCCCAGGGTCATACATCCAGTAAGTGTCTGAGGCCAGATTTGAACTCAGGAAGATGAGTTTTCTTGACTCCAGGTCCAGTGCTCTGTGCACTATGGCGCCAACTAGCTGCCCTATCTTTAATCTGTGAACACTGATAATATATATATATATATACATATATATATATATATATATATATAATCTATTACTCTGAGATAAATCTCTAGGACTTTTAGATGTCAATATTTTCACTCTATTCTGCCATGCTGCCTTGTAACTACTCACATGTCTCAAGTCCTGAAAAGTGATGATCAGGGTCAAGCTTAAATTATATACAGTTGGGACCAACTGTCCTGGGCCTTACTTCCCCCCTGGGAAGTGGAAAGAGATTACCAGAAAGAAAGACTTTTTTTCAGCTTTTCCAAACAGTGGATTAAGAGTCACAATAGCTATAGCCAAAGTAACTCTCATGTCCAGAATGCTTTAACATTTCCTAATCATTTTCCTTATGACAACTTTCTAAAGTAGATAGAGTAAAAATTATTAGTCCCATTTTACAGGTGAAAAAACTGAGACTTCTATTGGTAAAATAACTTTCCCAAAATTACTTAGCTAGTAAATGGCTGGGCTGGAATTTCAACCCTGGTCTTTCCTCATTCTGAAGTTCAGAACTTTTTCCTTAGGGACAGAGTCACATTTCATTTCAGATGTTCGATTCAAAAGTGCTTAGATGAAAATGTATAGTTAAAATCTCCTTCAAAAATGTTTTTAAAGAGTTTATAAAGTATATCATAACAGTTACAATTGGGAAGGGGATAGATTCTTTTTTTAAATGGCAGCCTGTGTCAGAGGACAGATAAATCTGAAATATTTACTGTGAGAACAATAAATAATCAGCTAAACTATTGATTAGGAAAAAGGCAGGAATCAAAACTTCTACACAGTTGGAGGAAAATAGGAAGATTTAATTGGCAGAAAACTTGTGATTAGAAAAAAATTTTCTTGAATGACTTCACATTTAAGTATGATTCTATTAAAGTGTGAATACACTGCCATAAAACAGTTTCATTTTCCTATTTTACCATGAGCCAAGAGAAGAAGACAGGAAGAAGTCAAATGAAACACCAAAATGGTCTTTCATGAAGGCCCACTTAAGGATCTCCTGGTCATTAACTCTACTAGTCTAATCAGAGAATTCATAAGCTATGAATACAGCCTATTAAGGGAAAAGAGACTCTCTTAGTGAAACAGAATAATAAAATTCATTGTTGTTGTTGTTGATAAAATGCTTAGCTGCATGTTATGGGCTATAGATGTCTATGGAAATCCTTAGAGAATGAGATTGATGTGACCCAACCCAATCCAATCTACGAGGGCTTCATAGAAGTGACAGGAATTCAGCTGTTCCTTGAATGACAGAGGTTTGGATAAATGGAGAAGATGGGAAAAGGTCACTGGATCAAAAATTACAGAGAAGGGAACCAGCATGGCGGAGGGCTTTGAAGACACCAGCCAACATGGGAAAGAGAAAAGAATGGTAGAGTAGCTTTGAAAGTCAGGCAATGAGGAACTAATAATATGTATTCTTGGGTAGGGTGATATGACTAAGCAGTGTTTTAGAAGTACTGTTTGGGCAGATGTCATGTGCTTTGTAGAGCCCCCACACCGGGGTGACAAAATATTTATTTATTTAATTTTTTGATCCCTAGTCCTCTAATAGGTGTTGTTGGTAACACTGGAAGGAACCATCATGTTCCTTGGCCCCAGAGTTTTATGTAGATAGCCTTTTATCAAACCCTTTATTCTATGGCTTCTATAATAATAAGAGCTATTGATGTTCTCACCAATCAAGTTCTTCCCCTCAATGCTCCATCATGAGCCAGAGATGACCCTGAGTTTTTTCAGGCTATGTCAACTCCCTGACAGTTTCTACCAACCTTGTAATGCTTAAAGTACAGTTCTAGTAACAGAGGAAGCACTAACCTAGATAAGTACAAAAAAGCTCACTCCTTGTGGCCTGGCAATTAGATATTGGTTATAATGACCATTTCACAGATAAAAGTACAAAATGGCCCTTAGTCCCATGTGAACTTTTTTCTTTTACTTCTGCAGAGATGATTTCAGAGTAGCAGAAAGGATTGAAAGAAGGCTCCTGAAATTATAGCTTTTAGACTATTTATAAGAATCATTTAACTGCTGATACTCTAAACATTGATAGTTCTGAAGCTTAAATACTTTGGCCACATAATGAGAAGATGGGACTCATTGGGAATGACCTTGATGTTGTGAAAGGCCAAAGGAGATGGGTAGCTAGGGTCATGGAAATAATGACTCTGAACTTGGACCTCCTTGCCAGATAGTGGTGAACAGAAGGGCCTGGGGTGCTGTAGTCCATGGGGTCATGAAAAGTCTGACATGACTACAACATCTATATGTGAATGACCAAGGAGATGATATACTGCTGGAGGAAATGAGCCACATCTATCTTGATATTCTTATTATAAATAAAACCAAAACATATAACAAACTTGAAACTGAATAGAAGGATGACTTATAGGTCTTCTTTGAAGAGGAGGATAAAGGCATTGGTAGAGTAGGTTTCATTTTATACCCAAAGGCAAGAAGAAACATAATTTCATAGGACATATGGTTATCTCACCTTGCCATGCTCAAGAGGAGTATAAACAAACAGATGCCCTAACAGGATGAAGAAATTGAAAAATCCTATGAATAACCTGAGAAACTCTTCCAAATTGAGTCAACATGTACTTTGATACTTGATGATATTCCTGTAGACATAGGCACAGGGGAGGATGGTGAAAAATGTTAAGAGATTGTGTTTTAGGATTAAGTAATGAAAGAGGCCCAAGGCTTATAAATTACTCAGAAGGCTGATGTCTGTACATCATGAATAATTTATTTATGAAGAGAGTTGGAAGATGCTAAATGTGGCAAGCACTGAATAATATCACAAAAAACACAATTCACTCTCTTTTGGGCTGTGATTTTTATCAGTGTAAGAAACTTCCTTGTGAGGGAATTCCTTCCACAAAGGTTTATCAACAACTCCTCTGGAATTTAGTCTTAAAGAGATGTCTGGAATTATGAAAGGTGAAGTGGATTGTTTATAATCAAATGACTCTTATAGGCCAGAATCTAGTTGTTCTCTACTGCAAGCCCAGCCCAGTATCCCTTACCCTATGCTGCCTCTTAACCATAGCTTAATAGGAAATGGATGGTTACCTAGACAACAGTCATTTCACAATCAGCTGTCTGTGCAGTCAAATCAGGAGTGTTCTAGGTGTGCCTAGCTACATCCTATTATTTCTCCAGAAATGGGTGGATTTCATTTTAATTTAATTGCATGATAAACTCTATTAATTTTAAAATACAAATAGTTGTATTATGCAAAAGGCATCAAATTGTATAACATAGACATTTTAGAAATGTATAAAAATCTTGTCTTCTCTAGTAGACTGCATGCTGGGGCACTGATGCTGCTGATTGGCCAGTAGGATCAGGGAAGTGGTTCAATGTGGTAACCATGTGGTGGACAATTAATTTATTGTATTTTATTGCAATGAACTAATTGCTCATTTTAAAAATAAAATTAATTTTAGTTTCTTTAGTTTGATGAATAAAAATAATATCCCTCTTCATTGAGTATTCAATGAATGATTGCCCTTAGTGCACACATTAATGTAATATATTGTCCTCACCTATAAGTCAAATCATGGATTGATTAGAGAGGTCAGATAACAAGAGTGTACTGCATGCAATTCCAACAGTTTCATCCCAGTCTTTTAGAATGAACAGTTGACTTAAAAATGAGAAATGGATGAGATGAGTCACTAAAAAAACTATCTATTAGGAGGAGATCAACAGAGCTCATAAAGTGAGTTAGCAAACACGATCTCCCTGACAAGGGAAGAGACATGGTAGTCTAGGAAATACCAGTTCATCAAATGAGCTCATTTATAACCATATTACAGAGAAGAACCCCATGAGCTTATGAACAATATTGCTTCACAAAGTAACACAGAGCAACATGGGGAAACTGAGCCCATGGAATAATTCTCTGGCTTGGCTCCTTATTTTTATTTTTATTTAATTTTTGGCTTGGCTCTTTAAACAGCATGCTGTTCAGGAACTGTGTGAACTCATCTCTTCTTTTTCCAAGGATCTTGTTACATCAGGAAATCACCTCTCTCTAAAAGTTTTAGTCTCCCAGCTCTTGAACTTGGGGCCTCTCAAAATTGGTGCTGCACAGGAAATCTTTCTTCTTTGATTGTTGGGTAGATTCCAGAATTAAACTGTTGAAGGAATTTGAAATTCACTATCCTCCATGTAGAAATTTGGGATTCATGAATATTGTCCATTTTCTAACCTTTAAGGGCATGTGAAAGCGCAATTCTACTTCTGCCATGTGCTTCTGTTGTGCACTCCCTACTGATGGGGTAGATTGGAAACTTCATACAGATACTAGTTCTTCTGTCCCTTCTGTTCCTTAATGCAGGACATGGCCTTACTCCACTTCACCATGATTTGTTTTCTCAGAGAAACCAACAGATGAAGTATGAGCTGCTTTCAAAGCTCACTTGTATAGCTCACAAAGTAGGGCAGCAACTCTGACAAGAATCTGTCTTTCTTTCTGAGTTCCAGTTAACATCATCTTGATGGTAACACTAGTCACAGGATTGATCTTTGTCTTCTAAGCAGAACATAAGTGGGCTTGACCACTTTAGTTAGTTTAGACCCCTCAGTCTTGCCTTGCCCTGTCATCTCATCAGGTTAACTGAAGGAGCAGCTAGTAGAATGATGGCTTTATTTATTGATTAGAAACCCCGTCAACAAATAAATGGAAATAGAATTCAGAACAGGCAAGATGAGCATGGAAATAAGGAGGACAAAATAAATGAACACTTTTTAGAAAAAAAGTGCTACAAATGAAGTTATTCAAAAGTGTTCATCATGGGTAGGGGGAAGAAGGATTTCAAACTGTTATTATTTGGATGGGAAGAAAAAGGGATAGGAAGAAAGGAAGGAAAGGGGAAAAAATAAAGAAGTGAGAAAAGAAGAACAAAGAGAAAAAACTAATAATATAAATAAACTCAAGGAATCTGGAATATATGAGATTAATGGAAGTGAAGGGGAAGCCTTTGGGAAAACACTGGGATCAAATTAGTGCAAGCAAAACTAATCAGAAGGACACAGTGTGGAACTGTTGAATAAACACTGCCTTTGAAGTGAGAAGACATTAATTGGGAGCTCAACTCTGCTGATTTGCTACTTATGTGAGCCTGAGTAAATTTCTTCACCTCTCTGGGTTCCCTTACAATCTGTAAAATAAAGAGATTGCCAAAGATGATCTCTCAGGTCCTTTCTAGCTCATAGTCTGTGAATCTAATAACCCTACTACCAAAAGTGATATAGAGAGAAGTGGAAATGGCACTTAAGAATATTGAAAAAGGTTTTGTCAAATAGTCCTACCAAATATATACAGAAGAAATCATTGCTGAACAGGACATAATTTTTATTTTTAAATAATAACTTTTTGTTTTCAAAATACATGTAAAGATAGCCTTCAACATTCACTCCTGCAAAACTCTGTCAGAACTCGATTTTAAAGACACTTAGGGATGACTTTCAAGAAATTTCATAGAAGAAGGATATTCTCCCAGAGTGGAAAAGATCATTGATAGTATTGATGTCATTCTTTAAGAATTTCATGATCTCATCAGAATTTAGAATGATGAATTTGGAGCTAGAAGAACTGAGTTTGAATCATTTGACTAGTTAGTTTCTTTGTGACTAGGAAGTCACTTAAATTCTATGAACTTTAGTTTCTTCAGCTGTAAAATGAGAAGTTTTAGACTGGGTGACCTTTAAGAGTCCCACACCTCCACTCTACCCCAATGATTCCAGTTTTAAAACCATTCTTCTATGATCCTATTTGTATTCAGGCTACATTAATGGAGTGCAATCTACTCTTACCTTTTCATTGCATGTTATTTTTGTCCTTGTTACATAAATATGTCCTAGAGAATTTTCTCAATGTTCTAAAGCCTTCAGAAAAGGCTTTTTTTGTTATTTTGTGTGTGTGTGTGTGTGTGTGTGTGTGTGTGTGTGTGTTTTATGGACACCAGTTCAGCATTTGGATTGGCCATGTGGTACCCAACCCTTTTGCTCTATGATGGAACTACCTCCTTTTCTAGTCTAGTGTGCCTTTGAAGATATATTTTGTAATACTTGTTTGTAAATCATTGTTGACAATATGACACATACTCATACCACAGCTGTGAATCACCTGCAATTTTGATTCTTTCAAGATGTTGTTGCTCCTTGGTTCATAGCCATTAAGGTACAAAAGAGACTACAAACATTTAAAAGGATTCTTGGGTGTCAGGGAGCAGCTTTGTATCACTGAAAATGTATAATTTCTCACATCTGTTCCAGGCTACTATTCTTCTCCTATTCAATTCTGGGCCAAACTCACAATTCCTGTCTAAGATAGATATGCTGATAGAATAACCCAATGGGCTACCAATCCAAGTGTTGTCCTAGACAATATAAATAAGGACTGTTGTGGTTTTTTAGGAGCAATGTTGGTCTATGGGGAAAACTGAGTGCTGCAGAATTGATGCTTTCAAATTGTGGTGCTGGAGAAGACTTTTGAGAGACACTTAGACAGCAAGGAGATCAAATCAGTCAATACTTAAATTCATTCAGGCTATTCCCTGGAAGGTTAAATACTGAAGCTGAAACTTAAATACTTTGATTATATAATGAGAAGTCAGGACTCATTGGAAAAGCCCCTGGTGTTAGGAAAGATAGAAGGCAACAAGAAAAAGAAATAGTAAAGGATAAGATGGACAGCAGCAATGAACATGACCTTGGACAGACTTTGGGAGAAAGAGGAGAATAGAAGGACTTGGTGTGCTGTGGTCCATGGAGCCATAATTGAATAGCTGAAAGATTGGAAAACAACATTTGTAGAGAGCTTTAAGATTTACAAAGTGCTTTACACAAGTTATCTAATTAGAGCCTCACAACACTCTTGTGAGATAAATACTATTGTTATCCCTACTTTACAGATGAGAAAACTGAGGCTGGGGGATGTTAAATGACTTGTCCAGAGCTTGCAATCTTTAGTCGAAGGTAGGATTTAAATTCAGGATTTTCTGACTCCAGCAGTTGGGTCACCTCAATGCCTTCTTTTCCATCTCCATGAAATCCTAATAGGAAGATTCTATGGACCTAATAAGAGTACCTACCCTTGATAAAAAATAAGAGAATATAAATGGCAAACTTTTATAGATACTGTTCTACACTAGAGTACATTTTCAAGCACTGAAAAGGTTATTCCAGTGGCTCCATGTCACCTCTAAGCTCAAATCTAAAATCCTCTATTTGGCATTCAAAGTCCTCAATAATCTGACTTATCTTTCCAGTCTTCTGACATTTTCCTCTCCACTGTTATGGTGTTATCCAATGACACTGGGCTGCTTGCTGTTCTGTAAAAAAGACATCTCATCTCCCAGCTTCAGGCATTCTAAGTGAATGTCCCTCAAGTCTGCAATGCTCTCCCTCCTCAACTCTCCCCCTGGCTTCCCTGGCTTCTCTCAAGTCTCAGCTAAAATTCCATTTTCTATATGAAGGCTTTCCTGATCCTTCTCAGTTAGTGCCTTATCTCTGCTGACTGTCTCCAGTTTTTCTTGCATATGTCTTGTTTACCTATTTTCACATTGTCTGCCCCATTAGACTGTGAACTCCTTGAAAGAGGGGATTGTCTTCTGTCTTTTTTTGTATTTTCAGTGCTTTGTATAGTGTCTGGCATCCAATAGGTGCTTAATAAATGCTTATTGATGGACTGACAAAATATGGAGATTATAGGACAATGGTGTTTTTTTTTCTTTTTCATTGCAAAAAAAGTATTGGCCTTGGTAGAGTATGTTTCTTAAAAGTTTTCTTACAGTAAATCTATCTTGTGAAATCATACAAAATGTGTTGCTAAAAGCAAGCACAGAGATATTGTGTTACTGATCCTCTGAGTATCAGCATCGTTAGGCATAAAACACGAAGATATATGCTGGCAATGGTGTTTGCCAGTATCATGAGGATATGCTATATAGAGTATGAATGGAAGAGGAATTCTCTATAGATTGTGAAATCCTAAAGATGCTTCTTTTGCAGATGATATGCTGATCATAGAATGCTCTTGAATACTGTAGGCCAGGGCTTTGTAACCTGGAGTAAATAGTTCTAATAACTATTTCAATGTAAGTGAATCCTCTTGTAATCCCATAATCTTATGTATTTTATGCATTCAGAATCATTATTCTGGGGAGTCCAAAGGCTTCCTTATTCTACTAAAGTTTAGCAAGTCTATAGCACATCCTATAGTAAGAATCTTACTATGAAACTTCCTAAAGAAGAACTATGGCTAATCAAAAGTGATCTGTCTATTAATTCACCCAATAAAAACAAAGTGGTTGAAAAATGAATATATTATCCATATTCTGACACATAGTTAAATGGGTTATTTCATTGGTACCTATATCTTGGGGAGATGCTACAGACAGACAATAACCTAGGTTTATAACTGAGTAGAATGAGATCATTCTGGATTGTATTTGGGAACTTCTGTAGGGCTTACAATGATCCAAACTTGATCTTTCTCTCAAAAGCCTATTTTTAAAAATGACCAGTGTCTTCTCAGTGATGTTATCTACCTACACATGATGAAACACCTTGCTTTCAGGAAAATCTCAATCATCATTGACCCAGAGGGCAAAGATTCATGGCAATAATAATACCGTCATTGGTACTGAAAAGTGCATTTCAGTCTATTCCCTTGTAGCTCTATTTGCTATTCCATTAACTTTCCAAACCAAAATACCCATCTCCGGTCAATATATATCGTTTCTCTCTATTAGAATCTATGCTTCTTGAGGGCAGGGATTGGTTGTGCTTTTGTATACATGCATACATAATTTAGTGCTTATCACAGTGTTTGACCCATTTTATTTAATATTCTGTTTTTCATTCATTTACTCATTCTTTCATATTGGATGTGAGTAGGTCATAACAACATTCTAGAAGTGGGATTAAAGACTTTAGATATGATTTTGTCCAATTCCCTCTTTTTACAGATAATGAAACTCAGATCCATAGAGGTTATAAAAAATAGAAAAACTCAGACCTCTGCCTCAGCTAGGATCCTATAGAACATGACTTCATTAGGGACACACACCTGGGAAAAATGGTGGGCTAGTCGCATAGCATGAGCAAGGGATAATAGATGAACAACCCAAGAGTTCTGTTGGTATCTATGAATTATTAAAAGACACAGAGGAAGGTCTGCAGCTGGTTGGATAAACCCTCTGTGTAAGATTTATGGAAGAAGATGGAATGATGTTCACAAGATGATGAAGCATGGGTGTACTGTGACCTGGACTAATGGAGGGCCCATGGGGTAAGCCTGGATCCATCCACATGATGAAGTTCACAAAAAGGGCATCTCAGGGTGATCTGGCAGATGTTAGCAAAGGCTTTATAGAATTGAGCCTTAGAGGACTAGGTTAATTTATAGAGAAGGATTTATTCCAAAGATAGTGCCCTGTATCCATTTTAATTTTGTGGGCTCTGTATGGAGTCCAAGACTTATTTTATTTTGCATCTCTTTAAAATGCTTGTCATTCAGTATAACGAACTGTGTAATACAGTTTTATTGCTTGTGAGTTTTTAATTATCCCCACTCTCCCACTAGCTTGTGAACTCCATAGAAGCTGGAACTATACTCCATGTAGAATTTGCATTTTTCACATTTACCTATTGCTTCCAAATCACATATCCATGTCCAAGATCCAAGATCACATACTCAAAATTGAAATCTTCTCTTCATCTGTAGAATTCTCTTCCTCTCACCCCCTTACTCTTTAAAACACATTTTAAAAGATCAGAGGCATGTAAATAATAAGTCTCCCACAACGACCTCCAACTCCCATCCAGGACTTTGGTTTGTATCTCTTTAATGCTCTAATTACACACCACTATGCATTAGAGTTATCTCTATATACCGTATTTACCCAGTAGATTATAAGCTGTATGAGGGAAGGGACCATATTTTTTCTCCTTGAATTTTGCTTCTCCTCTAGCACCTAGCACAGTGCTCTGCACACAGTAGCTGCAGAAAACTGTTTGCAGAATGAATGAAAGCATTGTATAATAAGTCTATATAATATATATGACAAGGTGGTTGGAAGGCTTCCTTTTTATGGAGCATCTTTTTCAGCATCCTCAAGGTCATAGTCCTAGTGGTCTCCTGGGAGAGCAGGTGGGAGCAGCACGTAGTTCTAGGTAGAATCAGTGGGCGGTTAATTTCCAGGTACCACATCCCTAACAGTTGGCAGCCTTCATGTTTGATCGACCACTCAGAGTTGTAGCCTCCGCCCTCCACGCTGTTGATCATTTCTGCAGGTAAGAGATTAAAAATTTCGAGGGCGATTGAGCACTGGAAACATGTTTCATGGCTTGGCACAAGACCTCTTAGTGCAGGTGTTTCAGTAATTGTGATACATGGAGAGAATTTAGCCTATGGCTGGGGCTCTTAGATTTCTACCTGGGTGGCTGATAGAGGAAATAGGAAGGTTCTGGACCCTGGGAGGAGATCAGACAGAGCTTGGGAGTGGAGAGGGGGCAATAGGAACAAAAATCTTGAAGGAAACTGAAATCCTTGGAGATGAAGTGACTTGGTCAGGGTCATTCAGGTAATAAATAGCAGAATCAGATTTCAAATCTAGATCTTCTGTCGGGTGCCTTTTCCACTCGACTGTTCTGTATTTCAGGACTTGAGGAGATGACTTCATTTATCATCCTCTATTTTCAGGCAAGTTCCTTTTTATTAGCCCTATTTTAAAGTGAAGGCAACTGAGGCCCAATGAGATTAAGTAATGTGCCAAAATCTCTTATTTCCATTCTTATGGTTCTAATTAAATGGCCTAAATGAAGAGTTAACAAGGGCCAGGACTGATTAAGAAGGGGAGAAATTGGTGAGGGCAGGAATCATCAGGTGAAGCTTCTTGGAGGAGCTGGGCATTTAGCTGAGTTCTGAATGCTGAATGAATTTAAATGGACAGGAAGAGAGATCACAGGAAGCAAAGAAATAGTATGAGCAAAAACATGAAGTCTAGAGGCAGCTAGGTGGCGCAGTGGATAGAGCACCAGCCCTGAAGTCAGGAGGACCTGAGTTCAAATCTGGTCTCAGACACTTAACATTCCCTAGCTGTGTAACCCTGGGCAAGTCACTTAACCCCAATTGCCTCAGCCACAAAAACAAAAACAAAAAAAAACATGAAGTCTAGCATGAGTATGAGCAGTGTGGAGACTGGTCCCTTTACTTTGGCGGAGTCAGTGGGAATTGGGACCCTTTACTTTGGGGGGACAGTGCAGACTGGCCCCTTTAAGGAATATGTTTTTTTTATATATAAAGCTTTTTATTTACAAAACATATGAGTGATTTTTCTACATTGACCTTTGCAAAAACTTTTTTTTCCCAAGCTTTTCCCCTCCTTCCCCCCACCCCCACCCCTAGATGACAGGTAATCTAATACATGCTAAATAGGATAAATTATATGACAAATACAATACATGTATACATATCTATACAGTTATCTTACTGCACAAGAAACATCAGATCTAGAAAGAGAAGAAGAAAAAACAACCTAAGAAGGAAAACAAAATGCATGGAAACATTCACAGAAAGCGTTAAAATGCTGTGTTGTGGTCCACACTCAGTTCCCACAGGCCTCTCTATGGATGTATATGACTATCTTCATCGCTGAACAATAGGAACTGGTTTGAATCACATCATTGTTGAGGAGAACCATGTCCATCAAAATTGATCATCGTATAGTCTTGTTGCCGTGTATAATGTTCTCCTGGTTCTGCTGATTTCACTCAGCATCAGTTCATGCAAGTCTCCCCAGTCCTCTCTGAAATCCTCCTGTTGGTCATTTCTTACAGAACAATAATATTCCATAATATTCATATACCATAATTTATTCAGCCATTCTCCAATTGATGGGCATCCTTTCAGTTTCCAGTTTCTTGCCACTACAAAAAGGGCTGCCACAAACATTCTTGCACATGTGGGTCCCTTTCCTTCCTTTAAGATCTCTTTGGGATATAAATAGAAACACTGCTGGGTCAGAGGGTATGCACAGTTTGATAACTTTTTGAGCATAGTTCCAAATTGCTCTCCAGAATGGTTGGATCCGTTCACAGTGAGGAATATGTTTTTAATCCCAGAAAAATATTTTTATTTTATTTTTTACCATTTAATAGCTTTTTATTTTATAAAATATATGCAAAGATAGTTTTCAACATTCACCCTTGCAAAATATTGTGTTCCAAATTTTACTCCCTTCTTCCCCCATCCCCTTTCACAGACAGCAGGCAATCCAATATAGGTTAAACATGTGCAATTCTTCTAAACCTATTTCCATATTCATTATGCTGCACAAGAAAAATCAGATCAAAAGGTGAAAGAAAAAAATACAAGCAAGCAAACAACAACAGCAAAAATAAGGTGAAAATATTATGCTTTAATTCATGTTCAGTCTCCATAATTCTCTCTCTGGATGCAGATGGCTCTTTTCATCACAAGTCTATTGGAATTGCCTTGAATCACCTCACTGTTGAAAAAAGCCAAGTTGATCATCACATAATCTTGTTATTGTGTACAATGTTCTCCTGGTTCTACTCACTTCACTCAGCATCAGTACATGTAACTCTTTCCAGACTTTCTGAAATCAGCTTGCTCATCATTTCTTACAGAACAATAATATTCCATTACATTCATATACCATAATTTATTCAGCCACTTCCAATTGATGGGCATCCACTCAGTTTCCAGTTTCTTGCCACTACAAAAAGGGCTGCCACAAACATTTTTGCACATGTAAATCCCAGAAAATATTATAGAAGTTAAATATGGAACTTTGTCCTGGGCATATTTTACATGTTATCTTAATATGGATTTTCTTTCCCAGAAAGTCCTTAAGGGCAGGACTATTTCTTCTCCTTAGTCCCTCCAACTTCTCCTGGGGGCAAGATCAGTGTATTTTTTGTTGTTCAGTCATATCTGATTCTTCGTGACTGTTTTGGGGGTGTTCTTGGCAAATACACTGCTGTGATCTGCCATTTTCTTTTCCAGCTTGTTTGACAAATGAGGAAAGTGAGGCAATTGGGGTTAAATAACTTGTGCAAGGTCATCTAGTAATTGTCTGAGGCTGAATTTGAATTCTGGTCTTCCTGACTCCAGCCCTGGCTCTCTATCACTTAGCTTCCCATGCTCTCTCTATAAGAACCTTCAAAGTCTCTGATCAGCTGTCTATTGCATACAAAGAGATGGGAAAGTTAGTTCCTGCTGGGACCACATTAAGGAAAAAAATGACCATTAGAAACCTGGAGAAAGCAATCATCACAAACCTTGTTTAGTCATTCAGCTTTACAACCTGAATGCATAAGACATTTCCCTTATGTTAGCTTCAGTTTCTTAATTGAATGGGTTGGTCTAGATCTCCAAAATTCCTTCCAGTTCTAATATTTTATGATCTTAATGTCCTAGGTTATAATTTATGACTTCAGGGTTAGTTTTATGCACAGAGTACAAAAAATAACAAATAGCTTTTATTTATAGATATAAATAAATATGGATATAGATGTGGATATTTATGGATATAGATTTTATTTCTTTAATGTTTGAAAGTTTACAAAGCAATTTCCACTTGATCTTCAAAACTAATCTATAAATTAGTTAGGATAATTATTCTCACTTCCATTTTACAGATGAAGACCAGAAAGGCAGGATGAGTAAATGGAAATCCAAAGAAATTTGGAAACAAAAGGAACTGGATTAGAATCCAAGCCTTAATCTGAAGTAGCTGAGAGGCAGGTAGGTGATGCAGCATCTTCTCTGGAGCCAGGAGGTCTGGTTCAAATGCAGCCTCAGACCCTTGCTAGCTGTGTGATGCTGGGCAAATAGTTAACCCTGATGGTCTCCATAAAGAAAAGTTACTTAACTTCAGTCTAGCCCTTCATTTTCTCCTCCATAAAATAAAAAGGGTTTGACTAAATGATCTCTAAGGTCTCTTCAGGTTCTAAATCCTATGATCCCAAGTGATTTATTGGTACTGTTGAAGGCAGGATGTGAAACCAGGTTTTCTGAATCCAAACCTAGGGGTTCTTCTCATTCACCACCCCATACTGCTTCTCCCTTTGAGTGCCCTATGATAGGGGAGAAGTTAAAATCACCTCCAGCATCCTAAAAGTGCCTGAAATCCCTCTTTAGAAAGGCATTATTTATTATAAAGGAGCCATCCTTTGTCCTGAAGTAACTAGTTATTGAATATTTCCAATCTTAGGTCTGTTCTAAACTACTTGTCTGGCAATGGGCCTTCTGCTAATTTATTTATTGCTTATTTAATTCTGCTTATTGTCCTCAGTTTCCATATCTGTACAACGGGTATAATACTGAACCCTACTTACCCACTTACAAGGTTATGAAGATGAAAGGAAACAATTGACTTTAAGGTGCTACATAAGGCATCAATTGTGGCAGGAATCCAAAACTGCTATTATAAAAATGCAAATTTTTTCAAGGGGTTAACATATTAAACTATTATCAGCTGTTTAACACCTTAAAATAGCTTAATATATCTGCTCAATTTCCAAGCATAATAGCTAGCTAGGGATATCTTGTGATGGGGGTTTGGAGAGAAAATAGGGAAAAGTCCAGACAGGTCAGGTCTTGATGGGGTACTGTTAGGGAAGAGATAGTTTGGAGTTAGCAGGGAAGAGGAGAAAACAGAAAAACAGTCTTTGCCTCTCTGACAATTTGTCAGGAGAGAGGCATTCTTATGTCTTATCTAGGAAAAGCTTCAGCAAGCATTGCCTTAGGAACAAGAAGGTAGGGGAAGATTTGTCTGTTAAAAAAGGCATCATTAGATTTGGAGGTTCACAGATTTAGAGATGAAAGGGACCTTGGAAGTCATTTTGTCCAATTGACTCATTTCACAGGCCCAGATGAAAAACATCTTAGTTGATAGGTTACCTTCAGTTAAATCCAGTGACATCCTCATGTTTTTCCTCCAGTGTGCAGTAACCTCTTCCTCTGAAAGAACTCTTGAGTCTGTGTCCCATAAAAACCTGGCTCAAGCTTCATGTGCTCTGTCAAGCCTTCCTCTACTTCCTCTAACTCCCACATTCCTGTCTTGGTACTTAGCACTCATGGCTCTCACTTATGACCTTTTCTGTGTCTTTTGTCTCCCCAGCCAGAGTGTAAGATCCGTGGGCAGTACCCTGACACACTTCTCTCTGTATTGTACTTTGCATGATGCTTAATGAGAATTAGCAGCCTGATGGATGATGGGGAATTTGTTTCTCCAGCAAACCCAGGTTTCATTCTGTATCAGTATGGTTCAATGGAAAGAAAGCCAAGCATTTTGACTCATGGGGCCCAGGCTTGAATCCCAGTCCTGACCCTTTTTACCTGTGTGACCTTGCCTAAGACATAGCTCTTTGGGTCTTAGTTTCTTTACTTGCAAAGTGAGGTAAGTGATGCAGGGGAGAAAGGACTAAGCCTGCAGTCAGGAAAACTCGTAGTTCTGAGTTCAAATCCAGCCTCAGATACTTACTAACTATGTGATAGCCCTTTTGGTCTCAGTTTCCCCATCTGTAAAATGATCTGGAGAAGGAAACGGCAAACCGCTCCAGTATCTTTCCCAAGAAAACCCCAAAATTGGGTCGTGAAGAATCAGACACGACTTAACAGAACTAAAGAAGTCCATGACCTCTAAGGTCCTTTCCAGATTTAAGTCTGTGATCTCACAAAATTCCAACACAAACACACACCTACACAAAATAACAAAATGATCTCTAAGGTACCTTTCAGTTCTACATTCTGGGATTTGCATCTGAGCTCTCTTAGTGCAGTAGAGAAAGAAAAGGTCATAGTCACCTTCTCTGCCCCAGCCCTGCCCAGTCTCCTATGCTCAATGGCATATTCTGTCTCCCTGATACTGCAAGCACGGGTCACATTATCTGTACCTTAAAGGCATTCTAGTCCAACTTCCCCTCCATTTTTTTTTTTTTTACAAATGGGAAAACTGAGTTTCTGGAAGGTCAAATAGCCTGACGAAGGTCACAGGTAATAGATGTCAGAGGGGAAGTTTGAGTCCAGCTCTTCTAACTCCAAATCAATTACTGCTTTGTACTCTACCACTCTGACCAGGACTATGCCCTCTGCAAGGTTGATGAATGCAACTAGGGATGGCAGTTTTAAAAAGTTTGCTTCTGGAATTGCTGAAACTTAAGGAATTTCTTGGTTCTTGATACTTTGGCCTTTCTATTGGTCAATGCAGAATAGAACTTTGATCTCTCTGTCTCTCTATACATACATATATATTTATGTTTTTTGAAAGTCCTCTCATCTTAGATGATCTGGGAGCATAAATTACACAGCCCTGGTGAGGAGCAGGAGTGTTGCACAGCCCCTCAGCAGCATCAGGCTGAATAACTGATGATGATTAGTTAAATCATAACATCGCTCATGCCATGCATAAAGGATGAGCCAACTGGTAGAGCTGCCCTGATGAGATGCACCATTCTCAGCTTCTGATGACTCCCACTTTGTAGCCCCAAAGAAACCAGCTCGTCTCTGCCTTGCCTGTGGTGTGTGTGTGTGTGTGTGTGTGTGTGTGTGTGTGTGTGTGTGTGTTATCTGGCACATCAAGCAAGGCGACAATGAATATATATTGACCTTATTATAGCAGCCGGCTGCTTGTGCCAGAAGCATCCAGGCATACTTTGCACAAATTAAAGCTGTCAGCATGTAATTTATGGTTCATTGGGAAAGAGGAGCCCAGCTTGGAGGGGGAACAGCCAGGCTGGGGGGAGCAGGCAGGTAGGCAGTGAAACTGCATGATAAAATATCCCACTAATGATGGGATGCTAAAGCTGATGTGTCGTTTCCATTCTGTTTGGCACCTTCTTCCTTCCTCCTTGCTCTAGCAGCCAGCTCTCTCCCCTTCCCCCAAGCCTCCCCTCCTCCCTTCTTCCACTTGGGTTTTTTTCCTTCTGAGGCAAAATTACTGGTTATCCCTGAAAAGCACAGAGCAGGTAGCTTGTTCCTGGCCCAGGAGAGAAAGCAGCCCTGTTCTGAGCTGTCTCCCAAGCCTACAATGCCACATCATTTTCCTAACACACCCAAGAGCGACTTGACACCTCCAGTTGTGGGTGTGATTAAAGTTTTACTCCTTTTCCTGCCCCCTCCCCTTCCCAGCGTGGAGAACAGATTAAACCCTAAGTAATAGATCTCGGCTCTCGTGCCAGCCTATTGATATACACAGTACACAATTTGACACAAAGAGTAAGTTAGACATCACAAACAACAGGCTCCGCTCTCTGCTGCTTGGAATTCATTTGCAGTTCACTAAAGTGGCTGCCTGCTCCAGGCCCATTTTGATCTTTTTTTAAAAATTTTTTTTGCAGAGAGGAGGGGGCGAGGTACAGGGAAGAACTCATCCAGAAGACAGGAGCGGGGGAGGCAAATGGGTGGGCAATGCACTGAAGCCTGGATGTTAACTAGTGGGACCTGTGCCAACTCCAGGCTCCCTGAGTAGCAATTCAATTCAATTCATTGCATCCTGGATTTCTTGTGCTGGAAAGGGCTTTGGAGATCATCTGGTCCAAGCTGCATTTCATAGATGCGCAATCCTGGGAGGGCTCCCTTAGCGGTCTAATGCTAAGACCTGAGAGGGAGGCAAAAGAGCAGAAGGTCTGATTTCTCACCCTCAAGGAACGAGGATCCCGCTGAAGTTTGTTGCTGATGATCAGTCATCAGCCAATTCTCCTTGGCCTCCTCCTCTGGGGTTTTCCTGTCCAAGATATTGGAGGGATTTGCCATTTCCTGCTCCGGTTTATTTTACAGATCAGGAAAATAAGGCAAACAGGGTTAAAGGACTTGCCCAGAGTCACAAAGTTAGGAAGTTTCTGAGGCAGGATTTCAGCTAGAAAGATGACTTTTCCTAATCCATTGTGCCAGCAGAGGCAAGACATAAACACATAAAAAGCCGAATATCAATAATAATCTCTATATTTTGCAACGTGCTTTATAGTTTGCAGAGTGCTTTCATGTTCATTAACTGATCTGATCCTTTCAACATTATGCAGTCCTAGAGACAGGACTGGAAGGGACTTTGATGCTGTCTAGATCAATCGCTTCATTTTGCAGATGAATTGAGACCCAGAAAACTTCATGGAATCCTACATTTGGAGATGAAGCGACTTGCCACACATGGCAGAGTAAAGACTTGAACTTGAGTCCTCTGACTCCAAATTCAGAGTTATTTCCCCTGCACCGTGCTGCTTCACACGGGAGTAATGTGCATTATTATCTTTAATTGATGGATGAGGAAACTGAGGTGAGAGAGGTGAAAGGGACTTGCCTGATGCCCCAAGGATACTGAGTGAGAATTGGGATATGGAGGCTGGGAGGAAATGGGGTCCAGCATGGAGGCGCTGTCAGAGAGGATGACCACAGAACTGGGGGAGGGGGGCCCAGTAAAGAAGCAGTTGGAAGAGCACCTGGATCCAACCTCATCCACTTTGGTGGATCCCAGGGACTCCTGCTTTCTCGCTGGTTCCTGTACCTCAAGGGCTCCTCAGAGGCTTTTGATGAGTACATGTTGCTTCTGCTACAGCTGAAGAGGACTCTGGGCTTGCCAAGGACAGGTGGGAAGTGATTGCTTGCTGCATTCCTAGATGATCAGCTCTCAGCCCACCTCTTTCCCCCGGTCGTCCTCCGCCCCTCACCCAAAGCTTCCACCAGCAGCTGCTCCTCAAGATGGCAAGCTGTGAGGTGGGTGAAGGTGATGATGAAGGGATAACATTCTTGGAATAATATGACATTTGGAAAGAGCATCAGCTGGTTAATGTGGTTTTTTTCCTTTTATTTTCTTCCTCTTTTCCCCCACTGTTCTTTGAAGAGCTACAAAAAAAAAGACTAGGATTTACCACCCGTTTGGACTTGGAGATTTCATTAGGAAGAACACAAGATTTAGAGCTGGAAAAGATCTTAGAGATGACTTATTCTAATTGAGGGGTAGTTGAATAGCTCAGTGGATAGGGAATTGGGCCTGGAACCAAAAAGATCTGAGTTCAAATTCAGCCTCAGACACTAACTGGCTGTGTAATTCCAGGCAAATTACTTAACTCTATTTACCTCAGTTTCCTCATTTGTAAAATGAGCTGGAGAAGGAAATGACAAATCAGTCTATTATCTTTGCCAAGAAAAAAAATCCAAAGATGTAAGGTTTGGTTGGACTTGTTTAGTTGTTTTGTTCATATCCGACTCTTATAGAAGTGGAAACTGAGACCCAGAGATGGAAAATCGCTTGCTTGAAGTTTCTGTTTATAAGCATGAGGAGAGACATTTGGACCCAGAGCTGCCGCATTCAGGGTCCTTTCCATGGTACCATACTTCCTTCAAGAAACAGTACAGGGAGCCTGAGACCCAAGGACTAGTTCTGACTCTTCCACTGACTTGATTTGTACACACAAATTGGACAATCTGGGACTCAGTTTTTTTTACCTGTGAAATAAAGGGGTTGGACCTTTAAATTATCTGTAAAGTCTATGTTTCTGTTATTATGACTGGTTTTAGGCACATAGGTTGTCCACATGATGCTATCTCCAGAGTGACCCTGCTCAAGGTGATCTCCTGCCTCATCTAGTCTACCACCGGTGTTGAGAATTCTATCGTTAATGGTTGATTTCTTTGCTTCTGAAATCTCCTTTTAACAACAATTCACATTTATACGGACTTCATAGTTTTTAAATGAATTGCCTACATACTAACACTGTGTTTACTCCATTTTGTAATATTTTTAATGTCACCAAGTTAGACTAGTGTTAGAACTTCTGATAAAATTTAATTCATACTCACAAACATTTTTAAATTATCTACCATATCCAAAGCACTGGGGATACAAATATAAAAAGGAAATAGTTCCTACCCTCAAGAAACATACATTCTTTGGGGGAGTGGAGGAATACAACATATGTTCAGATAAATAAATATGAAGTCATTTCAGGAAGGAAAAGGCACTAAAAATTAGGGAGGATTCAGCCAGGTAGCACAGTGGATAGACTGCCAGACCTGAAACCAGGAAGATTTATCTTCCTGAGTTCAGATCTGGTCTCAAACACTTACTAGCTGTGTGATTTTGGGCAAGCCATTGTTTGCCTCTCTTTTCTCATCTGGAGAAGGAAATGGCAAACTACACCAATATCTTTGCCAAGAGAGCCCCAAATGTAGTCAGGAAGAGTTAGACAACACTAAAATGACTGAACATCATACTGTCACATAAAAGCTTTGATAGCCTAGCATTTGAGCTGAGCCTTTAAAGAAAGTTGGAGCTTCTAAGATGCAGAAATGAGAAAGGAAATATATTCTAGATATGGGAGATAATCTATGCAAATACAGTAAAACACAAAATAGTATGACAAGTTCAGAGAATAGTTAGCAGGCCAGTTTGGTTGTGATGCTTATAAAAAGGAAATAATGTTAAAAAAAATTGGAAAGGCCATTCTGTGGCATTTTTGTCCTTAAGATAACAGGGAATCATTAAAGATCTTTGAATAATGGGGTGGCCTGGTCAGACCAGTCCCTAAAGAATATTAATTTAAAGGATGGAATAGAAAGTGGGAGAGACCAATAAGGAAGCTATTATAATAGTCCAGCACAGAGGTGAGGAACCCAGAAAGGGTTCACAAATTATCCATTGTTTAATAGAATACTTAATAAACATTTGCTGAATTAAAGTAAATTTAATGATCAGACACTTTAGGGAAAATTAGTTGGCTGCCAGAAAGTAGAAAGGTCTTCCAGGAACGAGATGGAGGATGAGTCGTGCATCAGAAAGGGAGCAGGGAACACCAGCAGAGGACATAGGGGAACCCTGAAAGGGGATGGGAAGTTGCCAAAGATACAAGTAGCTTCCTCCTCCTTCCATTTTGCCCTGGGCCAGTCAGCCTTGCATACTTCTCTATCTAGCGGGGATGCCTGTCAGGGCAGAATAGTAGACAGGGGTGCCGTCAGCAGAATGAGTTCAAAGTAGAGAGGCACCGACGGCTGTCTTGGTCATCAGCTCATTCTTTCATGCTTCTATGAGTCAAGAGCAAATGAATCAGAAACAGAGAACAGACACTCTCAGCCTCCGGCTTGACTTGGGTTTAAAAATAGATGGGAAAAGAGCTTGACAAATGGCAATTTGGGACTGATATTTATTTATTTCTTCCCTAGAAATCCCTAAAGATATGAAAAGTGGATAATAGACTTTTCCTAAATCCAGCAGGGAGAGCTACCTATGACTATGTTTGACCCCATTGCATCAGGCAAATACCTCCATGCATAAACTATTCTATCAGTTATCCCCACTTCCCAAACTAGAAATGGGCTGTATGTGTGTCTGGGATAGGATGGGAGGGCAACATCATCAAATGATGACTGAGTTGTTGCCACACAGTCTTGCTTCCCTTCATAATCAAGCTCACAGGCAGCCATGCTAGTGCAGAATTGTCACTAGGGGATGGTCACTTAGATTAGATCCTAAAGGAAGATATGTCTGAGCAGGTGGGAAGGAGGCAGGATTGAAAGCCTTCAAGACATCCCCCTATTTAAGGGACCCCGGGGGGAAATAGCTTCTACTGGGAGAATACAGCATGAAAAGGAAGGAACCTGGATTCAGATCTCAGCTTTACCATTTAATAGATATATGAGTTTAAGCAAGCAACGTTGAGCATCAGTTTCCCTAGCTATAAAATGAGGAGGTTGGACCAGAGAATCTCTGTACCCTCCTTTTTAGCTCTGAGATTCTTAGATTCAGAATTAAAATGAAAGAACTTTCTTAGAAAACCTGAAAGGTATGTTTGGGGAATGGTTATTACCCTAGTTTGAAGAGAGAACCATGTGTATAAAGACAGGCAGTAAGAGATAAAGGTAGATTGGGCCCAGATTGCAGAAGTCTTTGAAAACTAGGTTAAGGAGTTTCGTCTACATTTGGCAGGCAGTCTGGAGCCGTTAAAGGTTTCCGATGACATGATCAGGCTTATGTATTATAAATGTTAATCTGGAAGTAGGATGTGGGATAGATTAAAGAGGAAATAGATTAGGAAGGCCCTTTGGGTCCCATTTTCCTTTCATGTCTAGACCAGAATGCATGCAGTAAGGGACTGGGGAGGGAGTAGGAGAGAACTATTTTCTCTCTTCTCCAAGCAATAACGGCAGTTTATGGTGAAAGCACATGACAGTGTGCTTGCCCAGACAAACCTGACACTCAAGTCACTAAACTTCCCAATTTGGCAGAATTGTCTTCTGCCTTTCTATTTGCTTCTCTGAACAGAGATCAAAGACCAGATCCTCAGAATGGGCATTTCCAGCCTTGACATTTAACTTATAAGTAATGCTGAAACAGGTTAGTAATGATGACCTGAATAGGGTGGTAGCTGTAGGAATGAAAATAAAGAAACAAATGATAGTGATTATGGAGGTAGACAGCAGGACTTGCCAACTGGGTGGCTTTGAGGATTAAAAAATGTTTTTAATGTGGATGGAAGGCAAGGGAAATGGTGGTGTTACTGGCAACTATTCCCTCTTCCCATTCAAAAAGCATGCCTTGAGCCCCTATTCTGTGTAAGGCACAGGGATGAGTTTTAGGGATACAAAGAGAAAAAAAGAAAAAAGATGACACTTGTTTTCAAGTGGCTTACATTCTTCTAAGAATGAATATGACACGTATATTATGTGACAACTAAGACTGGCTCAGAAAAAGAAATATAATTAGTTTGTTGTAACAGATTAATTCTTCTTTCATAACTGAAAATACTCCACCTAGTATTCAAACTAGCCTCAATATAGACTGATTAAGTATACAGGTTTTTAACCATGCAAAAACAAACAGAATTTGAAGTGAACCATAGATTAAAAAAAAGAAATGTAAACAGAGAATGAGCATCTTATTGAAATTCTATCTTAACTAAGCAAGTCCAAACCACCAACTTAAGTCACTGTGGCCACTCAAGGCATGTATCTCCAATCTGGGGAGTGAGATTTGGGAGCAAGGGCAAGGCACCTTTGGAAATGGATGTATTACTTGAAGGCTGGGAGGGGAGGATGAAAAGTTTTCCTTTGCTACTAAAAGTTCTTGGTGAATTTTGGTGTTCCTGAAGCAAGACAAGACCAGAAAGAAAGAAAATTGAGAAGCAGAGATGGCTTGCTTCTGCCCCTCAGCAGCCCATAAACAGCAGAGCAAGAAGCAAAGTCAAAAACACATCTTCTCGAAGTCCTGCCCGCTGTTTCTGGTCCAATTACATTACATGATCTGGTCCTCTTAGTATCACCTCCCTGGAGAGCATGCATTTATCTTCATGGAAAACTGAACCAGAAAAAGTACTCCTTGTAGGAGGACTGTCAGGTTCACAGTGATCCATTTCCCCTCCCCCCCACATTAAATCAAAGAAATCTTGCTCTAAGTTAATTTTTTAAAATAAGTTTTTATTAATGTCTTTTTTGCTATTTATATCACTATTCCTTACCCCTAGTATCTCTTCTTTTCACTTTTTCCCTCCAAAGGAGTCACTGAATTTCACAAATAACATTTTTAAAGACAAGAAAAGAAAGAAATAAAAAAGAATAATTGATTAATATATTGAACAATTATGAATACATGTAGACTTCCCACCTTTGCCAGGGGTGGATTGGGAGTATCTTCTTATATTATATATTATAATATTATATTCTTCATAATTTTGCAATATATATTTTTTGTTTGGATCTTTGGTTCTTTCCACTGACATTGATGTAATCTTGGCATATATTAATTTCTTGGCCCTCCTTATTCACTCTGAAGCACTTCCTATAAGTTTCTCAATCCCCCTATTCACCATTTCTCAAAATACAATAATATTTTATTGTATTCATATACCACAATTAGTCATTTTCCGATCAATGGGCACCCACTTTTTTCTACCACAAAAAGTGCTGTTCTGAATATTTTGTCTATCTCTGGCATATTTCTGTCTTTGACCTCTATGGGTTATATGCTTAGTAGTGGGACCACTGAGTCAAAGAGCATAAATAGTTTAGTCACTTTTTCATATAATTTGTAATTGTTTTCTAGAATGAATGGACCAGCTCGTAGCTCTAGCAATAACATATTAGTATGATTATATTACAACAATCTCTCCAACAATGACCATTTTCATCTTTTACTACATTTGTCATCTTTGTCAATTTACCAGGTATGAGGTGCCATATACTCTTGAAATAGGGAATTCAGGCAAGAAAAAGGGAAGGTATGGAAATGAGGTTGGAGAGGTGAGAGAAGATGATTAATGAATTTTTAATATGAAAAATGTGAAGCATCCAGATAAAGAAGTCCTTTGGGTCATTAGAAGTGTGGTTCTGGAACTTGAAAGAGAAATTCAGACTAGATCAATGGATCTGGGAATCATTTGTATGGAGAAGAGTTTTGTAAGTAAATGGGATCATCAAGAAAGAGGGATTAGATGATCCCAGGGGTATATTTCATCTCTAATATGATTTTATGGTTTGTACCTACACTCCTAGGGTCATAAATTTAGAGTTAGAGAGAAACTTTGAGGTTATCTAGTCCAGCTCTCTCATTTTTACAGATGAGGAAACAGAAATCCAGAGAAGTCAGTGACTGAGAGAGATTAAATGCCTAAGGTCATACAATAAAACTCTTTTTGTCCCATGGTAAAAGGAAGGAAAGTCAGGAAGCAGTTAGGAGGTATTTTTTTAATTTTAATTTTAGAGATGCAGGGAAAGCACATTTTTAGGTAACTAAGTGGCACAATTGATAGAGCATTGGGCATAGAGGCAGAATAGATCTGAATTCAAATTTATGTTCAAACACTAACTAGCAGTCACTGCTTCCCAGTAGAAGAAAAAAATTTATGTACTTTCTTAGTAAAAGCCCTTTATAGAGCTCAGTAAAACACATGTCCACCTTTTCTCCTCCATTTTCCTCAATCTCCTCCCCTCACAAAAAACAAAAACAAACAAACCAAAAAAAAAAAAAACCAACAACAACAAAACACTAAAATCTGTCCTATCACAAACCCTGATTGTGGGGATCAAATAAGAAATTTGAGCCAGTCTTTCTGACTCCATGGTCATTTGTCTACCTGTTATTCCATAGTCAACTCTCAAGTTTGAGGTAATATCCTATAAATAATATGTTTTGTTTATGCTCCACGTGTAGACTATAAACTCCTTGAAAGCAGAGACTGGCTGTCATACTTCTTTGTATCCTTCACAGACCATAGGAGAGTGTCTTTTATAAAATAGGTACTCAATAACTTTGTGTTGACTAGTTCATTGAAAGATGAATTTAGTTTTTCTACTTATTTTCACATCTATGAAGCAGAGATAACCATTCCTGGACCGGTTACATCTCAGGGGTATTTGGAGGGATTCAGTGATATGATGGTTAGAAAAGCTCTTTGAAAAATATCAAGGCTCTACTAGAATGGTCTTGTCTCTGGGTCTGCCTGCTGGCTAGTGAGTAAAGGGAGGATTCATGAAGGTTGGGGAAGACATTGGTAATTTCTTCTAAATCCCTCTCTACTCTCACCCTCCTTCATGCCTTCCTCCAGCACTTTAAGGATTCGGCTACGTGGGCACTGTGGCCTGAAGAAACATAGAAGCTCCGGAAAAACCCATCAATATGTTATCAAGCACTGGGTTGTTCAATAATTAATCTTCATCTGGGAGGGAAGCTTCTATTTCAATAATGGAAGGCACCTCAAGGAGAACTATTGACAGGCTGGAGACAACTATGGGGTGAAGGGTGGGCAGGGAAAGTGCCTTATCTTCTGCTTTGGCATTCAAGCCAGAAGGGGCCTGAAGGAATGCCAAATTCAATCTTACGCACTTGACAGTTGATAGAACTGAGATTTAGAGAGGAGCAATTTGCTTAAGGTGATACAGAGCGTATTAGCAAAACTGGATTTAGGATCAGGTCCTCTGGCTCTCAATTTACTGTCTGTGCCATCATATAAAATGCCATTCTTCAGATAGAAATTAATTGAATTTCCATGTGATGCCTAAGGAGCAGTGAGACAACCTTAGACCAGATTTTTAATTTTTTTGTGTAATGGTTTAATTTATTATTTCCAATTTAAAAAAAAAATCATTTAAAGTCTTGAGTTTCATTGGGCTTATAATCCAAAGAAATCATAAAGGAAGGAAAGGGCCACACATGTGCAAGAATGTTTGTGGCAGCCCTTTTTGTAGTGGCTAGAAACTGGAAACTGAATGCATGCCCATCAATTGGAGAGTGGCTGAATAAATTACGGTATATGAATGTTATGGAATATTATTGTTCTGTAAGAAACAACCAGCAGGATGATTTCAGAGAGGCCTGGAGAGACTTGCATGGACTGATGTTGAGTGAAATGAGCAGAACCAGGAGATCATTATTCACGGCAACAACAAGACTATATGATGATCAATTCTGATGGACATGGCTCTCTGCAACAATGAAATGTTCCAAACCAGTTCCAATTGTTCAGTGAAGAAAGCCATATACACCCAGAGAGAGGGATAAGAAATGTGGACCACAACATAACATTTTCATGCTCTCTATTGATGTTTGCTTGCATTGTTTTTCCTTTCTCTGATTTTTTTTCTTGTAGATACGATTTTTCTTGCACAACAAGATAAGTATGGAAATATGTATACATATATTTGATTTGTCAAGTATTTTAACATAATTAACATGTAGTGGATATCCTGCTATCTAGGGGAGGGGTGGGCAGTAGGGGGAAAATCTTGTAACAGAAAGCTTTGTAAGGGTTAATGTTGAAGAATTATCCATACATATGTTTTGCAAATACAAAGTTTTAATAATAAAAAATAAATAAAATAAAGTTTTGAGTTCCAAATTCTATCTTTCCCTCTTCCTCTATCCATCCACAAGATGGTAAGCAATAAGATATAGGTTATACAAGTGAAATTATGTAAAACATTTTCACATTAGCCATTTTGTACAAGCCAATTCAAATAAAAATGAAAAAAGAAAATAAAAAAGTTTTCAGTCTATATTCAATCAATATCAGTTCTTTCTCTGAAGGCAGATGGTGTGCTTTTAGTATTAGTTCTTTGGGATTGCTTGCTTCATTGTATTTCTGAGAATAGTTAGGTCATTCACAATTCTTCATTGAACAAAATTGTTATCACTGTGTAAGAGCAGTCTTCTGGTACTGTTCACTTCCATTATGTATCAGTTCATGTAAGTCTTTCCAGGCCTCTCTGAAATAATCCTGCTTATCATTTTTATAGCACAATAATATTCCATTACAATCTTATACCACAGATTGTTTAGCCATTCCCTGATTGATGGACATCCTTTTGATTTCCAGTTCTTAGCCATCACAAAAAGAGCAGACCAACTTCTTTTTTTTTCAATAGTATTTTATTTTTTCCAATACAGATATAGTTTCCCATTTATGCAATATGGTAGTTTATACTTACATATATATTTACATACAGCCAAGTAGTACAATAGATAAAATACCATCCCTGAAGTCAGAAAGGCTTCTCTTTCTGAGTTCAAATCTTGCCTGAGCAGATTACTTAATCCTGTTTGCCTCAGTTTCCTCATCGAGGAAATGAGCTGGAGAAGGAAAAGGCAAATCACTTTAGTAACTGCCAAGAAAATCCCAAATGGAGTCACAAAGAATCTGACATCACTGAATAACAATAACAAAAATGCTTGTGTGTGTGTGTGTGTGTGTGTGTGTGTGTGTGTGTGTGTGTGTGTGTCCTGGCTCCTCACTAGACTATGAAGGGACTGCTTCTTCTTTAAAATTTGCATTTTTTCTCCATGTCCCAATTTATGATCAATAGACATTTATTAAATACCAACTATCTGAGAGGCATCATGGAGCCCCTTGAGAACTCACATCTGACACTTATTGTCTTTGTTCCTGGCAACTCTAACGCTATAAATTGAAGAAAAGATGCTAATGTGCATTGGTGAAAGAAGTTTTCTTTCTTGGAAATTCTCACTAGCAACTAAATCACAGTTCTATTCCGTCTCATTAACAAGCATATCAAACACAGAACTGAACGAGTAAGATACAATAGCAGAAATGAATAAATTTCTACCCTCAAGGCTCTTATACTCTGTTGGGGGAGGGACCATAAACACATATGTTTATACAAAAATAAATACATAATTTTGGTGAGAAGATGAACTAGCAGCTGAGGGGATTCTGGGAAGGCTTCATGTAGATGGTAGCACTTGAAATGAGCTTTGAAGAAAAGTAGCAAGTAGGACTGGAGTTAGGAAATCTTATTTTCCTAAGTTCAAATCTGGCCTCAGACACTTTGTAGGTCTGTGACTCTGAACAAATCACTTAACCCTTCTTGACTTGGTTTCTCTATCCATAAAATAAGCTGGAGAAGGAAATGGCAAACCATTCTAATACTATTGCCAAGAAAACTTCAAAAGCGATCATGAAAAGTAGGTCACCACTGAAATGACTGAACAACAAAAAGGATTCTAAGGGGCAAAGGAGAAGAGGGAATGTATTCTAAGACTGGGAGCCAAACTGTGTAAAAATATGGAGCCTGGATCTGCATACATTAGACACCTAACGTTTTCTCAATTGAAATGTCAAAAACAATCAGAGAAAAATTAAATTGTGTGGTAGTTCCTACTTTATATATGGCTACATGCTAAACATAATAGGAGATGCAAAACTTGCGCAAGATATTGATCTTTGCCCTCAAAGAGAGTCTGTAGTCTAAAGGAAACATGGGAAATAGACTCAGATAACTATATGAAATATATATTATGTGCACATTACATAAAATTAATAATATATAATATAAAAACTATATGAAATAGAACATTATGACATGGTAAGCAAATCAGAGAGATGCAAAAGAAAATGCCATATGAAGTCTATGGATGAAGACTGGTACCAGCAAAGGGAAGCAGGGTTTCATGAAGAAAGCTTTAAATGGACTTTAAAGAGCAAGAGTTAGGAATAAGCATTTATTACCTAATATGTGCCACAAAGTGTGCTAAGTGCTTTTACAAATACTCTCTTATTTCATCCTCACAACAATCCTGATATTTAGGTGTTATTATTAAGCCCACTTATAGTTGAAACTGTAGAACTGAGGCAGATAGAGGTTAAGTGAATAGCTCAGGAAGTCAAAGCTAGTAACCGTCTAAGGCCTGATTTGAACTCAGATCTTTGAACTCAGGTCTTCGTCACTCCAGACCTGATACTATATCCCCTGAGCCACTAGCTGTCTCTAGGAATTGTACAGACCAGATCAATGGGAAAGATCCCACTTCCATCTCAGTTTGTCTGCAAGTAATTTAAATTTTTGAAGAGTAGAGACCATGTTTTTTAATCTCCTAAAGCAACATGGAGGCCAAATGATATAGTGGTAAGAATGCTTGAGTTAGGTTCAAAAAGCTTGAGTTTAACTCCTATCTCTGCCATTTAGTAGTGGTATGACATTGGACAAATCATTGAACTTCTCTTGGACTCAGTTTCCCCTTCTGTAAAATGAGGAGGTTAGATAAAATAATTCTGGCTCTGACACTTACTAGCTAGGAGAGTAGGGGCAGTTCATTTAATTTCTCTCTCATTGGACTAGGAATATTTGGACTTTTAACATTACAGAAGATGATGCTTTTAACCCCAGAGAAGTGAGTTCTCACTAGTGTGACCATCTTGAAGAAATCTTTTAGTGCTAGCATTCTGTGTGTATGAAACACATTTGAGACTTTTTAGCTTGGTTTCAGTCTGTGACCAAAGCCAGACTTGATGCTATGCTGCTCTTATTAAGGGATGCTGTGTGGAAAGAATAGTCATTTGTCTTCAAAGCCCTTCTTCCCCTTTTTGTGTGTTTCAAATTGCTATGTATGGCTTCATCTGCACTTGATATCAATCCAGCAATTATTATTCTTTTCATCTTGTCATTCAACTAGTTCCAAATTGCTCATACTATATCTGTTTATTTCATCTGAAAGAACACCATAAGAGACCTTATTAAATATTTTGCTAAAAGTCAGGTATAATATTCTATGACATATCCCTATTGTTTTTTTTTTATTCTGTTCTAAAAAGGGAAATGCAGTCAGGTTGACATAATCTGTTCTTGATGAACCTATGTTACTTCTTGTGATCACTGCTTTCATTTTTAGATACTTCCAAACCTTTCTTTTAACAGTCCCTCCTAGACTCTTGCAAATAACTGAAATCTTACTTGAAAATCAATTCTCTTCTTCCTTTTGAAATTCAGGATATTTGTTCATCTATATCCCTGTGGGTTATCTCTCTCTCTCTCCCCAATTTTTCAGAAATCTTTTACAATTGCTTAGCAATTGTATCTATAGGTTCTCTGAGTATTTTGGGACATAGTTTGTTTGGGTCTAATTAATTGAATTTATTGAAGATAACTGTGCATTTCTTTCTAATCATGCATTTTCTTTGAGTTTCTATGTCTTGTCAATCATCCTTTTGTAACCTTTCTAGATCATTCCAGAGAAACAAAAGAATTTGGTTATTCTGTCTTCTCTCCATTATCTGTAATCATTATCCTATATACCACCCATTGAAGTCCTAGCTCTTCTCTGATGCTTCTCTTGCCTCCATAATAATCAGAGCAAAAAAATGTGGTTGTATAGAAAAAAATTATTTTAGAATCAGACAATATGGGTTCAAATTTTGGCTCATTTACTTTTTACATGTGGAACCTTAGAAAAGTCCCTTAAACTTTATCCATTTTAGTAAAATGAGGGAATTAGACTATATAGTCTCAAAAATATCTATATCAATTCTGGGTCCTATTTTTAAAAAAATTCACTATCAACTTCTTCTTGTTCTGAGTTTGATTGTCCTTGACTTTATTCTTTTTTGTTTTAGAGGGCAATCAGGGTCAAGTTACTTACTTAGTGTCACACAGGTAGTGTGCCACATGTCTGAGATAAAATTTGAACTCAGGTCCTCCTGATTCCAGAGCTGTACTACCTAGCTGACTTTAGTCTTATGTAGCCATTATACTTTTTTGTGTTCATCCTCAACTTCTTTTCTTTGTCTCTATCCTTTGTACAGTTCTTTTAAGGAAAAAAAAGCGATATTAGCTGCTAAGTTCTTTGTGATCTCTTTCTATGTGTTTGAATAACTCTCCTCTTTTTTTTCATCAAAATAATTCGTTTCGAGGCTGTCCACTGTCACCATTACTATTTAATATTGTATTAGAAATGTTAGCTTTGGCAATAAGAGAAGAAAAAGAGATAAAAGGAATTAGAGTAGGTAATGAAGAAACCAAATTATCACTCTTTGCAGATGACATGATGGTATACTTAGAGAACCCTAGAGACTCAACAAAAAAACTACTAGAAACAATTCACAACTTTAGTAAAATTGCAGGATTCAAAATAAATCCACATAAATCATCAGCATTTTTATATATTACCAACAAAGTTCAGCAGCAAGAGATAGAAAATGAAATTCCATTCAGGATAACGGATGATAGCATAAAATATTTGGGAATCTATCTGCCAAGAAAATGTCAGAAACTATATGAACTAAACTACAAAATGCTTTCCACAAAAATAAAATCAGACCTAGTCAATTGGAAAAACATTAAGTGCTCATGGGTAGGCAGAGCGAATATAATAAAAATGACAATGCTACCCAAACTAATTTACTTATTTAGTGCCATACCAATCAAACTCCCAAGAAATTATTTTATAGATCTAGAAAAAATAGTAGCAAAGTTTATTTGGAAGAACAAAAGGTCAAGGATTTCAAGGGAGTTAATGAAAAAAAAGACAGATGAAGGTGGCCTTGCTGTACCAGATATAAAACTATATTATCAAGCAGCAGTCATCAAAACCATTTGGTACTGGCTAAGAAATAGAGCAGTCGATCAGTGGCATAGAATAGGATTTCAGCACAAGCTAGGTAATAACATTAGCAATTTAGTGTTTGATAAACCCAAAGACCCCAGCTTTTGGGATAAGTACTCACTATTCAGCAAAAACTGCTGGGATAATTGGAAACTAGTGTGGAAGAAATTAAGGCTGGACCCACACCACCTAACACCCCACACCAAGATAAGATCTAAATGGGTTCATGATCTAGATATAAAGAGTGATGTTATAACCAAATTAGAGGAACATGGGATAGTTTACCTCTCAGACCTGTGGAGATGGAATAAATTTATGTCCAGGGAAGATCTGAAACTCTTAATTGAACACCAGATAGATAATTTTGATTATATTAAGATAAAAAGTTTCTGTACTAACAAAACTAATGCAGACAAGATTAGGAGGGAAGCATCAAATTGGGAAATCATCTTTACATTTAAGGGTTCTGATAAAGGTCTCATCTCTAAGATATATAGAGAATTGTCTCACATTTATAAAAATTCAAGCCATTCTCCAATTGATAAATGGTCAAAGGATATGAACAGACAATTTTCAGATGATGAAATTAAAACTATTTATAATCATATGAAAAGGTGCTCCAAATCAGTATTAATCAGAGAAATGCAAATTAAGACAACTCTGAGGTACCACTACACACCTGTCAGATTGGCTAAAATGACAGGAAAAGATAACGATGAATATTGGAGGGGATGTGGCAAGACTGGGACATTGATGCATTGTTGGAGCTGTGAACGGATCCAGCCATTCTGGAGAGCAATTTGGAGCTATGCTCAAAAAGTTATCAAACTATGCATACCCTTTGACCCAGCAGTGTTTCTATTGGGCTTATATCCCAAAGAAATCATAAAAGAAGGAAAGGACCCCACATGTGCAAGAATGTTTGTGGCAGCTCTTTTTGTGGTGGCTAGAAACTGGAAATTGAGTAGATGCCCTTCAATTGGAGAATGGCTGAATAAATTATGGTATATGAATGTTATGGAATATTATTGCTCTGTAAGAAACGACCAGCAGGACGATTTCAGAGAGGCCTGGAGAGACTTGCATGAACTGATGCTGAGTGAGATGAGCAGAACCAGGAGATCATTGTACACGGCAACAACAGTACTGTATGAAGATCAGTTCTAATGAACATGACTCTCTTCAACAATGAAATGCTTCAAACCAATTACAATTGTTCAGTGAAGAAGGCCATATACACCCAGAGAGAGGGATGTGAAATGTGGACCACAACATAACATTTTCATGTTCTCTATTGATGTTTGCTTGCATTGTATTTCCTTTATCGGATTATTCTCTCTTATAGATACGATTTCTCCTGAACAAAAAAAAATGATGTGTGGCAATAACTATATATATATTCGATTTAAGTATTCTAACATAATTATCATGTAGTGGATATCCTGCTATCTAGGGGATGGGTGGGGAGTAGGGGGGAAAATTTGTAACAGAAAGCTTTGTAAGGGTTAATGGTTAGGAATTACCCATACATATGTTCTTCAAATAAAAAGTATTAATAAAAAAAAAACAAAAAAAACCCAAAATAATTCGTTTCTAGGGAATTCCATTTTTAATAGTATTTTGTTCCTCTTGGGCTGGCATCCTTTGTAGGATTTAGGCCATAGAATCCTATCTATCTTTCTGAATTCTTAAAAAAAATTTTCTTTCAAAATCTGTGTCTCACATGTTATATTTATCATGTAGTCTTTTTTCTCTTGCATTCTCTCTTTTTATCTATTATATCGCCCAATTACGTACTCCTAATGTTTGTTATGTTCTCCAGTTATACACTCAGTTCCGAACTCTAGTGATGTGCCCAGTTACATACTCTAGTTACATACTCAGTTACATATTCTTTCAAGGTCAGACTAATAAAAAATAGCATTCTCTTCATCTTTCCTTGAGAATAAACCAGATTAAAATATGTGTAAAATATTTAGAAAAATAAGTCAGTATGTCTTCTCAGTCAAGTTTCCATTTGAGTTGAATAGCACTATTCTAGCCAATTCTCTAAAATTATTAAGTTGCAGAAAAGATGCCAACCTGCATTAGTGAAAGGAGTTTCCTCATCTAGGAGTTCCCTGTAGCTGTGAAATCCCAGATCACATAGGTAGTAAATGTCTGAGGCAAGATTTGAACTTGGGTCTTTCTGATTCCAGGCCCAATCCTTCATCGGCTATACCTATCATGTGGAAAGGGGATTACACTTGTATTTCTTGGCTTCAGTAAGTAGAATATGGCCAGAGGTTTTGCCACCTAGATTCTATTCCAAACTTTCCCTACCCTTCTTAAGCTTTCTATAGCACTTTTCCTGCTTCTCTCTCTAAGCAGAGAACCTTGATTCCCAGACTCTACAGAGAAAATAAAGCTACTTGCCAACAGTTTTTTTTCCTCATCAATTCTACATTTTACAATCCCTTTCATCATCCTTCTCTTCTTTTTACTTCAGCTTCTCCTCTCTGAGGTAAGCTCCCCTAATGTTCTTTCCACTCATTTGGTTCCTTGACATCTTGATCCCACAATGACTCCTCTTCTCCCTCCCTGCTTCCTTTCCTTACCACATGCCCCTCCCTTTTTCACCTCTCTTCTTCTTCTTCCCTTTCTTTTTTCTTCCTCTATTTCTCCTTCTTTATCTCCCTCCCTTCCTTCATGCCTCCTCCTCCTCTCTCTTCAATCTTCTTTCCCTCTTTCTCTCTCTCTTCCCACCTCATTTTCATTCTTTCCCTATCTATTGTCTCCCTTCCTGTTTGTTCCCTACAAACATGCCCAAGTCTTCCTTATCCTTGAAAGACTTTCACCAGACCATCTCCTTATCTGCAGCTATTAGTCTCATAGCTATCTTCCCTTTTATAACAACACTGAGAAATAACTACAGCTTTTCACTTCTATTTTCTTCTTGTCTCTTCACACATTTCTTAACTCTCTGTAATATGGCCTTAAATCTCATTCAACTGAAATCATTCAACTGAAAGCATTCTCCTTAAGACCAACAGTAATCTTTTTTTGTTAACTTTTTCTTTCTTGTGGTTTTTCCTTTTTGTTTTGATTTTTCTTTCACAACATGACTAATATGGAAATATGTTTAAAATGATTGTGCATTTATAACCTGTATCAGATTGCTTACTGCTTTGGGGAGGAGGAAAGGGAGAGAGGGAGAAAAGATGTAATTCAAAAATCTTACAAAAATGAATGCTGAAAACTATCTTTACATCCAATTAGAAAAATATAATACTATTATTTAAAAAAAATAAAGCAAACCAAAATATCATCAGTGATATCTTAATCTAATGCCAAATCTAAAGGATTCTTCTTGATTCTTATTCTTGCCTTCCTTGAAAACTTTAATGCTATTGACTGCTCCCCTCCTTGTGCATTCTACACCCCTGCTGAGTTTCTTGACACTGCTATTTCTTGATTCTCCATTTTTAAAAAATGCTCATTTTCATTCTGCTTTGCTGGATCACCATCTACAGCCTGTTCACTATGTGTGGTTATACTCCAGAGGTCTATTCTGAACCTTCTTATTCCATAGTATTTCTCATCTACATTTATAGAGCATAGGTCAAGAATGCCAGCACTCTCTAGGTGCACCAAACCCAAGCTCTGTGAGCAAATATGCTCTTTCTCTTTATGGTGTCATCAACTTTTATGGGTTCAAGTATCATTTCTAGACAAATAATATTTTCCCTAAACTTTGGTCTTACATCAATGCCTGTTTTGGGGGAATTTCCAATTGGATGTTTTGAAGACTCTTTAAAATCAGCAAATCCAAAGCAAGCTCCTTCCTTTCCTTCCCCCAAGCTTTCTCTCTTTCTAACTTCAGTATTTCTAATGAAGAACTCACCATCCTTTTAGTCATCCAGGTTCACATCAGAATTGTCCTTTACCCTTTCCTTCCCTTATCTCTCAAATGTAAGCAGTTGCTTAGTCTTGTTATTTCTACCACCAGACTATATCTCTCATCTGACTCCCCCTCCAATGCTCTTTTCAGTGGCATCATATTGCTTCCCATGTAAAGGAAAAGAACTGAATTTTCAATGTGCAATGACTCCAGGTGATCAATGGGCATATGGAAGACTTGTTATTTACATAAATCCTACCATCCTTCATGAGCTGCTTTTTCTAGGAAGCCTTCTTTGATTTCTGGAGTATGCATTGATGTCACAGAAACTCACAATATTATAAATTGGGAAGGGAACTAACAAGTCATCTCTCCTGTGAATTTCTATATTTGAGGCTGTACAACATACATCACTATAATCTTATCTTATTTTAGTCTTATTTCATGTTTGCCTGTCATAGGGCTGGGCAGGATCTTTAGAGGTTGCCTAGGTTAGCCTTCTCATTTTACAGATGAGGAAACTGAGGCCTGGAGAATTATGTAACTTGTCAAGTCATAAGCCTGTGGATGGGGACTAGAGTTAATATGTGACAAGTGATGACTGACAAGTAGTCCTAGATAAAGACCCTGGATTATAACAATGAGAAACCATTAGTAAGCAATAGAAATAGGAATGCAACCCAGGATCTCCGCCTACAGATCCAGTGCACCCCTTTATTACATTATGTTGCCTTAGTCTTGTTTTCTTGATTAAATGGTAGGGTCCTTAAGGACAGGGACTATTCCTTTCTCTTTTCTTATGCCCATTACTGTGCTAAAAACAGGGCTGGACCAATAGTGAGCACTCAGGAGAAGTCTTATTGCTTATTTAATTGATTTTTTTTCAAAATTTTCTCTTGTACATTGGATGTTGTTTTATGGACAGTCTCCAACAAGGCCTGTTCTACTGTGGTCTGTTGCATAGAATAATAGAAATGGAGCCAGGAAGACTTGAGTTCAAAATATGCCTCTAGTATTTACTGGTTGGGAAACCATGAATCAATCAATCAATCAATCACTTTACTCCTCTTAGTTTCAATTTCCTCTTCTGTCAAATGGGAATAATAATTCCTTTAGAACCCTCCTCACAGGGTTGTTGTGAAGCTTAAATGAGCTAACATATGTCAAGAGCTTTGCAAATTTGAAAGTGTTGTATAAATGTCAGTTATTATTTTTATCAGACTGGACTTCACAGTCTTGGAAAGGGATTCAAGTTTCTCTTCCCCCACTCCACCACCCAGTGTGGGAGATATAAATACCACAATGTGTATGTGACTTTATCTGCCTCGTTCTAGATGGGTTTAAGACACAAAAGCTGTGTTTAAAATGTTAACCCCGACACTCCTCCGGGGTTTATTAATAGTGAGAATTGAGATTGTGTTTCTCTGTTGTCCCCAGACACAGAAGAGGAAGGGTGACCTCAGTGTGAAGAAACTTGATTCTCCCCTGCCTGTCGATTTATGTTGAGAATCCGCAGTGTGATTAGCACCTATCATCAATAACTATAGAGCACAGGCTGACAGTTGCTGAGTGGAATGAAGAAACCCT
This sequence comes from Myrmecobius fasciatus, assembly GCA_023553655.1. Taxonomy (NCBI): domain Eukaryota; kingdom Metazoa; phylum Chordata; class Mammalia; order Dasyuromorphia; family Myrmecobiidae; genus Myrmecobius; species Myrmecobius fasciatus. The sequence goes on from JAJPUD010003883.1 coordinate 202,305, forward strand.
ATGAAGCAAATAGCTACAAATTTCTCTGACAGGCTCGGTTCGATTACAGGGGCGTCAGCTGCCAAAATACCCGTTATTACAGTGCTGGATTGCTGTGCATTGCGCAGTGGAAACTGGCGGAGGCAGAGAGGCACGGAGTATAGAGCTCACGAGGTTCACAGCCACAGTGTTCCTCCTCCTCCCCCACGCACCAGGGCACTTAGAGATCATTTATTTCCAGCCGCTTGAGTTTCCGACAGCTCAGACCCCCACATTGCCTGTTGTATCCAAATAGTTTTTCCTTTCTGTATATGACATGTAGACGCATTCAAAAAGAGAGAATGCCATTAGCTCCAATGGAGTGGGTTAGGTTACTTTAGGTTTCTGTTCAGCCTTCTTATTGATTATGGAAGAGCCCTATGGCTGAGGGTGGCAGTTCCCACTAGGCTGAATTATTGTTATTAAAAACGGTCATTTGACGTGCTTTTTTGGTTGATGCCTTTGATTTTTCAATTTGTCTTTTCATGGCTTATAATAAAGTCATAGGTGTCTTGCCAGTTCTTTGATAAGGGTCTTACCCCCATCCCTGTTTGCAACAAGACTTGGGGAAGATGACTGTCAATGATCGAGCATGCTGCTTCCCATTGTTATAATCCAGGGTCTTTATCTAGGACTACTTGTCAATCATCTACTACTACTACATGACTACTTGTCATGTATTAACTCTGTCCTCACCCACAAACTACCAGATCCATTATGTTTCAATCATTCAAAGGTAAAGGTCAAGCAGATTAATTAGATTAGGGAAAATGCACAGTGATAAAACAGAAATAGTTCAGTGGCAAGTATTCACCTCATCCAAGGTCCAAACAAATTGGCTCATCTCAAACCAAGACTCTCAAAGGTGGAAAACTGGCTACTCCACCCTCCACAGCCTTGGCCCTAAAAGCAATTAAAAATAGGAGTTATTGGGGGGCAGCTAGGTAGTGCAATGGATAGAGTACTGGACTTGAAGTCAGGAAGACCTGAGTGCAAATCTTGTCTCAAACTCTTAATATGAACATTTCCCCTCTCTCTCTTGCTTTATTTTTTTTCTCAATTACATGTAAAAAATTTTAACATTTGTTTTTAAAAATTTTGGGGTTCTACTTTCCCCTCTCCTTGAGAATGCAAGCAATATTATATATTATACATATAAAGTCCTGCAAAATATACTTCCGTATTAACCATGTTCTGAAAGAAAGCACACACCTGTATCCCCCCAAAAAAAGAAAAAGAAAGTTAAAAGAAAGTATCCTTTGATCTACATTCAGATTCCATTTTTTTTGGAGGTGTATAGTGTCTTTCATCGTGAATCCTTTGACTTTGTCTTGGATCATTGTCTTGCTCAGAATAGTTAAGTAATTCACAATTCATCATTATATAATATTGCTTGTGCTATGTAAAGTGTTCTCCTGGTTCTGCTCATTTCATTTTGCATTACTGCATCTGTCTTCCCAGGTTTTTCTGAAACTATCTTGCTCATCATTTCTTATAGTACAACTATTCTATCACAATCTTATACTACAACTAGTTCAACCATTTCTCCTCAATTTCCATTCTTTATCACCACAAAAAGAGCTGCTATAAAAATTTATGTACAGATAGGTCTTTTTCCTTTTCCTTTGTTCTCTTTGGGTTACAGACCCAGTAATGGTATTGTTGGGTCAAAGAGTGTGCACAATTTTATAGCCTTTGGGACATATTTTTAAATTGCTCAAAAGGATGATTTGAATCAGTTCACAACTCCACCAATACTACATTAGTGTCCCAATTTTCCCACATTCCCTCCAATATCTGTCACTTTCCTCTTCTGCCATATTAGTTAATTCTGATGAGTGTAAGATGGTAGTACTTCAGAGTTGTTTTAATTTGTATTTCTCTTATCAAGAATGATTCAGAACATTTTTATATAATTATAGATAATTTTAATTTCTTCTGAAAACTGCCTGTTCACATCTTTTGACCATTTATCAATTGGGGAATAATGTTTTTATAAATTTGATGCAGTTCTCTGTATATTTGAGAAATGAGGCCTCTATCAGAGACTCTTTCAGTAAATTTTTCCTCCAGTTTCTGCTTTTCTTCTAATCTTGACTGAATTTATTTTGCTTGTGCAACCCCTTTTTAATTTAATGTAATCAAAATTATCCAGTTTACATCCTGTAATTCTCCCTGTCTCTTGCTTGGTCATAAATTCTTCCCTTCTCCATAGATCTGACAAGTAAAAATTTCCATGAACCCCTAAATTGCTTATGAAGTCTTCTTTCATGTCTAAATCATTTTTGATTTTGATCTTATCTCAGTATATGGTGTGAGATGTTGATCTATATCTAGTTTCTGCCAAACTGCTTTCTAGTTTTCCCAGCAATTTTTGTCAGTGAGTTCTTGTCACAAACGCTTAAATCTTTGCATTTATCGAACTCAAGATTACTATAGTCATTAACTACTATTGTCAATTACTTTATTGTGTACCTAATCTATTCTATTGATCTATTACTCTATTTTTAGCCAATATCAAATTAGCTTGATAATTTCCTCTTTGTAATATAGTTTGAGATCTGATATTGCTAGGCCACCTTTCTTTACAATTGCTTTAATTGATTTCCTTGATATTCTTGAGCTTTTGTTCCTCCAGATGAATATTATTATTTTTTTATCTGTATAATATATTTGTTGGTAGTTTGTTTGGTATGACACTGAATAAGGAAATTAATTTAGTAGAATTGTCATTTTCATTATTTTCGATTCTCCTTCCAATGAGCAATTAATATTTTCCTGATTGTTTAGATCTGACTTTATGTGAAATGTACTTTGTAACTGTATTCATATAGTTCCTGGGTTTGTTTTGGCAAGTAGATTTTCAGGTATTTTATATTGTCTGTAGTTATTTTAAATGGAGCTTCTTTTTATCTCTTGCTGCTGAATTTTATCGATAATATATAGAAATGCTAACGATTTATGTGGATTTATTTTATATCTTGCTGAAGTTATTAATCATTTCAACTAGTTTTGTAGTTAATTTTTAGGCTTCCCCAAAGTATACCATCATATCATTTGAAAAAAGTGAGAATTTGTTTCTTTATTCCCTATTCTAATTACTTCAATTTCTCTTTGTCCTATTATTGCTATAGCTAGCATTTTTAGTACAATATTGAATAATAGTAGTGATACTGGGCATACTTGTCTCCATCTCTGAGCTTTTTAGGAAGATTCCTAGTTTATTCTCATTACAGATAATAGTTGCTAAAGGTTTCAGATAATATCACTTTAAGGATAGCTTCACTTATTTCCTATGTTTATATTTGGAAAAAAACTTTTTCTGCAACTATTAGATGAACATATGATTTTATTTTATTTTGCTTTTTTGCTGAGGCAATTGGGATTAAGTGACTTGCCCAGGGTCACATAGCTAGGGAATGTTAAGTGTCTGAGATCAGATTTGAACCCAGGTCCTCATGACTTCAGGGCTGGTGTTCTATCCATTGCGCCACCTAGCTGCCCCTGACCATATGATTTTTGTTATTTTTATTAATGATATGGTCAATTATGCTGATAATTTTCCTAACTAGCCCTGTATTCTTGTTATAAATTCCATCTGGTCATAGTGTATGAGGTTTGTGATATTTGCTATAATCTCCTTACTAGTATTTTGTTTAAAGATTTCCATCAATATTTATCAAAGAGTTTGGCCTATAATTTTCTTTCTTTTCTTTTGCTCTTCCTGGTTTAAGTTTTGGCACCCAATTTATGTTATAAAAGGAATTTGTTGTGATTCCTTATTTGCCTATTCTTTCCAAATAGTTTATATGGTATCAGAATTAATTGTCCTTAGAATGTTTGGTAGAATTTGCTTGTGAATCCATCTGGCCCCAAGGCTTTTTTCTTAAAAAGTTCTTTTATGACTTGATCAATTTCTTTTTCTGAGATAGGATTATTTAATTATTCTATTTCTTCTTCAATTCATCTGGGCAAATTTTATTTATTTATGTAAATATTCACACATTTCATTTAGATTGTCAGATTTATTGGTATATAATTGGGCAAAATAGCTCCTAATAATTGTTTTAATTTTATCTTACTTGGGGGGAGGAAGAATTCTTGCTTTTAATTTTTGTCCTGGCAATTTGATTTTCTTCTTTCTCTTTTTTAAAAATCAAATTAATAGTTTATCAATTTTAATTTTTTTCTTCACAAAACCAGCTCCTAATTTTGTTTATTAATTCAAAGATTTTCTTCCAGTTTTTAAAATCTCTCCTTTTATTTTCAGGATTTCCAATTTGATTGTTAATTAGGGTTTTTATGAATCTGGTTTTTTTAAAAAAAAAAACATTTTGCTAGTTATATTTAAATATAAATAGGATTTCTTTGTAATCCCATGTACTTTATTTTGTGCATTTGAAAAATATGTTCTAAGAAGGGTCCATAGGTTCTACAAGACTCATATGAATCCATGACACACACAAAATGTTAAAAATGCAATCTAGAAGAACTGAAATACAGAGATGCTTTCATACAGAGAGGTATAATCCACATGCTGCCTGGGAGATTAGAGTCCCCTTGAATCTGCAAGCTGGGTAGGCATCAGTAGGAGAAATGAGACAATTTGTGCCTCTAATTATAATGAGATAATGTTGTTTAGTTGTTTTTTAGTCATGTACTACTCTTTATGACCCAATTGAGAGTTTTCTTGGTAGAGATATTGGAACAGTTTGCCATTTCCTTCTTCAGTTTATTTTACAGATGAGGAAACTGAGGTAATTAAGTAACTTGCCCAGGGTTACACAGGTAGTTAGTATCTGAAGAAGGATTTGAACTCTGCCTGAGGTCAGATTTGGACTAATATGGGTGATATCAATATCCAAAGTGAAACCTTGTCAAGAAAAGAAGAGAAAATTCAAAGACTGAATTAAAAAAAAATCCACTCTTTTTTGACATGAGGTGAAAATTGTTTACAAGGACATAAATGGCAACATGAAAGGGGAAAATGAAGCCAGTATACAAAGGACAGCTTGGGATGAGAATGGAGTATATGGATTTGAGGAACATTACTTTGCCTTGCAATTGGTGGGAATGGGGGAGATGGTTGTGAGGACCACTTATTTTGCCTTGGGATTGGAATAGCTGCAGATTGATTGTAGGTATATGAACCTCAGATTTTTGTTAGCATCATTTAGCCCAGCTTTCTCAATCCCCTCTCCTCTCTTCACCTTCCTTGAGTCATCGCCCAGCACCAGCAATACTTCCCCCACTTTATCACCATTTGAGATTTTGAGACTCAAGGCAATTGGTAGCACTAGGAATAACACTGACTAGGGTTGACTGGGACCCAGAAGGAAACATGTTTTGCAATCATCTTGATGTACATAGGGTCATAGAATTAGAACTGGAAGGGATATTTTATAAATAAGGTATTGAGAATTAGAGAGATTGAATTACTTGCCCCAAATCACACAGAATATGAATAATAGAGTCAAGATTAGGAACTAAGCCCTCTGATTCCAAAGACAGTACTCTTTCCATTGGATTGTATGGTCCCCATCATCTGCTAGGAGCCCTCCAATCTATATAACTTGTGGTACAAGGAAAAGAGTACAGGTTTTGTTCTACTCTCTACTATATAGCCATATGCTATTATAGGCAACTGGGTAGATAGGTGGTATAGAGGATAGATTACAGGTACTAGATTCAGGAAGACTCATTTTCCAAAATTCAAATCTGGCTTTGGATAATTACTGGCTATGTAACCCTGAGCAAATCACTTAATCCTGTTTGCCTCAGTTTCCTCATCTGAAAAATGATTTGTCAAAGGAAATGGTAGTATCCAGTATCCTTATCAAGAAAATCCCAAATGCCCAAATGGGGTCATGAAGAGTTGGGCACAACTGAAAATGACTAAGCAACAATTATACATACACACACACACACACACACACACACACACACACACATATATATACACAACTCTATGACTAATCCTCAGTTTTTCATATCTGTAAAATAGATAATATTTGCATATTTACTTCATAAGACATTTGTGAAGAAAACTTTTGATCTGCTCTAAAAGTAAATATGAAGTCTTACTATTACCTTTTTTTTTTTTTTTTGTTGAGGCAATTGAGGTTAAGTGACTTGCCCAGGGTCACACAGCTAGGGAATGTTAAGTGTCTGAGACTAGATTTGAACTCGGGTCCTCCTCACTTCAGGGCTGGTGTTCTATCCACTATGCAACCTACCTGCCTCTACTATTACCTTTGTAATGGACAAGAAGTGCTTTGCTTCTCACAAGAGCTAGTGACCTTCAAACAAAATTGTGAAATCAGTTAGTACTATCTGTAGTAGTATCTGCTTCCCTTCCCAGGGAACCTCTTTACACCAGTCTCTAGAGCTCCTTCTCCTCCAGGCTCTCTTGTGCCTTCATAGAAGCTACTTAGTAGCCCATTCAAGTGATCCCTCCTTGTATAGTGCTCCTTGCTTTCTATAGAATTCATTCCCCTTTGCCATTATCAATATATTTTTGTTTTATTCTGTATGGACCTGCTTTCAACCACTGATAAGATTAGAAAGGGCCTAAGCAACATACTCTAAGGTATTAAGAGCTGACAGATGTTAATATAACTCCTAGTGCTAAGTATATTAAGAAGGAACATTTTTCCTCTAATAATATTTTATTATTAAATAATATGTAAAGATAATTTTCAACATTCATTTTTTTAAGACTGTGTTTCAAATTTTTCCCTCCCTTTTTTCCTCCCCCCTTCCCAAGACAACAAGCAATCTGATATAGGTTAAATGTATGTAATTTTTTAAAATATATTTCCATATTTGTCATGTTGTGCAAGAAAAATCAGGGAGCAACTAGATGTTACAGTGTATAGAGTACCAGTCCTGAAATTTAGAACACCTGAGTTCAAATCCAGTCTCAGACACTTAACACTTACTACTTGTGTGAACTTGGGCAAGTCACTTAACCCCAATTGCCTCACAAAAAAAAAGGAAAGAAAGAAAAATCACATCAAAAGGGGGAAAAAAACCATGAGAAACAACAAACAAAAAATAAAAAGTTGAAAATGCTGTGCTACAATCCACATTCAGTCTCCATAATTCTCTCTCTGGATGTAAATGACATTTTCCCTCCAAAGCTATTGGAATTGGAGGGAACAATTTGTTAAGCCAAAGAAATGAAATTTTTATTGGTGAAATAGCAAAGTTATATGAATCCAGACAATATTAGATTTTGTTTCTGGAGGGAAGAAGGTGTTGTGAGCATTTCCCAGAGTTTCTCAAATGATACCACATAGATCATCACATATTCCACCTACCCTTAAAGAGAAATTCTGACTGCATAGTTTTGTTGTTACAATAGTCTTGGCTCTGGCCAGGGAACTTAACTGCAATGGCAGTGATGATAAAAGCTTTAATATTCTAGAGCTGGAGGGGACCCAGAGTCTATCTAGCTCAACTTCCCTCATTTGACATTAAGCTCATGGAAAGGAAGTTACCAAGACCACACAAATAGAGTCAGAGGTGAGTCCCCTGATACCACTGTTCCACTTTGGGCAGGGAATTCTGTGTTGTTTTTTTTTTTCAGGCCAAACCATCATACATAAAAACAGGAAGGAAACCTGGCAATGCTCTGAATCTTGTACCACTTAAGCACCCTAACCACATATTCAAAAGGCTGATCATATTCCATCTTGTGGTCTGCTCTAATTCTTTGATATTTGTCGGGGCTCCTTAAACATATTGCAGGGTCCTGGACATGAATGTGTTAGATGAGAAAGGGAATACGTGAGACTTAGCATCTAGGACAGGGCTAGTAAATGAGACTGTTAGGAAAGACATCAAGAGCGTAGGAATGGGAAACCGGAGATATCAGTACTAGTAAGGAGAGACCTGGGTTTGAACTCTGACTCTGGAAATCCCTGGATGACCACAGGCAAGTCAACTCATTTTTCTGTACCTCAGTTTCTTCACCTATAAAATGGGGATAGTACAACAGAGTTATTGTGAGGGTCAAATGAGAAAAATGTGTGTAAATCATTTTAATACCTTAATTGTTATTGTTATTCAGTCATTTTGATCATGTTGTATAATTTATGATCCCATCAGGAGTTTTCTTGGCAGAGATATTGGAGTAGTTGACCATTTTTTTTCTCCAGATCATTTTATAGATGAGGAAACTGAGGCAAAACGGGTTAATACAAGATCCTAGTACTTCAGTCTAGAAAAGAACTGAGAGAACCTCTTCATTTTTTATAGGTAAAAAAAGTAAGGTCCTAAGAGAAAAAAATAATTTGCTCAAAGTCATACAGGGTATAGTAATCAGTAGAGTACTTTGAAGTTTGCAAAGTACCTTTCATACCTGATTTCATATGAACTCCAAGGCAGCCCTTGGATATAGTTACTCCTGGTATTATTATTCCCATTTTACAGATGAGGAAATTGAGTCCTAGGGAAGTCAACTGACTTGCCCATGGTAATACAATTACTAAATGTTAGTGGCAGAATTGGTATCTAGCTCTTCCTGCCTTCAAACCCAACACATTTTCCACTATAGGTAGGACAAAGCAGACACATGGGTGGAACCAGATCCTTACTCCACATTCAGAGTCCTTTCCTTGACCTTTGTCTTTCTTTGTCTTCATTCATCCATTCAATGGCTAAGATGTGGAAGGCATTGTGCTCAACCAAAGGCATTCCAGAGGTTATTAAGAACCAGTTTTCATCTGAAAACTTGCTATAAAGTCTAGGAAGTTGAGTCCTGTACATTGTAATCTCAGAGCCTTTGGGAAGGAAGTAAGTATCTTCTGTTCCCAGTGCTTTCAGTCAGTCACAGGGACTGTGGCATGCCTCTGGCTGCCAGGGATTGCCTAAGTGTGGGACAAAGATGGCAGTTTCATTTTACTGAACACGACACTCCGGAGTTGTTCCGAATCCCCCTCCTCCCTCCTCACCTTGCTATGTGGAATCTGACTTCTGTTGGTTTCCCTAGACAGGTCTGGCCAACTGGTCAGGTTTCACTTTGCTCAGTTTTCCTTTTAAAATAATTAAAGTGTCAGCTTGGGTTCATGGGCTGGTCAACATTTTCATTCCACCCTAACTTTATAAGGCAATTTCATGAATTATACAGTGCGGCAGCAGAAGGATCTAAATAAAGATCCAACACTCACTGGGTTTAATAAATACACTTCTTCTATCCTTGGAAGGTATTTGCAAGTCAAAAATATGGCACATGATGAGCTAGCTGTCGATGGCAAATTTTTGAGATTTCAGCTCGGTCAGCACTCTTTTATGCTAAATCCCATAAACTAAAAATAAAGGCAAGGGGGAGAAGAGCAGTGGTTGGGGAATAGGCCTCCCTTGGTTGTGGTGAGGCACCAATCTAGTGCAATCATTTATAAATGAGAAAGCTCCTATTGTTTTCTCAGATCAGCTCTTTATAATTTCTCAGAGAATCAATAGTCACATTTAGCAGGGAGTCACATGTAGCACTTGCATAATGCAGGTAAATGCTGCCTAGGCTTCCCCCTGTTTCTTTATTTATATAAATGTGGTTGGCAAATCCTTTCAATATGGCATTAAAGAAAAGGAACACATACAAAAGAAATGCACAAAGACTGTGTGGCAAGCAAGTCTCTATTTGTAGGAGAGGGTGGTGGGTGCCAACCACCTGCTTCAGCTGCTCATGACTGGAGAGATGGTCTCAGTTTCACTTATCCACCCTTTTGAAAACTCCAGAGTAAGGTGTGACTTCATTTATCCTAGATGCCAGGTGTACTTTTGGAAAGTTCAAAGTCCAAACCTATTACAGTTATTAGGGAAATTAAGCGCCCTCCCTCCCCAATTGACAGTAGTTTTATAGACTATTCATTGGAAATCTTTCAGGAGAGAAAAAGTCCACAGACACAGAGACAGATTGATTTCATACAACCTAGTAAATATTTCTCATTTGCTTCCGTTAGGGAAGAAATAGAGGGATATGAAACATAGACCCTACACTCAGGGAGGGATCTCATTAGGAAATTTTGGGAGCTACCTACATGGTCACCAGTCTAGGTTGACCCTCATCCCCTCTCATCAGGACTTTTGCAATGGGCTCCTAATTGGTTTTCTTGCCTAAAGTATCATCTGATTCCAATCCTTCCACACAACTGCCAAAGTAATTTTCCTTAAGCATAAATCTGATCCATGCCATTCCCCAACACAAGTGCATATTGGCTCCCTGTTGCCTCTAGGGCAATAGTTTTAAAGTCCTTTGTATCCTCATTGGAACTTCTTATTCCAGTCTCACTGAACACTTCCACCTCTCATGCTCTCGGCTATCTAGCCAAAATGACAATGTTCTGAACTGCTGCTGGGTGAGGTGAGCAGAACTGGGAGAACATTGTACATAGTAACAGCAATATAGTGCTATGATCAGCTATGATTGACTTAGCTCTTTTCAGCAATACTGAGATCCAAAATAATTTCAAAAGACTCATGATGAAAAATGCTATCTGCATCCAAAGAAAGAATTGTGGAGTCTGAATGCAGATGAGAACATACTTTTTCACTTTTTTGTATGTGTTTTTTTTCCTTTTGTTTTGTTTCTTCACAATATGACTAATGTGGAAAAATGTTTAACATGATTGTACATGTATAACCTATATCAGATTGCTGTCTTGGGGAATGAGGCGGCAGAAGGGGGGGGAATTTGGGGAAAAAAACAAGATAAAAAAAGAGACCGAAAGAGGAACAATGACAACAAAATTAAAAACCAAAAAGCAAAAAACCAAAATGACAGTGTTCTTTACCCAGAGCACTTCATCTCCCATCTGGTTACCTTTTCATGGGTCATTCTCCCTTCCTCACCTCTGCTTCATAACATCCTTCTTCTCCTTCAAAACTCAGTTCAAGCGCTGAAGCCTTTTTTGATCCACAGTGATTTCCTTCCCTAGCAATCTTGCTACACTAAATTTGTTAATATTATTTGTATATAGCAATAGCAACACTGTATGATCAACTACAACTGATTTAGATTTATACTGTTTCATTCTTTGTAATTGTATCATCTCTGGTACCTAGTAAATATCTGGCATGTAGTAGGTACTTAATAATAGTACAGTATGCAGCATATAGTAGATATTTAATAAGTGCTTATTGGTCAGATTGATTGATTCCTGTTCAACTTTACCAGTTTAGAAGGTGGGAAGATGAGAAAGCCATTGTTCAAGACTTTAGATTGTAGCTTCCTAAGGAAGCTATGGATTTGCTTATGAGCAGATAGGTCTATTAGAGACTTGTTGGGCACACAACCCACAGACTGAATTGTGGGAGAACTGTGGAAAAAGAATAAAATATAATGGGGAAATATTTAACTAAATAAATAAAAAAATTTAATGTAAACATATATCTATAATAGATAATGACATAAAATAGTATCTAACAGATAAAATAATTATATGATTTTATTTTTTTTATTTTTATTTTTTTAATTTGTAAAACATATGTATGGGTAATTCCTAAACATTAACCCTTACAAAGCTTTCTGTTACAAATTTCCCCCCCTACTCCCCACCCCTCCCCTAGATGACAGGATATCCACTACATGATAATTATGTTAGAATACTTAAGAAATCGAATATATGTATAGTTATTGCATCATATTTTTTTTTGTGCAGGAGAAATCGTATCTACAAGAAAGAATAATCCGATAAAGGAAATACAATGCAAGCAAACCTCAATAGAGAACATGAAAATATTATGTTGTGGTCCTCATTTCACATCCCTTTCTCTGGGTGTATATGGCTCTCTTCACCGAACAATTGGAACTGGTTTGAAGCATTTCATTGTTGAAGAGAGTCATGTCCATTAGAACTGATCCCCATATAGTATTGTTGTTGCCGTGAATAATGATCTCCTGGTTCTGCTCACTTCACAGAGCATCAGTTCATGCAAGTCTCTCCAGGCCTCTCTGAAATCGTCCTGCTGGTCGTTTCTTACAGAGCAATAATATTCCATAACATTCATATACCATAATTTATTCAGCCACTCTCCAATTGATGGGCATCTACTCAATTTCCAGTTTCTAGCCACCACAAAAAGAGCTGCCACAAACATTCTTGCACATGTGGGGTCCTTTCCTTCTTTTATGATTTCTTTGGGATATAAGCCCAATAGAAACACTGCTGGGTCAAAGGGTATGCATAGTTTGATAACTTTTTGAGCATAGCTCCAAATTGCTCTCCAGAATGGTTTGATCCGTTCACAGCTCCACCAACAATGCATCAGTGTCCCAGTCTTCCCACATCCCCTCCAACATTCATCTTTATCTTTTTCTGTCATTTTAGCCAATCTGACAGGTGTGTAGTGGTACCTCAGAGTTGTCTTAATTTGCATTTCTCTGATCAATAGTTATTTGGAGCACCTTTTTATATGATTTTAATATGATAACGGGAAGATAAGTTGTGAGGTAGATTCAGTCAAAGAAACTCCTCTTCTTGAGTTCATATTTGGCCTCTGATATTTACTAGCTACGTGACCATGGAAAAGTTTACTCATCTGTCAAATGAGCTGGAGAATGAAATGACAAACCACTCTAGTGTTTTTGCTCAGAGAACTCTAAATGGTACCACAAAGAGTTAGATATATCTGAAGAACAACTAAATAACAATATAATAATAATAACAATTGCTAGCATTAAATGGTGTTTACTATATAGACAGGTGCTGTGTTAAGGGCTCTACAATTGTTATCTCATCTGATCCTCACAAGAAATCTGGGAGGGAAGTGTTGTTATTATTATTCCCATTTTACAGATGAGGAAACTGAGGCAAGCAAAGAGCAGGCAAGTTAAAGTGCTTTAACTGCTAGTAAGTATCTCATGTCACATTTGAATTCAAGTCTTCCTGACTTCCAGACCTACTGCATTATCCATTACACCACCTAGCTGTACTGCAAGAGAACACAGATAATGTTTTAACATATGACTTTCTAAGTCAATATGTAGCCCACCAGGATCCTTTTTGTATGGTTTAGTGGCCACCATTTTATTTTTATTTGACACTACTGTACTAGAGGGTGGATTTTTGTGATCACAGGTGAATTGGTTGACTAGTTCCCTGTGGAATAGACTGCTAAGGGGCAAATAGCCTTTATGTATGTGCTGCAGTGCTGAGCTAGAAGTCAGAAATCCCAATTTGGCCACTAACTAATCTTGTGACCTTGGGGCTACTCCAGAACTCTGTGATTTCATCTGTGTAGTAGAATGTTTGAACTTTATCATCACTAAGGTTCTTTCCAACTGGAACATTCTAAGCTCTGGTGATTGATTTACATGAAAGAAGTGCCTACTGTAGTACAACCTCTCCAAGGATCAAGAACGTCAGAGTGTTCTGAACATGGAGGTTAGTAACTTCCCCACAAATAAGGCAGCTTGGAGGAGATCATTGCCTTCCTACCCACCCTACCTGTCTGCTTGCCTCTTAGCTTGCAGCTTTCCATGGTAGGGGATGTCAGCCAGAAGTTAACTGGTTCCTCAGCTAGAAAACCTAGGTCATGGGGACCCAGGCATCCTCCCTCAGGATATCCATACCTTTGACACTTTGCACAACTTCATCTTTCTCAAGATGAACAAATACTGGCTCCAATACTGGGATACAGAAATGTCTCATGCATTCTTTCTCTTTCCTTCCTTTTCTTGCTGCCACTTTGGTTCAACAGAGAGAAATATAATCTCTCTGGCGGGGTTTTAAAGCCTTCCTTCTACATTGTAGCCCACTTTTCCTATATAACTTCATTTTCAGTTTAAATTCATCCTTGGTCACATTCTATTTGTATCACCTTGAGTAAGTCACCTTAATGGACCTGAGTTTCCTCATCTAAAATAAATGATCGTTAGGATCTCTACAGCAGATAATTCATGGATTCCAGGTGAAGTGTCACCTCTTTCTGGAAGACTTCTTTGATCATTCCTATCTAGGACACTGTTTTTTTTTCTCCTCAATATTCTACTTAGAAATTATTCATTTTGAGCACTTATCACTCATTGCCCTATAGTGTGTGTTCAAATATTCCATCAGACACATTCTTCTCTCTCACTTGTTCAATATCCCACAGTGAGTCAATTCTAAAGTGAGATTCAAACCCAGGTCTTATAGTCCTTTCTCACTCCATCAGGCTGCTACTATGGGCTAATGGGGAACTGACCAAAAGAAAGTTTTCATGGGCTAAGAACTCCATTGTCCCTTTAAAAGAAGCATAAGCAAGTGTGGTGTTTTCTGTTCTTTATGTTTATTACAAAGCCTGAAGCAAAACTGGTGGTTTTGTACACACATTCCAACTCTTCTTCTCTGATTACACCCCTTCCCCCAAACACACATGCTCTTCCTATTTACAGTAGTTTCTTATCTGGTGGAAATGCTCCTTTGGGGAAGCTTGAGTGAGTAGGAACTGAGGCATAGCTGGAATGCACATGAAAGCCTTGCTTTCTTAACTCAGTGACATCAGCCTTGGCACCTAATCAAGCAAGCCCACTTTTTCCCTCCTGTGCACCCTGAAGAGCGCCCAATCTCATTTTCCACAAGGGCCTTGGAAGCAACATCTGGAGCAGGGAGAGAGGAAACCAGCATGAAATAGCCTTCAGTCATTGATTAGGGGCATGTCATGTGTTTCATTAACTGCTGGAAAAGCAGCTGCTAGGTATTGGGGTGGGGTTGGGGCATATCCACGATGCAAAAACATTGGTGGGGGGTGGAGGGAAGGACAACACTGTACTAACATGTAGCAGTGACAGCTAAATAGGAAATCAATTCTGTAGACTGGTAGAAAGAAAATATAATAAAATAAAGTAAGGGGTCTCTTTTATTTAAGGGAGACAGATCATAAAGTAGAAAGAGCAACAAATTGGAAATTAGGAAGCCCAAATCCTAGAGCCACTTCTCCCACTGTCTAGTTCTATTCTCTGAGTTTCAGTTCTTCATCTGGAAATGTCACTTACTATCTATGCAATTCTGGGCAAGTCATTTTATTTCTTTGGGACTCAGTTTCCTCATCTGCAAAATAAGGCATTAGACTTGATAATTTCCAAGACCCTGTTTATTTCTAAATCTATGATTTCTAAATTTCCTTTCAGTTAAAAAACAAAAAAAAATCCTTATTCCAAAGTTACTTTCTTATAGGATCCCAGGTCATTTGCTGAATTTCTCATTCTTAACCTTCCTCATCTATCAAAAGGGGGGGGGAGGATACTAACCTCACCAATTTATTATGAGTCAAGTTGGAAAAGAGACATTTTCTTTAAGCAATATAGTATGCCATGTAAATACAAAATATGCTGATCTCTGCCCCAGCCTCCAGTCTCCAAATTCATGTGGAACAAATGTTGCTGATTTCATGCTCTGTGGATGGGCAGATCCCCTCCTTGCTCTCCCAGGTCAGAGCTGCCAGGCTTCCTCTTCAAGAACTTGGACTTGGTCCTGGGAGGATCTCATCAGCCACTCCTAGACTCGGTGGCACTCAAGTGCCCATGAACTATTTGGCTCATGTTTCTGAGTTCTTCCATCTCTAAGCAGGCCTCCTTTAGAAAACCCATTGTGACTATTCAGTCTCCTAGAGCATAATCAGATCACATTTGGTGAATTTTTTTATGCATCAAAACCTTAATCTACTTATCAAGCCACAATAGAGAAAGCCTCAACAATCAAAATAAATGAGATTTGCATGGGGGAAGCTTCAGTTTGGGGCTTGGGGAAACACATGCTATTGATGTTACGGTCCTCTCCCCAACCCCTCCCCCTGACTTTTTTTTTCTTTTCCAAGCTGTTTCCTGGAACATCCCACACTCGTTATGTTGTTCTTGAAGTCTCTTGGCCTTCTCTACCCTGCCTCTTCTCTATGAATAGAAACATGGACTTCAGAGCCAAAAGGGACGTTAAGAAACTATATCCTCAGAAACTTTTTTTTTTTTTGGAACCAGAATTCCAAATTGGGGAGGTGACTTTTAAGATCACATATCTAGAGCTAGAAGGAGCCTTGTTGTTATTATTCAGTCATGTCCAACTCTTTGTGATTCCATATGGGGTTTTCTTAGAAGACATACTGGACTGGTTTTCCTTTTCCTTCTCCAGTACATTTTACAGATGAGGAAACTGAGGCAAGCAGGGTTAAATGACTTATACAAGGATCATACAGCTGGTTAATGTCTGAAGTTTTAACTCAGAAAGATGAGTCTGCTTGATTCCAGGGCCAGTATTGTGCCACTTAGCTGCCCCAAGAAGGAACCTTAGATGCCATCTTAATCCAACCACTCCATTTTCACAGTTAACTAGTCTGAGGTTTAAGGAACTTTAGCGAATTACCCAAAGTCCACATAGGTAGAAAGCATCACAAATGAAATCTGAATCTAGTTCCTCTGACTCTAGGCCAAATATTCCTTTTATTATGCCAAACTGCCTCCTTCTCCAAGGTCACACAGGTCTGAAGTAGCAAAATCAGGGTTCAAATCCAGATAATCTCCCTTCAGATGTAACAATTCTTCTGTTACATTATGATACCTCCCCCTAAAATACTGGATTAAAGTCCTTTCCTTTGCCTGGGGTGATGATGGCAACTGGGAAATGAAGGCTGGCATTTTCATGGATCACCTCTTCTACTCTCCTTTCTCCTCCTTCCCCTCGAGATGAAGGTTTGTAACAAAATACTAGCCTCCTTTGAAAGATCTCCTGCCATAGAAGAATTGTTAATCTGGTACAGTGAAACAGAGTTCAGTTTCCCTAGTGTCTACAAAATCTTTCCTGAATACCACACCCTTCAGTGATAGCTAACCCTGGGATTTGTAGATGGGACAGTAGATAAAATGCCAGGCCTGGAATCAGGAGGACTTGAGTTCAAATCCAGCTTTAAACACTTACTATGTGATACTGGATAAGCTGCTTAACTCTGATTGCCTCCAAAAAAATAAAAAAAATAAAAATGATACAGAAGTGTTTTTACTGGGTTTATATCCCAAAGACATTTTAAAAGAGGGAAATGGATCCACATTTGCAAAAATGTTTGTGGCAGCCTTTTTTGTAGTGGCTGGAAACTGGAAACTGAATGGATGCCCATTAATTGGAGAGTGGCTAATAAATTATGGTATATGAATGCTATGGAATATTACTGTTTTGTAAGAAATGACCAAAGAGGATGATTTCAGAGAGGCCTGGAGAGACTTGAATGAACTGATGCTGAGTGAAATGAGCAGAACCAGGAGATCATTATACACAGCAACAAAACTATGTGATGATCAATTCTGATGGACATGGTTCTCTTCAACAATGAGGTGATTCAAACCAGTTCCAATTGTTCAGTGAGGAAGAAAGCCATCTAAACCCAGAGAGAGGCCTGTGGGAACTGAGTGTGTACCACAACATAGCATTTTCATGCTTTCTGTTGATGTTTGCTTGCATTTTGTTTTCCTTCTCAGGTTTTTTTTTTCTTTCTAGATCTGATATTGCTTGTGCAGCAAGTTAACTGTATAAATAGTATACATATATTGGATTTATCATATTTTTAACATATTTAACATGTATTAGACTACCTGCCATCTAGGGAATGGGGTGGAGGGAAGGAGGGAAAAATTTGGAACAGAAAATTTTGCAAGGGTCAATGTTGAAAAATTACACATGCATATGCTTTGCAAATAAAAAGCTTTAATTAGGGGGGGCGGAGCCAAGATGGTGGAGTGAAAATGTGACTCTCTGCATCCTCCTCCGATCTTCTCTCAAACCAATAATAAAATAAGCCTCTGAACTGATCTTCAAGTCAACGAATCCAGAAATATTTGGACACTGCTTTTGGATATCTCTGAAGAACTTCATATGAGGTTTGTTTAACTCAGACAGAGGAATAAACAGTGGTCTTGATGCAGGCTGGAAGTGAGGGTGGTACTCAGCTCAGTGTGGCAGAAACTCCAAACTCCAAACTCCAAACACCTGGAGTTTATCTGAGGCACTCCAGACACTCTGCCCTGATTGAGGGCAGGTGTTCTGTCAGACTTGCCTTGTTTAAGGAGTAATTCGGACTTAGTCCTAGCCCCCACCCGCCCAGCACCTTAAGTTAATTCGAGGAATTGCCCCAGGGCAAAGAACTTCAGCCACCGTTTTTTTCCAAGCCTTAAAGACATCCACGCTGTCTTGAAGCAAAAGAGTGAATGAAGCAAAAGAATGAAGCAAAAGAGAGCGCTCATCATAGACAGCTTTTATTAGGAGAAAGAAGAGATGACCCCAGGTCCTGAGGTTCCTTTAGACAAAACCCTAGAGGAAGTTATTAAGGACCATCACTGGTCCCCTGTTCAAAAGGCCTTTCTGGAAGATTGCATAAAGAACCTCATAAGAGAGATGGAGGATAAATGGGAAAATAAATTGAAATCAGTGCAAGAAGGATACAATTTCTTGCAAGAAGGATATGATGCCCTGCAAAAGAGATATGAAAAAGACACCAATTTATTGAAAAATAAAATTAGTGAAGTAGAAAAAGAGTGCAATGAACAAAAAAATTCAATTGGCCAGTTACAAAAGGAACTTAAAAAGGTAACTGAAGAAAACAACACTTTAAAAATAAGAATTGAACAAATGCAAGTGAATGACTCAATAAGATTTCAAGAATCAATCAAACAAAAACAAAAAAAATGAAAAAATAGAAGAAAATACGAAATATCTCCTAGGAAAAACAACTGACTTGGAAAATAGATCTAGGAGAGACAATCTAAGGATTATTGGACTTCCTGAAAGCCATGATGAAAAAAAAGAATCTAAACACTATCTTCCAGTAAATCCTGAAAGAAAACTGCCCTGAGGTTGTAGAATCAGAAGTCAAAATGACCATTGAAAGAATTCACCGATCACCTCCTGAAAGAGACCCCAAAATTAAAACCCCAAGGAATATCGTGGCTAAATTTCAGGACTATCGCACCAAGGAACAGATTCTGCTAGCAGATGGAAAGAAACAATTCAAATACCGAGGATCTATCATTAGAATCACACACGATTTGTCAGCCTCCACATTGAAGGATCGAAGGGCCTGGAACCAGATATTCTGAAAGGCAAAGGAACTCGGGTTACAGACAAGAATAATCTATCCAGCTAGAATGAGCATTATCCTCCAGGGAAGAAGATGGTCATTTAATGATATAGGTGAATTTCACCTATTTCTAATGAAAAGGCCAGATCTGAACAAAAAATTCGACCTCCAAACACAGAACTCAAGAGAAGCATTAAAAAAAGGTAAAAAGGAAAGGACTCTTGAGAACTTTATTTCTACTATGGAGATACTTATAGATTGGGGGTATAATTAAATATTACTTTGATAATATGAAAAAGAAAACTAGAGAGGGGAAAGGTTATCATACTGGGGGAAAGAGGGAAAAAGTGGTAAAATAAGATCTAAAAAAAAGGAGGTAAAAACAAGGTAAAATCTCTTGAAGAGGCAAAGAAAACCTAATATAATAGAGAGAAAGAGGGGAGGGAGATGAGCATTGTGTAAATCTTACTCTCATCAGGTTGGGTTCTAAAAATGTAAATCAGACACTTGATTTCACTTAGAAACTTGTCTGTTGCTAGAGGGAAGTGGGAGGGAAAGGAGGAAAAGAAAGGGATAAACTATTAGAAGGGAAAATAGAAGAATCGGGAAAGGAGTTAAAAAAAGGGGGAGGGGATCTAAGAGGTGGAGGATTGTTTGGGGGAGGGGGTCATCAAAAGCAAAATACGGAGGAGGGGGAAGGGAGAAAGGGGAAAGGAAAGGGAAAAACATAACTTGGGTAAATGAGATGGAAGGAAATAAAGAATTAGTTATTCTAACTGTGAATGTGAATGGGATGAACTCTCCCATAAAGTGGAAGCAGATAGCAGACTGGATTAAAAACCAGAATCCTACAATATGTTGTCTACAAGAAACATATCTAAAACATAGTGACACATATCGGATGAAGGTAAAAGACTGGAGCAGAACCTATTATGCTTCACGTGAACAAAAAAAAGCAGGGGTAGCAATCCTTATCTCAGATCAAGTAAAAGCCAAGATAGATCTAATCAAAAGAGATAAGGAAGGAAACTATATTTTATTAAAGGGTACCATAGATAATGTAGCAATATCAATATTAAATATATATGCACCAAGTGCAATAGCATCCAAATTCTTAGGGGAGAAATTAAGAGAAATGCAAGAAGAAATAGACAGCCAAACTATACTAGTGGGCGATCTCAACCTTGCTCTCTCAGAATTAGATAAATCAAACCACAAAATAAACAAGAAAGAAACTAGGGAGATAAACCAACTGTTAGAAAAGTTAGGTATGATAGATCTGTGGAGAAAGTTGAATGGAGACAGTAGGGAGTTTACTTTTTTCTCAGCAGTCCATGGAACCTATACAAAAATTGACCATGTGTTAGGGCATAAAAACCTCAAAATCAAATGCAGAAAGGCAGAAATAGTAAATGCATCTTTTTTAGATCATGATGCAATAAAAAATCACATGCAATATAAGGCCAGGAGAAAATAACCCAAAAGTTAATTGGAAATTAAATAATCTAATCCTGAAGAATGAATGGGTGAAAGAGCAAATCATAGACACAATCAATAATTTCATCCAGGAGAATGACAATAATGAGACAACATACCAAAATTTGTGGGATACGGCCAAAG
>JAJPUD010003884.1:13994-125049 GCA_023553655.1 Myrmecobius fasciatus
CATTCTAGGCATGGAGGAAAAGGTGCAACTCCAAGGAGACAGAAAATAGAGTAGTGAGGAAAGAGTACCAAGTAGGCCATTATCATGACCATAGAGTTGTTGAGGAGGGTAAAGTGTAAAAAGGTAAAAAGGAATTGGGTTGTCAAGAAATTTAAATTCAAAATAGAATATTCTATTTGATCTTGGAGATAATAGTGATGCACAGCAGTTTATTAAAAAGGAGGTAGGGAAGGGGGGGTAGAGTATAACATGATTTATTAGATTTATGCTTTAGAAAAAATCATTTTGGCAGCTGTGTGGAAGATAGATTATTAGACAAGCTGAACATTGCCATCCCCCTCAAATTGTCTCCTCACATCTATGCGAATTTGCTCACATAAACCACCATGCTTGAGATGAACTTCCCTGTTCCTCTATTCTTCACCTGTTAAAATCACTCATTTCCTTCAAGCCCCGACTTAACCACCATTTCCTCTGTGAATTCTTCCCCATTCTCCCACCTGTAAGTGATCACTCCCTACTCGAGTTTCTTACACACATCATCTTTGAACTTACCATATTCTGTTATGTGACTTTGTTTTTTGTATATTTGTCTCTGTTCCCCCAGACACTCACACACTCATTTGATTGTGAGTACTCTGAGCCCAAGACCTGTGTCTCATTTTATTTTTACATCCCTGGCACCTAGCATGGTGTTCTGTCAACCTAACAAATGTTTTTGGAATTAAACAATAAAAACGGCCAGAGGCTAGCAGTAGCAGTGTTGCCACAATTCAGACAGGTGAGCCCTTAATATGACAGTTCAGTTTTGATTTTTAAAATATTGCTTTTCTCATTCTCTTTTTCATGGTGGGAACTTTATATTTTAGATGTTGTGGCTGTTATAACTTTATGCATCCATGTGGAGTGGGGCTGAACTGTCTCTGCAATTGTTACTATTAGTTTGCCTTTGCAAAAAAAAAAAAATTACATAGTTTCTAAAAAACATTTTTAAGATTTTTTTGGCATGCCTTCAGCCTCTTCCTTGGTTGAGTGCAGAATAAGTAGGAGCCTAGAGTGAAGCATTCTGATTGCATGTACAATCAGCAAAGATTTTTTTCATTATCATAATCTTAATGCTAGTTATAGAATATTTGTATGAGACAGAAAGAACACTGACAGCAATACATTTTGTCCTAGCATTTGACTCAAAAAAACTTCTGCAGGCAGAATGATGGAGCTTTTTCTGATATTACATATATGTGTATATACATATATATATGTGTGTGTATATGTATATATATATAGTATTCTATTGCTGTTTCTGTGCTGTATATAAAGCAAGTCTTCTAGGTTTTCTTTTCTTTTTTTAAAAGTATGATATATATATATATATGTACATACATATATATATAATAGCTTATTTAACATGTATTGGACTACCTGCCATCTAGGGTAGAGGGTGGGGGGAAGGAGGTCAAAATTTGGAAGAGAAAGTTTTGCAAGGGTCGATGTTGAAAAATTACCCATGTATATGTTTTATAAATAAAAACCTTTAATTTAAAAAAAAATTTTAATAAATAAAAGGATGTCATAATCTTACAGTCAAATGCAGAAGTAGGTGACTTACATAAGTTAAACTCATAGAAACATAGACCTAGAGCTGGAAGGGACCTTAGAAACTGTCTGGTCCAACCACCTCATTTTCAGGTGAATAAACTAAGTTCCAAGGTTAAGAGGCTCCCCCAAGGTCACTCATGGAGTAAGGGTCAAAGGCAGGATTAAAAACCCAAGTCTTTTGATTCTACAGTCAGTGCTTTTTGGTTTGTTCCACATAGACTATATCTAAATCATTATTGATACACAATCAATGCAGAATTCCAAAGTAGAGTAACATAACCTAAATTACATGTTGATGTGTCTAAGTAAGGACTGGATGAATGACATGGAACAGAGTGGTGGTAAACAGCACTGGGTATCATGATATATTCAAAAAACAAAGGTAATTCAATGCTCAAAATTTCTGCTCTGACTCCCCCCAGAGGTAGACTGGATTTCAGAAGGTATGAAATATCATCTCTCAACCTTTCCCCCCCATCAGAAGCCATTTATTTCTCTACATCAAAGTCACTTACAGATCCTACTAATGTCACATAGGCATTATTATTGATAACAGTATATATCGAGGAGCTACATTTATATCACTTATAGCATCTTGTGGCATGGCACTACAGGATGATGTACCATTTTAATTTGGATAAGTCATACTTTGCCTTCCACATTGTCAGGAAACAAGGAAGGAATTCATACATATTTGGGGAGGGGGATATTTAATCAGTGCACTTGGAACCCTGGAGAGATGGAAGGGGAAGGTGATTCTTTCAAGTACACAAACGTATAGATTAAAGAGAATGACTTCAGGGAGAAGAAACTATATTAAATATGTTTAATTTAATTTTGATTTGATTTATATTTATTTAGTGCCTATTATATGTCAGGAATGGCAAGAGCAATATAAAGACCAAAGTGAAGCAATCATATACCTAGAACAGCAAAAAAAAAAAAAAAAAAAATGACTAGAAGTCATCTAGTCCAAACCCATCATTTTAGAAATGAGAAAAAAATCAAAAAGATGAAGTCAGTTGCTCAAATTCCTTGCCTTCTACAAGAGAAGAAGGGGAAAAGAATAATATATAAACATCCTAAGTAGTTACTTGGACAATTAAGTAAATATAGGGCACATACAAAATAAGAGATACAGAGACAAAAAGAGAGGAAGAGACAGAGAAAAAAAGAGAGACAGAGATACAGAAATAGACAGATCGAGAGAGAGCATCAATAAACAATATGTCCTACTATGATAGGATACTGTGCCAAATGAGGGTATAAAAAGAAATGCTAAAGATAATCCCTATCCTCAAGAAACTCACAATCTAAAGACAGAAGAGTGTATAAAAAGAATTTGAAAAGAGGTAATGGAGAGCAACTTGTGCCTGGAAGCATGATAAAGTCCTGCACCTAGGTGGGAAGTGATGAGATGTCTACCCAATTCTCCTTCATTAAATAGATTCTGGGAAAAGTTCTGTATTTAAGGGAGAAAGAGGTATTGAGGAGAAGTGAATTTCAAAGTTGATTTGATCTTGCAGAAAGATGAATTTCTGGAGACAATGATGAAATCTAGGTGAGGTAAACAACGTTTTCTCCCTTACATTAATAAATAAATGATCAGTGTCACTAATGGATAGCTGATATACCTTGATATGAGATAGGAGGATAATTTTCCCCAATTCTGAGTGGAGCAATCTCATATGGTATCTTTGTATCTCTTCCTACTTTAGTCACATATATCTAGATAACATGTAGCTGCATGAAGTCAAGAGCCTCCTTTTAACCATGTAATAATAGGCTATGATCTTCACTATGTGAATCTAACAATAGTCTCTTAGAAGCTTCTTAGGCATGCCTATTTGAAGTTAGAAACTATTCTCCTCTATCTATAAGACTAGCTCAAGGAAATATTAAAGACTAGTAAAGAAAGGCCTCTTCTCTTGCCTATGTCATGATAACAAGTTGGGCCAGACCAGAAAATCAGTCAATCAGTAGACATTTATTAAGCTCCTACTAAGTTTCAGATATGCTAAGGCAAAACTTATAATAAAAGCTCAAGGTGATTCAGTAATTTGAGCAAAGGGCAGATTTCCAAACATGGGAGCAAGACCAAAGATCATCTTCCAAGGAATGAGCATGTGAGAAGTGACAATAATGATAATAGTGATAAAAGTGGCAATAATAATGACATGATGATTAAAAAAAAAAAACACAACTGGACTAGAGTCAGCAAATGGGATTAAGCTCTTGTTCTATTGCCTACGTAATTATGGGCACATTATTTAATCTCTCTGATTCTAACTTTCTGCTTCTAAAATAGAGGCAATTGTATTTTTGCCACCCAACTTAAAGAATTGCTATGATCAAAATGTATTGTAAGACATAAATCCTCATATAAATGTGAGTTATGATATAAGGACATGTATCTAGTGACCTCAATCAGTTCAAAAATAGAAGGGATAGGTGAGCAATATATGCCACTAGCAAAATGATCAGATTAAATCTAAAATCTTTAGCAAATCTAGGAATAGGGCAAATAGATACTAGTCCAAATGGGGAAATGTTCAACATGGGAGCCAGCTGACATTAGGCATCACGTATTCAGTAGTATGCATTGCATGGTTTAAGGACAGAAAATGCAACCTTTGGGGAATTTGTAGAATTAAAAAGGCATTCAGTCACTGGTAGGACTGTTATAGAAAAACACAAATCCAATAACTAAACAAGGATGGTAAAAGACAGGGAAGGCAGTTACTAAAATGCCTAGGACAAAGGAAACAGCAGTAAAACTAAATAATTTGTGAGTTACCAAGTATTCCATATACATAAGTGTAAAATTCATAACACTTAAGTATTCTGGGCTAATCTCATCTCAAATATTCTATCCCATTGCCCCCCATAAAGCAACAAAGTATTCTGGAAATTCAAACATTTTCCCAGATAATAATTAAACAAACCAAGTCAGAAAGTCTGAATACGCTGCGAGTTAACAAAAAAAAAAAAAAAACTCACAACCTAAAGAAACAAGTATATCTCTAAGCTAACTTAATAAACATTTATAAAGCATCTACTATGTTCTGGGAAGACAAAAAAGAAGCAAAAGATAGGAGTTAATAATCTAATTGAAGAGGCTACAAGCATATGTGTGTACAAACAAGCTATATACAAGAGAAATAGGAACTAATTAAAAGAAGGAAGGTATTACAATTAAGAGTAATTAAGAAGAGTTTCCTGTAGATGATGGGGTTTTAGTGGAGACTTAATAGAAGCCAAAAACCAGGAAGTAGTGATGAGAAGGGAGAATTTTCCAGGTTTGGAAGACAGCCAAAGAAAAAGCTATGCTTCTTATTATCTATGTGACCTTAGTAAAAATCACTTAAGCTATTTGGTCCTTAGTTTCCTTATTTGTAAAATATGGGGATTACACTAGATGACCGGAAAGATTTCATCTAGCTTTAAAATCTAATATCCTATGTTTTCAGTTACTTGCAAAAACGTGTACTACCTACTTTTATGTAGCCATATGTTTATAGTATTTGTTGAAAGAAATTGAACTTAAAGTCAGATAGACCTGGATTAAAATTCTATTCTAGATAGTACTAGCTGTGTAACCATGCTTTTCCCCTATAGAAAATAAGGATCATAACTATAGTGCCAGTTTCTCAAGGTTATTATGAGGATCAAACAAGAAAATACACATAAAGTGGTTTGCAAGATGTAAAGCATTCAATATAATGGATATCCATTATTATTGTATATATCATTATATATTGCATATATGTATATACATATACATATATATATATTGTCTGCTTGTGGTATGTAAAGCACAAATTGGTATAAAATGGTCATTGAAAACCTGCCAAGTAGTCAGGTGATGACCATGGTGAAAATTTCCAAGTACTTATATTTAGTTCATTGAAGTTAAGTGATTACTCCTTGGATATAGGTGGCTTTGAAGTATATTTGCAAATGTTTTATAGAAGTATGTTATTTCAAATTAAAAACAATTCATTAAATTTATTAAATTATTTATTATTTATACTTTAGCAAAACTTCACAAATCAGAACAAAGCTCACAATCATGCATATGTGATGATTTTTCATTTACAAAATATGGTTCTGAAGGCCCAACTTACTTCTGCTTGAAGTTCTAGAATCTGGGTTAGAGCTTAATCCAGTGAGTAATGTCTTCCAGCTTCAAATGTTAAGTCATCACAGGAACTTGGGGCTGTGTAGCTTACTATCATCAAAGTTTTTGCCTGAAAATGAAATGATCCATTTTGTATTCTCTCGTACCCCAAACAATTGAGTGAGGATGAGAATTCTTTTCTACAGTTGTGAGCTCTCAAAAGTAATAACAAAGTAAACATTATATTTGGAAGAATGCACAATGAGATACACATTTTTGGCCATGGATGATATGGGAATTTATTTTGCTTGACTATGAATATTTATTATTGGGACTTTGTTTTTCCTTTTTTTAGTGGTAGGGTGTGGGAGGGAGAGAAAAATAAATGCTTAATTTGAAAATAAATTTAATTTTTAAAAATTATTTAGAGGGCTTGGAGAGAAAAAATCCCAAGAAAATCTAATGCTAAACAGATAGAGAGGGAAAAAAGAAGTGAAGAACTCTGAGGGTGTTCTCTTAACATTAGACTAATTTGAAATCATTGAAAATGCTTGTTTTTCCAAGGCATATTCTCTTATGAAATAAAAATAGCCCTGACATATTCAATCATAACAGAGTAGGATAAAAAAAAACAGTGATGATGATCATGATTTTATATAGCTAAGCCCATATTTTAGTTCTATCAATATAAAATATTGATAGATATAAATATAAAAAATATCTTTATATTTTTTAAATAGAAATGCATTTAACTTCCAAGTTGAAAAGGTAATTTCATCAGAATTTTATCAAGCAATTAATTTGCATATATGACATCATTGTACTTCTCAGTCAAAAAAAAGAAAGAAAGAAACTCTTTATAGTATATAAATTTTTCCAATGATGCCAATACTTTCAATGGGGGCTAAAGAAAAAATGGATACTGAACTTATATCTGGAGAGAAAATGCATGATGATATTTTCAAATATTTTGGTCTTTACAAGGCAAGACACAGCTAATATAGTTATCAGAGCAAAAGTCACAGCACTGTATGTCAACAAATTCATTGTTAACTTAGATTTGTCAAAATTCAATGGGAAGAATATATTTAGAACAATTAATATCTTTACAGTATCCTAATGTATCCACTTTCTAAAAATAAAATGGCTAACAGATTTTTAAATTATCAAAACAAAAATTTATATAACATTCACAATATGTAGCTTCCACAATTTGAAGACAACTTTAGAAAGATTAATAATTCCTTGCCAAAAGGAAGAGCTCTGATAAATGTTTTTAGACAGGATTGTGAACAGTTTTTTTTAATTATATATAGAAATTAAAATTTATAAAATTCTTGAACAAATAGACACTTCATAGAGCAATAGCAAAGATTGACAATAGATATGTCAATAAACCTATCAAATATAATTGCATTCCAATATTTTCGTTCAATAACTAAAATCAATTATTTTATCCACTTGTACAATAGTTTATTGAATGACCAAAAAAATGACACTAGAATAGCAATTTGTCCTAATACTATTTCTTTATGTAATCAATCTGATACCAAAGTGAGGAAAGGAAAATAATAATAATAATAGCTACCATTTACATGGCACTTTCAGGCTTGCAAAAAGTTTTATATGTTTTCTCATTTAATCCTTACAACAATAATATGAAATAAGTACTATTATTGTCCTCATTTTACACATAGGAGAACTGTGGCCAAGAGAGAATAGCTAATATTTATAAATCACTTTAAGTCTGCAAAGTACTTTGTATACATTATCTTGTTTGATGTTCACAACAACCCTGAGAGATAGCTGCTTTTGCATCCTCATTGTCACAGATGAGGAAACTAGGGTTCAAAGAGATAAACAGTTTTGGAATTGACTTGGTTGACTTAATTTAGTCAAGATGTTGACTTGCATAAGGTCAAACAAACATTTTAGTATCTTAGTTAAGAATGAAGGTTTCCAGGGCAGCTAGGTGGCACAGTGGATAGAGCACCAGCCCTGAAGTCAGGAGGACCTGAGTTATCTCATCTCAGACATTTAACACTTCCTGGTTGTGTGCCTGGGCAAGTCACTTAACCCCAATTGCCTCAACAACAACAACAAAAAGAATGAAGGATGATTTCAGAGAGGCCTGGAGAGACTTACATGAACTGACACTAAGTGAAATGAGCAGAACCAAGAGAACATTATACATGGCAATAACAAGATTATATGATGATCGATTCTGATGAACAAGGCTCTCTTCAACAATGAAGAATACTTCAACAATGAATGAACAATCACTTCAACAGTGATGAAGAGAGCCATCTATTCCCAGAGAGATGACTGTGGGAACTGAGTGTGAACCACAACATAACATTCTCACTCTCTCTGTTGTTGTTTGCTTATATTTTGTTTTCTTTCTCAGTTTTTTTTCCCTTCTTCATCTGATTTTTCTTGTGCAGCAAGGTACCTGTATAAATATGTATAAATATACATATATTGGATTTAATATATATTTTAACATATTTAACATGTATTGGACTACCTGTCATCTAAGGGAAGGGATAGGGGAAGAAGGGGATAATTTGGAACAGAAGGCTTTGCAAGGGTTATTGTTGAAAAATTACTCATGTATATGTTTTGTAAATAAAAAGCTTTGATTAAAAAAAAAAAGAATGAAGGTTTTTTGAATCCATTTGTAGCACTCTACCCAACATACAATGCTGTCTCTGAAGGGTTGTTTTTTAGATTTTGCAGAACTGTCAAGCTCTTCTCAGAATATTTTTGTGAAAGAGTGGGGTAGGGAGGAGAATGAAAAATAATAAAGGGAACACTGAAATCTAAAAACAATAGACATGTTTGTACTCATTTAAAAATCACATATACTTGAGAAGAAATATAATCCAATTTCCTGTTTCATTTTTACTTCAATAATCAAGACAATTGTTTTCTAAAAGTAAATAGCTATATGAGTTTTTTTTTTTTCAAAAAGTTTGTGGGATGTTTTTTGGTGCATCTTTTTTCATTCCCTTAAATCAGGAAGCTGAAGCCCACAATTATACACTGATTCAGCCATGAAGAAAAAATTAAATTACAATCCATAACTTTAAACCTGTGACAGTTTTTCAGGTCTCCAATTTTGTGTTTTGTGCTTCCTACTCTATAGAGGCACTGTTGACAAGCCATTGAATCAAAATACAACAGACCATCAAAAGACCTTAGTTCCCTGTGCTGTTGCATCAAGCTAAGATTTTCCAATAGCAGGGCTAGTTACCACCCCTCTAAGACTACCACTGAGTGACTTCTACTCTTCTGTCTTTCCTCTTCAGTCCTTCTCTAAATTCTCTTTTCTTTCTCTCTTCCTTTCTCTTTTGTTATATTTTTTTCCAATTACATGTAAAAACATTTTTAACATTCTTTTTTTTATTGTTTTGAGTTCCAAAATCTCTCCCTCACTCTTGCCCCTTCCCTATCATTGAGAAGGCAGGCAATATGAAATAGATTATACACAAGCAATAACACAAAATATATTTCCATATTAGTGATGTTGTTTAAAAAAAAAGAAAAGAAAACATAGAACTAAAAAAGGGGAAAAAAGAATTTCTTTAACTGTGCATTCAGACTCCATCAGTTCTGTTTGTGTAGGTGAATAGCATTTTTCAACATGAGTTCTTCAGGAATATTTTAGCTTTCTTTATTTCTGAGAATAGCTAAGTAATTCATAGTTGATCATCCTTACACTATTGGTGGTACTATATACACTGTTCTGCTGTTTCTGCTCACTTCACTGTGCAACTGATATCATGTAAGTCTTTCCAGTATTTTATATCTTCCTGCTCATCCTTTTTTTATAGCACAAGAGTGTTCCAACACAATCATATATCACAATTTAGTTATTTCTCAGTTAATTGACATCCCCTCAATGTCTAATTCTTTGCTATTACAAAAAGAACCATTATAAATATTATTTTTATGCATGTCAGTCTTTTTCAGTTTTGTTTGTTTTGTTTTGTTTTTTGATGTTTATGGAATATAGGCCAAGTAGTGCTATTGCTGGGTCAAAGGATATGCACAGTTTCATAACTCTTAGACCATAACTTAAAATTGTTCTCCAGGATGCTTGAATCAGTTTAGAGTTCCACTAAAAGTTCATCAGTGTCCCAATTTTCCCTCATCACCACCATTTATCTTTTTTTGTTATATTACCTAATTTAATAGGTATGAGGTGGTAACTAAAAGATGTTTTAATTTGCATTTCTTTGACCAATACTGATTTAGAGCACTTTTTTCATATAATTGGGAAGATAGCTTTAAATTCTTCATCTGAAAACTTCCTTTTCATAAACTTTGACCATTTATCAATTGGGTAATGACTTATTCTTATAAATTTGACTCAGTTCTCTATATATTTGAGAAATGAGGCTTTTATCAGAGAAAATTTTCCCCAATTTTCTGCTTCCCTTCTAATCATAGCTGCATTAGTTTTCTTTGTGAAAAATCATTTTATTTTAATGTAATCAAAATTATTTATTTTATATCTCATAATTCTATCTCTTGTTTGGCCATAAATTCTTTCATTAGTCACAGATCTGATGGGTAAACCATTCATGCTTTCCTAATTTGATTATGGTATCACCTTTTATGTCTGAATCATCTATCCATTTTGGTATATAGCATAAATTGTTGATATATAACTAGTTTCTTCCAATATGCTTTCCAGTTTTCCCAGTAGTTTTTGTCAAATAGTGGGTTCTTGTCTGAAAATCTTGGATCTTTGGATTTATTAAACATAGGATCACTATGGTCATTTACTACTATTGTGTGTACCTAATCTATTCCATTGTTCCTCCAATCTTAGTCAATAACAGATTGTTTTGATGATTACAGCTTCTCAGTATAGTTTGAGATGTGAGATGGTAAGGCTTCTTTCACATTTTTTTTTATCAATTCTCTCAATATTCTTGATCTTTTGTTTTTTCACATGACTTTTATTTTTTTTAACTCTATAAAATAATTTTTCATAGTTTGATACAGCACTGAATATTATTTTCATTATGTTGGCTCCAATTGTTTCGACCTATCTCTATTTGTTGGAAAGTGTTTTATAATTGTGTTCATACAGTTACTGGGTTTCTCTTAACAGGTAGGCTCCCAAATATTTTTTATTGTCTACATTATTTTAAATGGAATTTATATTTCTATCTCTTGCTGTTTGGCTTCATTGGTCACATAAAGAAATGCCAATAATTTATGTGGGTGTATTTTATATGCCACAATTTTTCTAAAGTTAGTTATTTCAACTAGTTTTTTTAGTTGATTCTCTAGGATTCTCCATGCATAACATCATATCATCTGGAAAAAAATAGCTTTGCTTTTTCATTACCTATTCTAATTCCTTTGGGTTTTTTTCCTTCTTTTATTGCTATAGCTAGCTTTTCTAATACAATTGAATACTTAGGGCATCCTTGTTCACCCCTGATCTTATTGGGAAGCTTCTTCTAACTTATCCTCATTACAGATAGTGCTTGGTGATGTTTTTAGATCCATACTAGTTATCATTTTAAGGAAAGCTCCATTTATTCCTAATGTTTCTAATATTTTTAATAGGAAAGTATTGTGGGTTGGGTTTCTTTTTTCAAAACTTTTTCTGCACCCTTTGAGATTATGACTTTTTTTTGTTCAATCATTGATAATGGTGAATCATGATGATAGTTTTCCTAATAATGAACTAACTGCATTCCTGATATAAATTTCACCTGTTTATAATGTATGGTATTTGTATTATGTTTCTATTATCTTGTTACTAGTATCTTATTTTTAAATTTTGCATCAATTATTCATTAAGGAAATTGTTTTATAATTTTCTCTCTGTGTTTTTACTTTTCCAAATTTAGGCATCATTTTGTGTTGTAAAAGGAATTTGCCTATTCTTACAAGTGACTTACATATTATCTGAATTATTTGTTCTTTAAATCTTTGGTAGAATTCACTCATTAATCCATCTGATCCTGGTGAATTTTTCTTAGGAAGCTCATTGATGGCTTGTGTAATTTTTTTTTTCTAACATAGGGTTATTTAGGTATTTTATTTCTTCTTCTGTTAGTCCAGGACATTTTTATTTTTGTATATATTCATCCATTTCACTTAGATTGTTAGATTTGAGGGCATGTAATTGGCCAAAATAGTTCCTAACAATTCTTTTAACTTCTTCTTCATTTACAGTGAATTCACTCTTTTCATTTTTGATACTAGTAATTTGATTTTTTTAATCCAATTAATCAATGACTTTTCTATTTTTTTTTTCATGCAAACCAACTCATTTGTTTTATTAGTTCAATGGCTTCATTACTTTCAATTGAATTAATATCATCTTGAATTTTCAGAATTTCCCATTTGGTGTTTAATTAGGGATTTTTAATTTGTTCTTTTTCTAATTTTGTTAATTCTGTGCCCAATTCATTGGCCTGCTTTTAATGATGTAAGCATATATATATATATATTTTCCCCTAAATACTGTTTTGGCTGCATCCCCTATATTTTGGCATGTTTTCTCATTGTCTTCATTCTCTTTAGTGAAAGTATTGATTATTTCTATGATTTGAGTTAGGTTTTTTTTTTTTTAACCCATTCATTCTTCCATATTAGGTTTTTTAGTTTCCAATTAATTTTTAATCTGTTTTCCCACAGTTCTTTGTTGAATATCATTTTTGTTGCATTATAATTTTAAAATAATGTATTTTATATTTCTGCTTTTCTACATTTTGTTGTACTGTTTTTATGCCCTAATACCTGGTCAATTGTT
Organism: Myrmecobius fasciatus; assembly: GCA_023553655.1. NCBI lineage: Eukaryota > Metazoa > Chordata > Mammalia > Dasyuromorphia > Myrmecobiidae > Myrmecobius > Myrmecobius fasciatus. Next base: position 26,498 of record JAJPUD010003884.1, read on the forward strand.
TTATAGATGCTTTATACTGTTGAGAATAGGTGCATTCCTTTATATTTCCATTGGTTTTTCCTGAAATGTATCATATTTAACTTTTCTAAAATTCTATTTACCTTCTTAACTTTCTTGGAGGGGGTGCTTTTTTTTCCCTTATATTTATCTAGTTCTGAGAGGGAAAAGTTGAAATCCCCAGTAATATAGTTCTACTATTTCTCCCTATAACTCATGTAACTTTTCCTTTAAGAATCTGGATGCTAAGAATGTTTGTGGCAGCCCTTTTTGTAGTGGCTAGAAACTGGAAATTGAATAGATGCCCTTCAATTGGAGAATGGCTGAATAAATTATGGTATATGAACATTATGGAATATTATTGTTCTGTAAGAAATGACCAGCAAGATGATTTCAGAGAGGTCTGGAGAGACTTACATGAACTGATGCTGAGTGAAATGAGCAGAACCAGGAGATCATTATACACGGCAACAACAGTACTATATGACAATTAATTCTGATGGACATGGCTCTCTTCAACAATGATATGTTTCAAACCACCTCCAATTGTTCACTGAAGAAAGCCATATACACCCAGAGAGAGGGATGCGAAATGTGGACCACAACATAACATTCTCATACTCCTTGATTGATGTTTGCTTACATTGTGTTTCCTTTATCTGATATATTGTTTGTGTAGATAACATTTTTCTTGCACAACAATGATAAGTTTGGAAATATGTGTACATATATTCGATTTGCCAATATTTTAACATAATTAACATGTAGTGGATATCCTGCCATCTAGGGAAGGGGTGGGGAAGTTGGGGAGAAAAATTTGTAACGGAAAGCTATGTAAGGGTTATTGTTGAAGAATTACCCACACATATGTTATGCAAATAAAATAAAATTTAAAAAATAAATAAATAAATAAATAAATTTAAAAAAAAAAGAATCTGGATGCTATAAAATTCTCACTCTTTTTGTCGTTCTTCATTTGCATTTTATTTTCTTATTCATTTTTTTCCTTTTTGATTTGATCTTTCTTCTGCATCAAGATAATCATACAAATATGTTTACATATATTGGATTTAACATATATTTTAACATGTATAACATATATTGAATTACTTGCCATCTAGAGGATGGGGAGGGAAGGAGGGGAAAATTTGGAACACAAGGCTATGCAAGGATCAATGTTGAAAAATTATCTGTGCACATGTTTTGAAAATAAAAAGCTTTAATAATTAAAAAATAAAAAAAGAATCTGGATGCAATACTATTTGGTGCATTACTTCATTGCCATTCAGAAAAAAACATGTAATTTCTTTAGTTGTCTCTTTTAGTGAAATCTATTTTTGTTTTTGCTTTGTCTTTGATCATGATTGCTACCTCTGCTTTTTTTTTTTTATTTCAGCTGAAGTATAACAGGTTCTAATCCATCTCTTTACCTTTATTCTATTTGTATGTCTCTGCATCAAATGTTTCTCACAAACAGCATGTTGTAGGGTTCTAGTTTTTAACCCTAATCTGCTATCTGCTTTCATTTTATGGATAATTTCATCACATTCACAATCACAATTATGACTAGTGACTGTATATTTCTTTTCATTCTATTTTCCCACATCTATACTTCTCTATCTTTTTACCCTGTTTCTCTTTAAAAGTCTATTTTGCTTCTGACCACTATTTCCCTTAACCTTCCCTCCCTTCTATCAGCAGCCTCCCTTTTCTTATTCACTTCTTCTACTTGACTGTAGGGTAAGATAGATTTCTGTATCCAACTGACTGTGTATGTTATCCCTTCTGAACCAATTCCAAAAAGTATAACATTCCCATGTTGTCTGTCACTTTCTGATCTTCCTCTCCATTGTAAAAGCTCTTTTGAACCTCTTTAATGTGAATTAATTTACCCCATTCATCATCTCCCATCTCCTTTCTTCCAATGCATCTCTCCTCACCCCTTAATTTTATTTTATTTATATCATCCCATCATAGTCCACTCACATCTAAGCCTTCTGTCTGTATATATTCCTTCTAACTTTCCTAATAATAAAGTTCTTTGAATTTTTTTTCTTACTGCTTATAATGTTTTCACCTTTACTTGAAAGCTTTAGAATTTAGCTACAATATTTCTGGGGGTTTTCATTATGGAATCTCTTTCAGAAAGTGATCTCTATATTCTTTCAATTTCTATTTGACCCTCTGATTTAAGAATATCATAATAATTTTCCCTGATAATTTCTTGAAGAAAATTGTGTCAAGGCTCTTTTGTTTTGATCATAGCTTTCAGAGAGTCCAATAATTCTTACATTTTTTTCTCCTTAATCTATTTTCCAGTTCAGTTATTTTTCCAATAAGATATTTCACATTTTCTTCTAATTTTTCATTCTTTAATTTTCTTTGGTTATTTCTTGACATTTCATAGAATTAGTTTCCTGATTCTAATTTTTAAAGAATTATTGTCTTCAGTGAAATTTTGTACATCTTTTTCCATTTGGTCTATTCTACTTTTTAAGGAATTCTTCTCTTCAATGGATTTTTGTTTCTCCTTTACAAAGCTACTGACTTTTTTTATGATTTTCTTGCATGATTTTCATTTCTTTCCCCAGTTTCCCTCCCCCTCCCTCCTCTTTTTAGACCTACTTCTGGGGCTCTATAAGTTTTCAATTATTCCAAGATGGTATGATCTAAAAAGCAGTGTAATCATTGGTTTCTTGGCCTGTGCTCTAATCTGTGAGTGATCATACATATTCTTTTCTACCCTGGAACTATGATTAGTCTACCCTCTCCTACTAGTGCTCTTCCTTGCTCTGGGACTACAACCCAGAACCAAGTATGGGCAATGCAACAGATTCCTGCTTCCTCTACCAGCAAAGAGAACACCATCATCTCCTTCTGAGCAGTTTTCTGATACCCTTACTATCTGTAGACTGAGATCTCTACAAGCCTCTACTGCCAATTCAATCACCCACAAGGCCTACTGCTGGCTTGCCAAGTACAGCTTGTAAGAGATTGCTCTCCCCTATCTCCCCCCATTGAAACAGATTCTTTCTGTCAACTATCTAAGTTGTCTTGAGCTACAAAATTGTTTCACATCATCTTTTTGTTGGTTCTACCACTCCAAAATTCATTTTGAGGCAATATTTTAACATTTTTTTGGAGAGAAATTTGGGAGAGTTCATTTGAGACTCTGCCTTCACTGCACCATCTTGGTCCCATCCCTCTCTTCCTTTCCCAAAGATCAAAATTAAACATATTCTTTTCTTTTTTCTTTTAAAATCTGTACACTCTATCTTTTAAGGAAATCTCTCTTGTGGAACCAATGTTGGTCATTCTAGATAATCTAAGTAGCATTTAGTGCTGCCTTTATTTACATTAATGGAGACAATAATGTAGTCATACTTCTCTTCTGGTTTTGATTCCTTCACTTTGCATCTCTTCACACAAGTCTTATATTTCTCTGAATTCCTCATGAAATATATTCTTTTATATTTATATATTACAATTTGTAAAGTCAATTTTCAATTAATGAGAATCCACTTTGATTCTAGGCTTTGCTACCACAAGGAGCAATGTATGTTTTTATATCTTTGAAATCTTCCTTGAAATGCACAGTAACAGGCTCAATTGACCAAAACATATGAATAGTTGATGAACTTGTCTTACATAATTATAAATTATGTTAATTACAGTATTTTTATAAAATTACTGTCCCATGCACAAATGTTTATCTTGTGCAGTTTGGCACCTCAATTTCAACTTTGTCATCATTGTATCTCTTTTCCTGGGTTTTACAGACAAAAGTCATCTTCTCTTTGATTCCCCTACTTCTATTTACCTTTTAAAAATCCATCTGAATATAATGATGAATTTCTTCATCCTTTAATTGTGTTTCAGATAGAGGCAAGAAAATAGTAAAGGCATTAGGTAAAGGCAGAAAAAGTGTTAATCATAGTGATCTAGGACATTTAAAGAAAAGAGAGAGAAAAGACCTTTTTGTGGAACTATTCTAAAGATTGAATATTTGGCTACTGATTTTTTTTTCCTGATGTAACCATTAACAGTTGCAATCTAAAGAGTTCCAGGCCACAAAGCTGAGTATTTGAATGACATTCTAAAGAGGGAAATATTCCATGTGAGCTTGTGTCTATCTAAAATGTTTCATTTGAGGAAACTAAGACAGGCAAGTCAATCAACTTTACAAAGGAAAAAAAAAATCCATTTTCTCTTGAGTTTACTGCTGTAAAAGCTTAAAGGTCTCCCTTCCAAGAATACTATTAATTTTTACAGTGTCAGCAAGCTTTTTATAAACTACATTTTTATGATTTGGTGTTCAGTGTTGGAAACATTTTATACTCTGGAGGAAAGACTGAGTCTTTGCAAAGTAGGGTAACAGGATCATATTTAAACCATTTGATCTATTTTTGAACTTGAAGTTTTTAGTCCCATGTAACAAACTAATTTTGAACAGAGGTTTTTCTAAGACATATAGTAAGTGCTTTTCTTTGATGTGTTTCCTCCCTTGCCTTGCTTCCTGCCATTCTCTGAGATCCAAGGGTGTGTGCTGAGCATGAAGTCAGTGCCATGCAATGCCAATACAACACCCATGTTCACTGAAGGCTACCTCAAGCCCTGAGAGCAATTAATCTGTCACCACTTCACTTCCTCTTTTGGCATGAAATGGGCAATAAATATTATTAAAACGATAGGAAAAGAGGACCAATGAGGAAAAGTTAAGAGAATTGGGGGTTTTTTGTTTGTTTGTTTTTGTTCTTGGTTTTTTTTTGTTTTTTTTTTTTTTTTTTTTTTTTTAAGATTCCAGCTTCTGGGATAAGAACTCAGTATTTGACAAAAACTGCTGGGAAAAGGAAAATAGCATGGCAGAAACTAGGCATAGACCAACCTCTTATACTGTACATCAAGATAAAGTCAAAATGGGTATATGATTTAGGTATAAAGGGTGATATCATAGGCAAATTAGGATAGAAGGAATAGGATTAGGATAGCCTGTCAGATCTATGGAAGAAGGAATTTAGGATCAAACAATAGAGAACATTACTAAATACAAAATGGATGATTTTATTTCATTAAATTAAAATGTTTTTGCACAAATAAAACCAATACATCCAAGATTCTAAGACAAAGAGAAAAATGGGAGATAATATTTGCAGCATCTGTTCATGATAAAGACTGCATTTCTCAAATTATAGAGAACTGAGTCAAATTTATAATAATACAAGTCATTTTTTAATGAACAGGCAGTTTCAGAGAAAATTAAAGCTATCTATAGTCATATGAAAACATGCTCTAAATTACCAATGAGGAAATACAAATTAAAACAACTCTCCAGTACCACCTTAGAAATACAAATGCAAATTTAAATAACTCTGAGGTACCACCTCATACATATCAGATTAATTAATATGACAGAAAAGGAAAATGGTAAATGGTAAAGAAGATATAGAAAATTTGGGATACTATTGCATTGTTGGTGGAGTTGTAACCATTCTGGAGAGAGCAAACTGGAAATGTGCCCAAAAGCCAACCCAACTATGCATACTCTTTCATCCAGTAATAGCACCATGAAATCTGTATCCCAAAGAGATCACAAAAAAAAAAGGAAAAAAGACCTAGATTTATGAAAATATTTATAGCAATTCTTTTTGTGGTTGGCAAAAAATTGGAAATTGAGGAAATGACCATCATTTGGGGAATGACTGAACAAGCTGTGATATGTAAATGTAATGGCAGCATTGTGCAATAACCAACTATGACTGACTTGGCTCTTCTCAGCAAAACAATGATCTAAGACAATTCCAAAAGATTCATGACAGAAAATATTATGCACATCCAGAGAAAGATGTAGTCTGAATGCAGATCAAGAGACAATTTCCATCTTTTTTTTTCTCTTTTTGTGTCTTTTCCCTGTCATGACACGACTAAGGTGGGAATATATTTACATGATTGCACTTATATAACATATCAGGTTGTTTGCTATCTTGAGGAAGGGGAAGGAAGATGGAGAGAGAAAAATTGAAACTCAAAATCTTATTTTAAAAAAAGAGTATTGAAAACACTTATGTGTAATTATAAAAATTAAATATTATTTATGAGAGAGACGGAGACAAAGACAGAGGCAGAGAAAGATAGAAAAAGACAGATACAGAGAGAGACAGAAAATTGAGATTTTTCAGCTCAGAGAACAGTGGCTTGATTGCTGTCTTTAAGCACATAAAATATATTGATATAGTACTGAAAGACTATTTTTTTCATATCCATCTCAGGGAATGAATGAGAAGAAATGAATTTAAAGCAGATGAGATTCTCATTGTATTAAAAAAAAAAAAAAAAGTTTCCCAACAAATCAAGGGCTTACTTAGGTAGAATAGAATCCCTAAAAGTCTTTAAAAGGATACAAAATAGCTATTTGTTCTAGACAGATTAGACATTACCTAACTAATTACAGGAATATGGGGTAAGTGACTTATCCTGATCACATGTTTATGGGTGGAAGGAATATGACTAAAGACAGAGGTTTTCTGACATCCAAGAATATTTTCTACTATACTACTTTAGTTCAAGTCCTCTTCTAAAGAATATTTTGAAGGATTTTGCTAAATGTAAAATGTCTTGATTCCTCAACAATCATGATTCACATGGAGATTCCATGAGATTATTAGTATTTCACTAAATCAAGTTAACAAGTATTTATTAAGTGTCTACTATATGCCAGGCATTGTATTAAGTACTAGGGATTCCAAAAAAAAAAAGGGCAAAAACAGTCTTTATCCTTAAGAAACTTATGTTCTAATGTGGAAGCCACATGTAAAGAATTAATTAGAAGATATATATACAGAATCACATTCTGAAAGAAGGTAATAATAGCTGAAAAGAAAAAAAATTTTAATATAGAAGGCAAGATTGATCTGAGTCCTAAAGGAAGTCAGAAAAATTAAGAAATTGGAGATGAGAGATCCAAGCATTCTAAGCATGGGAGAAAATTCAAGCAAAGGCAAGAGTTTGAAGATGAAGTGTCATTTTCAAGGAACTGCAATTAGGCTAGTGTTGCTGCAACATATAATTACATGAAGGACAGAAAGGTATAGGAAGACTAGAAAAGTAGAAAAGAATCAAGTTATGAATAACTCTTAATACCAAATGAAAAAATGTATATTTGATTCTGGAGGGAACAGGAAGTCACTGGACTGAGCAGGGAGGTTTCATGGTCAAACCTACATTGTAGAAAAAACAAAACAAAACAAAAAAGAATTGGCAACTAAGTGATAGATGGATTGGAGTGTAAAGTCAAGGAGACTAGTTAGAAGTCTATTGCAGCCATACAGATGACCAGGACTTGGATTAGTGTTATAATCATATAAGAGATGCTATGAAGGGAGAAGTGACAAGATTTGGTAAGAAGATTAAATATACAGGACAAATAAGAGGGAGGAATTAAGTATGACATTGAGATTAAAATTCTCAATGACTATAAGAATAATTGTGCCCCCACAGATAGAAATGTTGAACTGAGTAAAGGGCATTGGGAAATAGGATTGTAAGGAGGATAGACAATGCATCCTTTTTGGACATTTTAAATTTGAGAATCTTTAAGATTTCTAGAAAGATGTCCAAGAGGAAGTTGGTGATAGTATACTAAAATTCAAGAGACAGATTAAGGCTAGATGTATAGATCAAGGAATCTTCCAGGTAAGCATGATAATGGAATACATGAAAAATGATAGGATCATCAAGAACATAATATAGATGGAGAAGAAAAAAGGAGTGGTTTGTATAATAACAATTAGGTCTTAGTAAAAGCACTGCTCAGTTTCCCAAATGGAATCTAGTCTGTTCTTCCATTTGATTCTGAGTTAAAGAATCAAAATTATAAGTAGTTCAAAATACAGCAAAGAGATACAGAGTAGCATAACTTGGCTGTAGGATATTATCAGATGAGCTGTGCCTGCTAATCATATATCCTGGTACCTTTAATGTATGTCCCAAATGAAACTCATAATCCTCCCCCATTAAAAATGTTTTTCTCTTTCTGACTTCCTTATTTCTAGACATAGCATGTTAAAATTTAGTGAGAGGACTTAGTTTTACATTCTGGTTCTGGTTCTTTACAAGATCCTAGGCAAGTCACTTGACCTACTTGGGCCCTAGTTTTCTAATTAAGAGAATGAAAGTGTTGGTCTAGATGACCCATAATGTCAATTATATCCCTAAACCTCCATTTCTATCATCTTGTGGAAAGTATGATCAGTCAACTATAGAGGAAGCAATTATGGAAATGGAAACTAAAATGATCTTGGAAACTATAATCAGCAACCTTCAAACTATGGACTAATGAAGAGTGGAAACTTTGGTGGTAGTAAGAACATGGGGGGATCATATGGTGGAAGAAATTATAGTCCAGGAAGCAATGGAAGAACGGGGGATTAAGAAGGGAGGAGCCGCTATTGTGCTCTTCTGCCTGTTTGCCATGGGCTTCACTGTATAAATAGGGGAGGATGAGAACCCAGAAGCAACAAAACAGCTTCAAGTTATTGAAATAACAATGTTAAGGAAACTCTTATCTCAGTCATGCACAGATATTCAGTGATATGGCCCAAGACTGCAGAGCAGATTCAGAGAGCCATTTTGAGAATGGATTGGATTATTTAATATCATTACCTTACTGTGGAGGAAGGATAGTAAAAAACACACCAAAAAATGTCTTTGAGACAGTTTCATAGCCTTTTAATTGTTTCTTTCTAGTGGTCTTTTTAAGAGTATTCCTTCTTTGATAATGTTAAATTTGTAAGGTCCAGGTGACATTTTAAGATTTTTTTCTCAAAGTTTTGAAATGCTATTAGCCAGAATCAGTGGAATAAGACATAACATTTTCCTTTAAAAACTTTACATGCATGTGTACAATCAAGAAGCTGTACATTTATATTTTAATAAAAAAAATTCTGAAGGGTATAAAAGTATGATCAGAAAAGGCTGAATATACAGTGAGAGCACAGGTAATAGGTGCTGCCATGGTGTCCATACATGTTAAAAAAAAAAAAATCTGGAAGACAGTCACCATTGTATTAAGATACAATGGTGTCTTAAATACAAATGGTTCCTTAAAAAATAAAATCTTCTATTTTATGAAATATTGACCAAATTTATAGGAAATAAATGGACAAGAATCACACAGCCTGTGAAATTACAAAAGGATCACAATCCAGTATCTACCTAGATGTGATCATTGATCCATCAAAGTAGAATTGAAGAGAGTATAATTACATGGGACCCTAATAAGTAGTCAAAAATAGAGATGAATCCTTGCCATCATCATAAATTGTATGTATGCTCTAGAGTTCCAGAATCTCAGAGTTGAAAGGAACCTCAGACATCTAGTCTTATCCCTACCTAAATATGACTCCTCCTATGACCTAAGAAGTTCTGCTTCAGAACTCTAGTTAAAGGAAACCCACTACCTCTAATGGTTCCATGGCTCTAATTATTGGGGAGTTTGTTTACTTTTGTTTGTTTGACATAAATGAAGCCTAAATTTGCTTCTCCATAATTTCTACCCAATGTTCACAATTCTTCTTACTGGAATCAAGTAGAGTAAGTGCAGTCTCTCTTCCATATGATAATCCTTTAAGTACTGGAAAATATCATTTCACCCACTTCCACCATCTTATCTTCTCCCTTCTAAGAATTCGTGGTTTATTCAACCAGTCTTCACATGGCATATTCTCCCTCCCTCCTACCATCCAGAAGCTGTTGTCTTCTGGATGTTCTAAAGCTTATCAATGTACTTTTTAGAATGTAGTGCTCAGAAATTGGTGCTTCCAAACTTGGTATGAACTAATACCTTCATAGTATTAAACACTAAGCTGTATAAAGTCAAATGAAACAGATTCAATAATATCTTCACATGGTAGCCCTTCATATATTTGAGCATAGTTTTCATAGCACCCTAGAATATTCTCTTCTCCAGATTAAAAATGCCCATATCCTTCAAACAAGCCTTATATGTATGACATGAACTCAAAGTCCTTCACCATCCTGACTTGTCCTTGTAAGCGCTCTACCTTAATCAGTGTACTTCTTAAGCAGTGGTGCTTAAGAGCACAGTACTTCAGGTGAGGACAGAAAAGGACAAACTACAGTGGGACTATCATCTCCATTTACTTTGAAACTCTGCCTCCCTTAAAAGAGAAAGGGATAACATTAGCTTGTTTTGACATTATATAATAATATTAACTCATTTTCAGAACAAGTCCTGTCTAACCAGGTTTCTCCCATCTTCAACTTGCAAAGTTAATTTTTTTTTTTTTTGTAACCTGAATGGGGATACACTTATCTCTATTTAACTTCATCTCTTTAAATTCAGCAACATTATAACCTGTCAAGATTATAACAAGTTAAATTTGGCTCTTGACTCTCATCTAGTATGCAAGCTATGCTTCCCAGTTTTGTTTCATTTTCGTGTTTGATAAAGCCATTGATAAGGCAAAATATGGATCACTGGCTACTCCACTGTACAATTCTTTAACAAGATCTCCTCCAATGGAGTCCATGTCAACATTTAACAATAACTAACTATTCCTTGAGTCTAGACTAATTCATACCTATCTATTTTTTTCAACAAAAATAATATGAGATACATTAACATAACTTTGGATAAAATCTAGTTAAATTATATCCCCAGTATTCCCTGAATCTACAAGTTTAGAAATTGTATCAAAAGAGGAAATGAGGTTAGTTAACATGACTAGTTCTTGAAAAAGTCATGCCAACCCTTTATTATGTCTTCCCTTTCTGGATGTTCATCAATCATCTCTTTAATGATCCATTCCAGAATTTTTTTCAGAGATCTATGTCAAGCTCTCTGAATTACAGGTTGTAGATTCTGATCTTTTCCCTTTTCTGAAAACTAATACAGCTCAAGTGTTGTCTTGTAAAGATGTCTTTTCTTATTCTATTAAAATTGTTCACCTCCCCCCAAGGAAAAAAAAATTATTTTGTCCTAACCTATCTGTGTAAACATTATTTCCCCCTAATAGAAAATAAGCTCCCAAAGGGCAAGACAACTAATTTTTGTCTTTGTGTAGTATGTTCTAAGGATGGTAATTCCATTAGCCAATACATTTGCATCCTTTACACCTAGCCCAGGACTCAACACACATTCAGTTGCCTATTAAGTTTATTGAATGGAAAAGTTTTATTTACTTACATTAAAGTCCTTATTGGGGAGCACTGGACATTTCAATCAATTACCTTTATCTAAGATAACAAGAAAAGAGATGCTTGTGCAACAAGATTGAGATATGTTGTTCCTTCACCCTATCTTCTTACCCCGGCTTCTAGGCACCTTCCAGTCTGTTTGTTTGCCCAGTCCTTATCAAGTGTCATGAGACACTAAAATCCTTCTAGATTCTGGAACAGCAATGGAGGTGTAATATTCTCCTACTCTAATGAATTAGAGCCCAGTAACCCATTTATTGGATGAAATCCCTTCTAGGTGGCCTAGATAGTACTTAATAGCAAAGGATATTTCCATAAAGCAAGCTGAGCCAAATTCAGGCACAAGAAATTTGGCAAAGTATGTCTAATGGCATGGCCTACAGCCCAGGAATGCAGTAACTACATAGCTCCAAAACGGGCAAACTTTGGGATATGTTTTTTTTTTTTTTCCCTGAAGAACAAACAGATGACATGTATACAAATGAGATTTATGTGGTTCTTTTGCCATAAAAGAAATAAATACACACATTCCAGTTGTACTATCACTGATAGCAATTTTTTTTTCTTCTTAAAGAACCAGCATAGAAAAAACTGGGGACAAGGGAGCAAGAGATCAAAGGAAATAAATTGCTGCTAGGAATTCTGAACAGAGGAAATAAGACCTTTGGGGAAAATAATTCCCCTCAATTTTCAATGTTTGCACACATGGTATATAGCATCACAGAATCAGAGTGTTAGAGTTAGAAGGGATCATTAGTATCATCTAGTCTGGTACCTTCATGATTTAATCACAAACTAATTTTGCATAGGAAGGGAAAACAGGGAGCAAGTACTTGGAATCCTTGGATTCAGAACTAGATCACTCCATGCATATCAACTAAAGGTGGGGGGGAGGTGAAGGGGAGACTCAGCCATATAGGGAGCCTTAGAAAATTGATAAAGAACTGATTAGACCACCCTTACCTTAGGGCAGACCAATTGGACATGTCATAACTTCTCATAAGAGTGTCACAACACAACAGTGAGGTGACATACTGCTAAGGATGCCATATGATCCTATGAGGTGAAAATAATGTTGAATGAGCCACACTCAGAAATCCAACTTAAATTCTAAAGGAACTCATGAATGTGGCTCTCACATAAAGTGCATATGGCCTCAAAGAAATGGCAAGTAGCCATGGAACATCATAGGAAACTTCTTTTACTTCTCAGAGCTCCTTGGGCTCTGAATTCTGTGCCACTGGCATTGGCATATAATCAGATAGGCATATGTATATGCTTGTGCATGTGATTTATATATGTATCTATGTGTCGGTTAGAGAGAGCTGGTGAACTGAGGATGCCTCTTTTTGTCCTTTGCTTTTCCCAATATTTATGTCATATCATATGATCTAAATCATTCCTGAGAATTGACACTATTACATTTTATTCCTCCAAACTCTGGCTAAGAAAAACAAATAAAAATATTAATAAATATAATAAATAATATATACACAAATAATAAAAATAATCATTAAAATACAAAAAATACAAAATACAAATTAAGAAAAACAAATAAATAAAAAAATACTTTACCTAAAGTAAAGAAAAATAAAGTCTATAAATAAAGGAAAAGAAAACTAAAGTAAATAAATGGGGCAGGGTCATTTAATGATATTAGGCTTAAGGGATTCATAACAAAACAAGGGGTTGGGGGGGCAGAGAGTGTGGAGGAGAAGGGGATAAAAGCCTAACTCTTAGCTATACTCAGAGAGCTTTCTTCTTTCACAAGAAGTATCTTTTCCTTAAATGTTTCAGTAAGGCTTTTGTGGAAGAGAGCAATAGCCAAAATACCTGTTCTAGTAAACTCCCTAGAGGTATTCTAATGACCCAATGATTTCCAGAAAACATCATTCTAGGCCACTTGCTTAGTGGGAGCTGAAAAGGGCTACAGAAAGAGTACATCCCAAACTCCAAAGGCAAGGTCTGAGTAATTGGTCACACCACTCATTCTGTTCCGAATTTAAAATCCTGGAGAAAACATGGCTATTACCTGGAATTACCTAGTGTCCAAAGAATGAGGTTAGAAAGCTAGAAGAGGATATTGAGAAATTATGCAATGTCTCCCTTGACCATTCACACCAATGTTAAAAGTGAGTATCTCTTAAAGTTATACAATGTTAAAAGGTAGCATTTTCTTATATGAGCTAACTACTTTCTATTGATGAGATTCTGGGCAAGTCCCTTCATTTTTATGAACATGTTTCCTCATTTGTAAAATGAAGTGAATGGACTATGATTTACAATGTCACTTTCAACAATTCTCTGATTCTGTGATACTGTTTCATAAAGAAATCCCTTTGACATTTCAATAACTACTTCTTGAATATTAGGGACCCAACTTATACTGTGTTTCACACAATGAAGAGCTGAACTTTAGTTCTGATATCAATTTATATTAGCCCCTGGACTGAAAACAGGAGATATGATTTTGGAGATCCATCTCTAACCAAAGCTGTTTGAACCTTGAGAAGCATCATGACATAGTGGATAGAATGAGGGACGAGAGTTGTGAAGACGTAAATTCAAAGGTTGCCTCTGTGATCTTGAGCAAGTCACTTGGGTCTAAGTTTTCTCATTTGTAAAATCAAAGGGTTAGATTAGATGGCCTATGAGGTCCTTTCCAGTTTTAAATCTAGGATCCTAAATCAGCAACTTTAAATCTCCTGTTGCTCTTCTGTCAAATGGAAATCTGTCTCAAAGCACTTTTATTGTTTAGTGGTTAGCAGTTAGGACCAAAGAAGACATATTTAAATTGGCTTATAAATGTCAGCTATTACTGTTTAGGAAAGGAAAGGGATAAGGAGAAGAAAGTTAGGTCATTTGCATATTATATTATGTCAAAATATTAAAGAAGCAGTCATTTTGTCAGCCTTGTGTCACTCATATCTAGGAATTAGTAAATTTTCAACTGCTGCCTCTAATTAAGAGATTAGGTATTTAAGAGATTAAAGGAGTCTAGGTAAAACAGAGAGATTTGAATCCATGTCTTCCTGGCCATCCCTATTTCTCGCTCTTCTATGCCACATTGCTTCTCATAATGATACCTTATAGGCTTTGACAATTCAATAGTATGAAACAATTTCATTGCTTATTAAGGCACTTACTGGAAGACATTTGAGAAGAGCCCTAGCAATGAGTTAAAGTCAGTCATGGGATTCTGAAACTTAAGAGAAAAGCAACTTGGAAAAAGCTTCAAATCCAAGCTTATCATTTTATAAATCAGGAAACTGAGACATAGAAAAATCAAATGGTTTGTCCCAAATCCCACTAGTAATATGTAGTAAAGTAAGAATCTTAACCCAAGGCTCTTTGACTAAATTCAGGATTTAAGTTGCTTGAGCTAATGCAGAATTCTTTGAGCAAAAAGACAGCTTATTCTTCTTATCTAAAATACTATTATATAGTAGTAGAAAATATTAAAACTATGGGTAAAGTATTCCCTTCTAAATAATAATCTATGCTGGAAATGTGTATTTATAAGAACATAAATTACCACATCCTTTAAAGGTATGATCCAACAACATAATGACTTCTATCATTCACTTTCTACTTTGCTAGAAGTCTATCAATGAACTCTGTGGAAACAAGGGAAGATCTTATTGTCATTAAGTCTTTACAGACCATACATAAAACTCAAATCTACAAGGGTTTCTGTTTGAAAATACATTTAAAGTCAATCTTGCTAAGTTTTGGTTTTGGTTTTTGTTTTTGTTTTTTTCCAGGCCATAAGAGTATTCTCAACTGATGCTTTTCACTTAGTAGGAATTCATCTAGAAGCAGCTGGAAGTTCCATTGTGGCTTTTAATGACTATTTGTCATAATTTCACACAGACTTTGAAAACAGAAAAAGGATTCAGACTCCAACTCTCTTAAAGAAATTCCTCAAGGACTCAATGTCCTAAATGGCTTTTCTTTCAGACGAGAAAGCATTTTATGTATCCTTCTATATTATCAGCTCTGCTAAAGTAACTGATGAAAAATGAATAAGATAAATCCTGTCCTAGTTCAATTGTTTATTTTCAGTTGCTTTTATTTTGCTTAAACCAGTCATTTGAACTCAATTAACACAGTTATAGGCATTTTGTCCAGAGCTAGATCCCTTCTCCTCTTCCCTAAAGTCTTGTATCCTAGGGGATTTTTTTGAACTTCTTTTCTTGATTTTAACAGATGTTGACTATTAATATATTGTGAAGTTTGGGATGTTTCCATTATGAACTTCAAGAACAGAAAAATTTCACTCCATATGCTTTTCTGTGGTCAGTTTTCACTTGCCACCTGCAGAGATTTAACTATCGCCACAAATGTAATAAATGGAATAATGGGAAAGGCAAAATGTAATATAATTAAAAGGACTCAGGACATGAAAGTCAGAAATGCAAATGGAACAGTCACTCACATTGATCATAGCAACTTAAAAGTACTACCTGACCAACTTTTTACATATATATCTTCATTCTCCCTCCCCTTCCCCCAAAAATCAACCTATCATCTAACTTCTACAACGCAGTTTCAACTTTTCAAAGAGATTTAAGAATTGAGCCAACAAAGAACTATGAATGCCTACCCAAAATCTGCATTTTTATTCACTAACGATGAATAAAGGTTTTATTTTAAAGATTTTTTTCTTTAATACAGGGTGAGATTGGACAAGAAATCAAAAGATGTGGATCCTAGTCCTGGATCTATGGCAAATTAGCTACATGATCTTTAATAAGTTCTCACATACCTCTGTGTTCCTCAGTTTTCTCATATATAAAATGGGATAATTATAATGGTTATTGTTATTATCAATGATACTAAATATAAAAATCCTATTTTAGTATCTAATCATGGTATAGATGATGAGCCTAATTTTCCAAAAATTATTTTTGTGGAGTGTAAAATCTTGAAGTTTCTGATAGGCTGGAAAACTTTGAGAGAGACCTTACCTTTAAGAATGGTAGGCATAGTAGCAAAAGCCTATCCATTGAGAAACTAATTATTTTGGGCCTAGTAATTCAAGAAGAACATTTGTAAGGTACTATTTGTAAGGTGAACATTTTTTCAGCAAAGACAGTATGCACACTAAAAAAAAAAAATCATAGATATTTCCAAGTAGAAAAATATTATGATTATAATTATTTTCATTATTTTCATCATTATTCATTTCATTATCATATATCTTTCATTTCATGAACATTAACTTCTTTTCCACTGCCCACATTTTTTCCTCAACCAAATTCAACTTATATTGCTCAAGTGGAATTCATAGATTCTATAACCAATACTAAATACTCTATTCCATTCATTTTCTCTGACTTCCAGGGTCTATACCCTTTTTGCTAAGCTATATCTGTATCATCTTTTCTTCCATTTCTGGGTCATATCTTGCAAATATTATTTGCACGAAATTACTTGATGAAATTACTATTCCTGATGAGGGGACGCAAGTCACCCTTTCATATAGAAGGTTCCAGCTCTGTTATATTGTGGTTGGTTCAATCATGGTGTAAATTCATCATGTTCTTGTTGGTATCTATATCAGACAGTTGATGATCCTTAAGGCAACTGGGAAGTGGGGGAGGGACCAAAGTATATTTTCTTGAAGATGGAAGGGCAGTCCCCTTCCTACTGTTCTATCTTTTGATAATTCTAATGTTGCAAATGTGCAAGAAGGCTCAGACTCTATAATAATCAGTGCTAAAGAGGAAGAGAGAATTTACTTCTATCAAATTTCCAGGGAGCAGATGTTAAATAGAGGAAAGAGGAATAGAGGAAATAAAAGGGAGAAAACATAAATATGAATATGATATGCATGAGAAACAAAGAAAAGAAAAAATTTCCTGTGGCTTTGAAATTTACTCTGAGGCACCACAAAGTTAAATCTACCCTCCCCCCTAACCTAATACTAACCAAGTGTTGCTGTGTAGGGTAAGATATCTTGGGGAAATAGATTAGAGTAAGATGGGATGTTGAAATCCATCAAGTTTGGGTCCCTCATTTTATTTTATTTAGTCAAGACAGTTGGGGTTGTGATGCCCAGGACCACAAGCTAAGAAGTGTTAAGTATCTGAGGCTGGATTTGAACTCAGGTTCTCCCCCATTTACCCACTACACCATGTAGCTGCCTTTTGATCTCTCATTTTAAAGCTCAGTTCAAATACTGACTCTGTCACTCAACATCTTTGACCAAAGTTACCTAACCTTTCCGGGCCTCGATTGCCTCTGCAAATAGGTTGGAGAACCTTTAGGATCATGCTAATGAAGATGTTTAAACTAGAGAAGATATAGAAGGAACATGATGACCATCTTCAAGTATTTAGGAAACTATCATCTGGAGGAATTAGATTGGTTCTGTTCTGTCCCAGAAGGTTAAACTAGGAACAATGAGCAGAGTTAAAAAAAAAAAAAAAAAAAAAAAAAAAAAAAAGAGAGACAAATATACGTTGAATGGTGAGAAAGAATTTGTTTCGGGGTTATCCCAAAATGGAATGGGATGCCTCATGAAGTTAGTGGTTCCTATTCACTATAGATCTCTAAGCAAAAGTTCACCAGTCCCTTATCAGAAATATTCTGATATATAATTTGGGCAATCTCTAGTTGTAGAAGGTCTTTACATTCAAGATTCAGCAAGGAAGAGTTAAATTACCCTCTTTTTACATCTAAACATCCAACTATTAAGAATAGTCTTTGTGAGTCCCCTTCAGGCTCTAATACTCTACTACTCTCACTACATTAGGAAAAATGGGGGGAAAAATGCTTAGAAGGGACTTGTCATTCAAAGTAAACAGTAGTAACTCACAACTTTCATCGAGTTCTAGTTACCATAATACTGAAGAAACTTTTAGATATAATTGATGAGCTGTTATAAGTAATCTTGGAAATATCTTAAAGAACAAGAAGGATGCTACTACTCTAAGACTCGGGAAAGGCAAATGTCTTTATTTACAACAACAACAAAAAAGAAAGAACTAAAGATTTTCACTAAAGATGAGATTCTTTGCCTCAATTTCTGTCTAGCTTTAATTATTGAATGGGTGTCTGCTAAATAAAACTGAGACCTATTGAAAACCTTAGCTTAAAAAGACCAAGGTTTCCCATTGCATCCAGGGCCAGCTCCAATTGCCCTGATCTATATCTGGCTTCTAGACCCAGATGTTTCTGGAGGGAAAAGTGAGGCAGGTGACCTTGCCTCCACCCTCCCTGCCTTAAATCCAATTCACTTGCATGTCATGGGGTCACCTCCCTGATGTCCTCTTCTAGAACAAAGGACAAATAACAGGATAATAATAGAAGACAAACTTGCAAGGGTAGGATAAGCATTAGATTGTAGAGGGCTTTAAATGGCAGGCAGAAGAATATGAACCTTCCTTGGCATATAATTTAGAGATCCTGGTGATTTTGGAGCAGAGGAATGATATAGCTGTATCTATGAGTAACAAAGGTTCTTCTGGTAGATATATGCAGTATGAATTGAAGGGGAGAGACACAGGAAGCTATCATGATGGTCTACATAGATGACAAAGATAGTATAGCACAGTCAAAAGTATCACTTGGGCTCAAAATTCTCAAAATTAAAAAAAAAAAAAGGATGTAGAATTTTGTAGAATTTATGGGTGGCTCTGAGGAAGTGACTTTATCTTCCTAGGTTTTGGTTTCCTCACCTGCAAATTAAGAGAATGGACTAAATGGCCTTTGAATTCCCTTATAATCATAGATCTGTAAACCTACATAGAGGTTCTGTCCCAGAGTAAGGGTACTAGGAAAAGAGAGGTAGACACAACATGTCAGAGATGTTTTAATGGAGAAATTCTTAGGACTCAGTAACAAATTAGCTACAAAAGGTGAGGAAGAGGGGAGAATAAAAGCTGTCACATTTTGAGGAAAGTCATACATTCAGATTTGTCTTTCTTCCAGTCATCTCAGAAACCACGAGTGGGAAAATTCAGAGGCTTGATCCTAATCAAACCAAATCAGTTGTTAATGATTAGAAAGTTTCTTCCAGAAAGTAATTTTCCAACATGAGGCTGGCTAAGACTTGTTTTTTCTTATTATAAAAGCAATAATGACTTTATTTTTTTCTTATTTTAATTTCTTTTCTTACATTAAAGGTGGTAATGATTCCATTCCTGACTTTATTAGCATGTTCTAAGAGAATGTTGGGGCATATGCAGCCTGTACTTTAGCTATCACCAAGGGGCTCAGGACTAGTATTTTCAGCACTGGATCCCAATGAAGTGGGATGAAAAAAATGGCATTTGGAGAAGTAAATATACTCTGGTATGGAGAGATTTTTAGATCCAGGCCTCAGCATGTATGGAAAAGCTGAGTCGCTCTATTTTTACCCCCAAATAGCCAGCCATAAAGGAAAATCAATTTTGAATGTACATTGTTACAAGGAATAAAGTTTCCTCAATTTGTTCCATACACTAAGCACCAATTACCAACTCCACACTGTTTGGCAGCTCACATCAGAGGACCAGAACAAGACACTTACATTATTCCACAAATATTAAAACAATAGACTGTGTGGTCTTGCTTATATGCCAATACACAAATATGCAGAGCGGCCTCTTTTTTCCTCTTGCTACCCCAGGGTAGGTCTCAAAGGGAACACACATCAAGAATAGAGGAAAGGTTGCAATCTTTCTTCATGAACTCCCCCACCCACCACTGCACCTGATTCATTCCTGACAGCTAGAATTATACCTGAATAAAAAGAAAATTTTGGTGGGGTTTGTTGATAGCTTTCTGTGCTCTCTCAACTCCAATAGCTGCCTCAATGGAAGAGGTACAAATTACCTTGATATTCCCAATATAATTATAACACAATCTTTCCTTCCAAAACCATACTGTTGAGCAACTACTTTTTCCCTCTTCATTCCTTTTTCCTTTCACTTCTCCAAAGTTGCTTCAACTTTTATCATCACCACATTGTGCAAGAAGAGCAAAGATTATTATGACCATTTTAAAGATAAGTAAATCTTCCCCTGAATATATTACCTGTACCAGATATTAAACCCAGATGCCCTGGCTGTTCTCCCAGGGTTCATCTACTTTAAACCATGCTGGCATCTGAGAGGAAAAAGGAGAGAATAAAATATAAATTGAAACATAAACTGAATTCTGGTAGATGCTTAAATACTTTTTGCATTCGATTGAAATCTCAGATGACATTTATAAAGCACTTTGAGGTTTGCAAACCATTTTATCTTATTTATCTCTCACAATAACACTGCAAGGCAGATAGATAATGGAGGGATCAAATATCCCTGCACTTCAGGAATGTTACTATCCTCATTTCTAAATGAGGCAACTGAGTCTTGAAGACATCAAGTAATTTGCTCATGATTATAGTGTTTAAAAGGGTCAGGTCTTCCCGACTCCAGAGAAAGAACTATGTAGACCGAATATGGATCAAAGTATAATATTTTTGTCATTTTGTTGTTATTGTTGGTTTGCTTTTTTTTTTCTTTCTCGCATTTTTTCCCTTTTAATCTGCTTTTTTTTGCACAGCATGATGAATATAAAAATATGTTTAGAAGAATTAACAAATGTTTAACCTACATCAGATTGCTTGCTGCTTTCAGAAGGGGAAAGAGGGAGAGAGAATTTTCAAACGTAATGTTTTGTAAAATAATCATATTTGTATAACTTATATCAGATTGCTTGCTATCTTGGGAGGGGGAGATAAGGGAAGAAGGGAGAAAAAATTTACAACTCAAAATCTTATCAAAAGGAATTTGTGGACCTGAGTTCAAAATCCCTACTCTTCCACTGGCTAGCTGTGTGTTACCTTGACTGCATCTCTAAGACCCTCAGTTTCATCACCTATAAAGTGAATGGTTGACACAGATAACCTCTCAAATTCTTCAGAATTCTGAATCTATAATTTTTGGATCCCAGTGACCCTGAAGTCAAGTATAAATGTTACCTTCATGAGCTTAAACAGGATTTAGAGCTGGAAGAGAATTTAAATATATTTTCCTCTAGGTTTTTTATTTTTCCAATGAGGAAATGGAAGCTGAGAGGTAAAATGAGGGTGCTGGACTCAGTGATTTTAAAAGTCACAACTAACTCTAAGTCAATGATCTTGTGATCCTAAATCACTTTCTCAAGGTCACCCATTTAGCAAATATAGCTAGGTTTAGTTAAATGCCAACCAAGTCACATTATTTAAATTCACACTGTATGTTTCCATTGGACTATAACCAATTACCCTATTTTATGTAATTATTATTTTGAATAGTGATAATTTGAATGCATACAGACATAGCCAAAACTGAAATCTGTTTTGATTAACTACACATGTATGTAATAAGGTTTTTATTTTTCTCTCATTCTCAGTGGGGGAGGGGGTGAAGGAAAGAAGAGAACAGAGGAAAATTTTTGGTAATTGAAAAAAATTTTAATTTATAAAAATTTCAAGTAAAAATAAATCTACTTAATATCTCTGAATATCAATCTCTTCACATATAAGATGGGGAAAATAATAGCTTTATTATGTCACAGGTTTATTGTTAGAAAAATCATGTTATAAATATTTAAAATATTATATAAGTGTGTGATAATCATCATTATTAATTAGACCAGGATTGTAGCTTCTGAGGATATCAGTGAATTTTTTTTTTTTTTTTTTTTTTTTTTTACTGTTCAGTAACCACAGGCTATGTTCCTAAACCCTGATTATCCATCTTGCAAATCTGTCCCCTTAATTACAAGGTTAATCACAAGTGGAACCAGGTAAGAAAAGGGAAGGTACCAATCTATCCTCAGTTCCAGGAAAATAACTCAGCAAGCCCATTCTCACTATTGCTCAGTAGCATTCTCATTCCTGACAGATGACACATCATGATGTGAAGCTGACAAAAACAATCATTTCCTAGCAATTATTGTCCTTTATGGACATCAACAAGAAAATTTGGGGGTAAGTCTTTCTAAAATGAAGAACAAAACAGTACACAGAGTACAAGTAGAACAGACCACTATTTAGGACTACCCCCAACTCCAGCCACATCCCACCAAGAGCTGAGGTCATGAATGGCAACAATTAAGCAATATCTTTTTTGGAATAGTAGACAAAGTATTGAATTTCAAATCAATAAGACTCAAGTTCAAGCTCCACTACAGATGGTGATTAGCAACATTGAGCAAATCAAGTCAACAAGCATTTGTTAAGTACCTACTATGTGCCAGGTACTGTGCTAATAATGGTTGGGCATATAAAGAAAAGCAAAACATAGGTCCTGCCCTCAAAGAACTCAGTGAAACGAAGGAAAAACATGCAAACAATTATGTACAAAAAGATAGGATAAATTAAGGGAAATCTCAGAAGGAAAGCATTATGATTAAGGAAAATAGGATATGGTAAGGCAATATATTGAACTTCTATGAACTTTATTTTCCTACCTGTAAAATGGGGAAGACAATACTTACAGTACCTACTTCAAAGAAATATTAAAAAGCATAAATGAGATAATATAAAGTACCTGCAAATGCTCCTGAAATATCAATAGTCATTAAAAGTCACTCATCAATAGTTATTAAAAGTCAATCAACAATTGACTAAATCAGCAAACATCATCAATAATTTTTAATCTTTAGAAATTGATTTACATGAAAAATTTGGAATCAATGTATGAGAATCAAGAACTAGATCTTGAAGGGAAAAGAAAAGCAAAAAGATTCATAATTTAAGGGAGGGGGTATAATCACATAATGCAAAAGTTCCAACATAGGTTCAACCTAATGACATGTTCTGCCTAAAAATAAAAAATTTGAGAGGACATTGGCAAAAGCAACATGAAAAATGCTCAGTCTATGCCTGGTTTGTATATTAAAATAGTTCCCCCTTTTTAAAGGGAAAAAAAACTGGATAGAAAACATGGGAATTCAGTAGATGGGTGTTGGGCAGATATTCTGAACATACAAATTTCTCCTGTCTGGAAAAACAATATTCTCATTATAAGCAGAATTTTCTGAGTATTTGAGACCAAAGGGGCGATTTCTGTGCATTTGCTTACTTTCTAATGGTACAATAAGTCTGAAAAGAGACAATAGCGAAGATGGAGCTACTTGTTAGCTAACAATTTGATTCTCTATCTTTCTTAGAGTCAGGGTGTGCATGGGGTAAAGAACAGGAAAGAATTATGAAATAAATGATGTAAGGTTGTTCTTCTTAGTTTTTCCACTAAATAAGCATTCTTTTCAACCAATGAAACATTACTGTTAAACGCTCTGGCCCTGTTAGCAGAAGTCATTGGCTCAAGAATGGTCCTATGACACAGGAAGAAAGTAGCGACAATAGCCAGATAAATAAGGTGAAAATACAACGTAAATTGATTCATCTGGTTCAAATAGGTCTAGATAGTCCAAAGAAGTTAGGGGGGAAAAGTGACTTTGGATTAAGAAATGTAAGTTCAAATCATGCTTCAGCCACTTTTATTTCATCTTTAAGTCTCATAGGAGAGAAGGAAAAGAAGCCTAGTATTCATCTAAAGCAAACAGACTTCTTTACCTCAGAGAAGTTTCGATGTATAAGCTTCAAAGGCCCTGGACTATCTATATTTCCTATTATTTTGGATCAGTATAAAGTGAAGGGTATTCCTGGTTAGGAATCAGTGGATCTGGGTTCAAACAGTGATTCTGCCATTTACTATCTTTGTGACCTTAGAGAAGGTACAGAATTTCTCTTGGGTCTTAAATACTCATCTATAAGAAGTGACTACACCAAAAAATCATTAAAGGTCCCTTTCAATTCTAAATCTAGAATCTTATCATATAATACTTCAAGTAGACAGGAAGTATTTCTGAGTGGGGATGGTTGGATTGCTTGATGGGGAATATTAACTGAAGAGTATTTGTTATTTGATGTAAAGACAAAAGAGTCACAACTCTGGTTCTTCCTTTCTCCTTCCTGGCTATAATAGAAACAACATACATTCCAATAAATGTTTATTATTGGAACATGCATCAAGCATTTTTATTATTTAGAGTGATTGTTATATACATACTTTGTATAGGATTATTCCTTGTAGAGAATTCATTGTGACCAAACCAATAAAAAGATTATTTCAGTTTAATATCTGCCAAAACATGGAAATAATACCTCTCTTACACTGGGCATTTCCTTATTATGTGTTTTGTTAAGGAAGTTCACCTGTATGTTGATAGTCTCTTAATCTCTTTTTAAAAAGATGGTATGTCTTTGCCTCTTCTGGAGCCACAATTTAACCAGTTTCCCCTCTGAATCGAAAGTTCTCTGAGCCTTGAACCACAGCTCCCCTCATTCCACTCTGATATTTATCCAGGGACCACAGCTCCTGCTTCCTTTGGCCTGCCCATGTTCTCATTAAGTGATGAGCTCATCCAAATCACCCCTCTCATTTGCCTCCTACAGAAAACTGTTCCTAGCCCATCTATTTCCATCCTCCTCAATGGATCACTCCCCTGTGTAACACTCCATGGAGCCAGCCCTACCTAGGTAATTATCAGACCTGGAATTCACTCTTCCCGGCAATATTTATTTTGTTAAAGAAAACCAAAGGATTCTCAAGTTCACCCAAACAGCGGGTGTCTGTTTTTGCCAAGAATGCTCCTTTCATTTCAGGGACATTGTTTCAGGCACCAGAAATATAAACTATGGAAAAGTTGAGTTCAGATTTGCAGGGTTCCATTCAGTTTAGGTTACCACAGGAGACTGAGCAAAGACTAGGGAAATGGGTAACTTATTAACCCTTTACATACTACTAGATGCTTAGGGAAAAGACGTCTCTAGATCAGGGAGATACAAGATTTTTCTTTGTACTCCACTATTTCCTTGGATGTAAGCCTTCTGAAAATACACTTTTAGGACTAGAATCAAAATTTGTTTTGGGTTTTGGCAGGGTGAAGGGGCAGAGTTGGATAGGTTACTGATGGGGAAAAAAAGGTAGCTTGTACCTATGGGAGAGTTCTTCATGGGAAAGAATCAGAGATCCCTAATAGCTGCTTAGATGCTGTCCACCCAGAGTGCTATAAAGATAGCAATTCTTTGTAAAGGATATGGGAATCCTTGAATGGAAAATTTCTTCTGAGTACTTCCTATTTATTATTACATGATAGAACAGAAAGGGCTAGACTTTGAAGATCTTAGTTCTGATCTCAGTTGGATCACTTACAAATTTTGTGACCTTACATAAAGTACTTCATCTCTTTGTGTCTCCTTTTCTTAAGGATTTGAGAATGCACATGTGTGTTATCCTGGATTTGCTGGAAATAGTCTCTCTTCTCCTCTTTCTGCTCTCTCCTCTCCTTTTCTCTCTTTTCTCTTCTCTCCTCAATCTTTCTGTCCTCTTCTCTTTTCTGCTCTTTTCCCCTATCCTCTATCCTCCTCCCCCCTCTCTTTTCTCCTCCTCTTTCCTTCTGTTTTCTCTCTTCTTCTCTCTTTTTGTCCTCTCCTATCTTGCCCCCTCCTCTCTCCTACTCTTCTTTCCTCCCTCTCCCCTATTCCTCTCCCCAGGCTTCTTCTGCTCTCCTTTTTTTTTTCCTCTCTTCCACTCTCCTCTTCCCTTCTCTCTTCTCTCTTCCTTTCTCCATTCCTCTCTCTTTCTGTCCCCTTCTTTTCTTTTCTGTTTGAAATGATCTTAGTACTCATTATCCTCTGGGTCATTACAATGATGATTAGTAACCTCTAAGAGGAGTCCATGGCTATGTCCCCAGAAACATCAGAATAAAGTGGGTTCATTTCTGGAGTTTTCATAGAACTACACAATAAAGAGAAAGAGAAGACACTGTTGACAAATGGAAAAGTAAGTTACAAGAGCAAAAGTGAGGAAAATAATTTTATAAATTCAATATTATAAATGCAATAACATGTACAGAAGAAACTGGAGAAGAAGCTCCGGAAACAGCATGACGAATAGAAGAACCTGCAATATTAGCTTAGAGAGCCGCAGAAACAGATGGTGTCCATTGTCATCTGCGACAAATAACGGCCTGGTCTATCACTGACCACAGCATGTTCCCTATTGCAGGGTATGCAGTTACAAATGCCCACCTGCTGCATTAAGTCACTGAAAGACTGTTTCTTTGAAAGAAGGCCCCATAAATGTAGCCTGTTAGCCTAGATTCCTGCTTTTGTTGACTTAAACAAAAGGTCAAGGTGGACTTAGACAGAGGGAACTCCTCAGCTTAAAAAACCACAGTGCTTAGCTGCTAAGTAATTATCCTTTATACAAAATCCATTGGTCACCACCTCTCCTTGACCTCAAACAACAGAGTGCCCCATTTTTATGGCTTCTTTGTCATTTGAATCAGAATTTTTATTCATTCTCACATTTCTCCAATTGCATTTGCCTCTTTTGTGATATTTGGGGGATTTTGAAAACCAGGCAATTTGTAATAGGATGGGGAATTGGGGTTCACATCTTCATTCTTTTCTCTTCCCCTCCTTTTTTTAAACCAAATAGCCTTTTAAATAGTAAAAGTCTTCAGCAACGAACACCTCATAAAATAAAAATCATTGTAGCAAAATAGAAAAAAAGGCCTGGATTTCCAGTCAAAAGTTTGAATTCCCACAGTGTGGGGAGGTGGTGTGGTATGATGGAAAGAATACTAGGTTTAGGGGCAAATGACCCAAGTGCCAATTCTGATATGCCATGTATACCACATATAAAACAAGAAGGTTGGAATAGATAATATCCAAGGTGCCTTAGAACTCTAAATCTATGATTCTATAACCTATGTGACCTTAGACAAGCCCCTTTATTTCATAGGACTTCAGTCTTCTCATCTGCAAAATGGAGATATCTAAAGTGCCTTAGGATCTGATTTCTACGCTTTTTCTAAAGCTCCATGTAAGAATTATCCCACCAAGTCAAACAAAGGGAGCAATTCATCTCTATCAGAGGCAACAAAAGACATGTAAGAAAAGTGATTGTTGCTTTCCATGGAATTATTCACAGAGGTAGGAGACTGGCAGCTAGATGACACGATGAATAAGAAAGCAGGGCCTAAAGTCGGAAAGATTCATCTTCCTGTTTTAAAACAGACCTCAGACACTTAAGAAGCTTCATGATCCTGGGCAAGTCTAATCCTGTTTGCCTCAGTTTCATCATCTGTAAAATGAGCTGGAGAAGAAAATGCCAAACCACTCCAGTATCTCTGACAAGAAAATCCCAAAATAGGGTCACAGTCAGACATTCCCAAAATGATTGAACATAGAAGACAGACCTTAAAAATTCTTATTAATAATACTAAAGTATAATTTTTTAAAAAGAGTTGATGATTAATTTAATAATTTGTATATTTAATTTAGTAATGATTTAAGTTAGTTATTATAACTTAATAATGGATTTAATTTTTAATAATGTTGAATTTTAATTAATTCACATAAAGTACAGGAGTCTTGTTACCCCAAGCTGGTACTGTTCTCTTCTTCCTCTTCAAATTATCTTACATTTACTTAAATTGTGAGCATGTTCTTTCTATGTACCCCTAATTGCACCTTTAGGAAAGAGAAACTGTAAATTCCTTAAAGGAAGGGACTATCAATTTATCTTTATATTTGCAATACCTGGTGAAAGCCAGAATGAAATAGTAGATTATGAATAAGTCTTGGAACCAAAAAAACCTAAGTTCAAATTTTGCTTCTGCTACATATTAGCTATTTGGTTCCAAGCAAGTCATAGAATTGTTCAGTGCTCTAGGCCAAAGCTTCTTTAAACTGTGGGTTGCAACCCCTTATGGGGTCATGTAATTGAATGTGGAAGTTGTGAAATTATGATGTTATCAGAAAATGTTTGATTTGGATACCTACTTTATATACCCAACATAGTGTAAAAAAAATTTCTTGGGAGACAAACCCTGTTCTAGGCAACTCTGTAAGATTATTGTGCATGAGAGCTTGTCCTACATTTGTAAGTAGAATTTTTGTTTATTTGTTCTATCAGATAGCAGTGAAATCATAGCTCTAGAATAAACTCTATCCTCTGGACATAATACAGTATCTTAAAAAAAAAAAAAAATGATGGTTGTATCAAGTAGAATTGAATGGAATTGTGTTCTTATTATGGAAACAAAAATATGCATTGATGGGAACTGTAGGTTGCAAATGAGGTTTATCACTATTGTGAATATCTCCAAGCCCATCCCTCTATTACCATAGAGCCTATAGAATAAGGAGAAATTTTTCCACTGAAAATTTACTTATTTTGCAATTAGCAAAGGACAAAGGTGTCTAGGATTTAAGTTTATACCCAAGATCGTTTTTATGACCATGATAACCTTTCTAGGAAAGTTAAATTTAAGTTCCAGATCCACAATTAATTGGTGTATGATCTAAATGTACCTGGGTTTTCTCATCAATAAGGAGGAAGGATTAGATTACATCTATGGTCTGTTCCAGCTCTATAGTTCTAGAATTCTACATACCCAATTATCATCTCACTGATTTTCACTCAGTGTGTTTCCTAGTTAGATTTAATTCTTTGTTCATGTCCACTAGAGGAATTTGCAAAGTGAAGAAGGGGTCTTATTGAAATCATTTGCAGTTGACTGTCACCTTCTGTTCATGTGGATCCTGGGAGGTGAAGCAGTGTCATAGGACCCTACCCTATAAAACTGGGGTAACTCCTAGAGCCATATCTAGAAATTCTTTCATAAGGGCTAAATTCAGTCAAAAGACTGGGAAAGGATACAGTTAAAATATACAATACAAAAGACAGTTTAAATTTGGATACTGTATAGTAGAGCTCCTTAAACTTTTAGCACTTGTGGCCCCTTTTTGCCTCAGAAATTTTTACATGACCTTGGATATATAGTTACATAAAATAGGTATACAAATAAAACATTTACTGATAATAAATCATAATTTTATTCATTTATGAGACCCCATTTGGGATTGTGACCTTCAGTTTAAGAAACGGGATTGTAGAGCACTGAAAAATGCAGTCAATCCTCCAGAGAATCCAGACCGCAATTCCTCAGGGATTAACGGGGAAAGACAGATGCCAGGGGAAGAATGCCATAGCAATGGTTTTTGGAAGTGGAAACCTGGGGAATGGTTGTAACATGTGGTGGCACGGACCAGTAGGAGACTGATATGAGGAGCAAGAATGTAGTTGATATATCCACTTTGGAGAGATTGCTTATCCCCTTTGAGAATCCCCCCTCTACCTCCAGATATTGGTGCCTTGGGAAAAAGCTTCAGTCATTCTATATTAATTGCACCTCTAGTAATGTCTTCTCCCTCTCCTATTAAATAAAAACTAAGTTATCCATTTAAATAGTTGCCAACTCTTTTCCCTGGGTACCTGTGGTTGCAACCCACATAGAATGTGCCTACATTTTACTATCAGTGTCCAGACACTGTTTATTATCATTATTATTATTAACTGAATGATACACAGTGAGATACTTCTCCATACACAGTATAAGAGTAGCAGTTTACATTCCTGTAAGTCTCAAGTGGTAGCTACACCTAACATTTCATTAAGAAACACCCCCACTCCAATCACCTCAATACTTCTATTGAAGTATTCAATTACTGAGTTAAAATAAATTAGATGTTTCTTCCCAAGATGTAGTAAGAAGGTTCATTTCTTTAAGATGTAGATTTCCCAAAGTAGCAGTCAGTTCTGTCCTGGGATGCTTTGAGTTCTTATATTCCATGGGTTTTCTGTTCCTCTTCCCATTCATTGCTTCTTATTGTTCCGGAAAGTAACAGGGTGAGACCGACCCTGAGGAGTGCGGTCTAAATAATAGGCATTTGCTGGAGTTCCTTTGAGTGTTTTTCTTGAACTGAGGTTTTCTAATACAAAACCATATATAGTCACAGTGCCAACAATGAAGAATTTCATCCACAAGCTGTATTTTAAGCAAAGCATAGTTACTGAGTAAAATAAGATTACAGAATCTAGGAACCTCCCCCCCCCCCTTTTTAAGGGCCTTTTAGAACAGTTAATCCACAATAGTATGGCAGACAACAGAATAAAAGCTAAAATCCCCTTCTCCTGTAACTCAATTTTACATAGGCATGATATAGTATTTCATGTTATGGATAGGATTTCTTCACTGCTCTTAATAGAGGACTTTGTAGGCTTCCTGCAATTAGCATAATGGAAGACATGAAGGTGGAAATGAAAGACTTTCTTATTGCTCTCCTAGGTATTGAAAAAGAATAGCATTATAGAGTTGAGGTTAAATAGGAGTCATACAGTCCATCCCCCAGCCCTCCACCAAAATCTTTTAGTTATTATTTTAAAACAGATTTTTTTTTTTTGCTTTTAAAATAAACAAAAAGCCACTCAAGCTACTTCAACTTGTCCATAATGCCAAACCCAGTCTCACTTTTAAAAGCCCATTTCCCTGCTAAAACCTTTAGGAATGATAGACACAATAAATATGGTTGAAAATATTTCCTTAATCAATCTACAAGCCCTAATGGAGTAGGCTAGGTGGTTAGTATTCAAATTCAAAGTATGAAACATTGTTATCATTATTCGCCTAAGGTGCTATGTTGTCCATTCACAATGGAACTCCCTGAAATATGGTTCAGGTTGATTATATTAGGCAAATAAAATCAGATTATACACCCGGATACAAAGAAGCAGAAATACACCACTATCCCCATACCTCTTTTTGCCTCAAACCTCCTCTCTTCCCCTCCACTCTCCACCCCCACCTCTACCATTTTTTCCTTCTGGCAACAGAAAACAACAAACCCTTAAGAGAACCTGCATCTCTCTCCAAGTCTAGGCAAATCTCAGGAGCAAATCACTTAACTGAAGCTTTCTGTTTCCTGACTGCTTCTAACTGCTTTATCTCTGACAGAATAGTTCCTCAAACCCCCTTTTGGGTCCTTAATGCTTCTCAGTTTCTTTTGTCAAGTTCTTCTCTAAGATTTCTATTTCTGGTTCCTATACTTTCAGTGACTCATTTTTCACTTAAAAATTATAGTTCACCAAATTTCTCCTAACAAATTGATGGTTCCCTTTAACCATATCTCAGTCTTCAAAATGTTTATATGAATTTTTATTTGTCTAGTTTTGCCCTTTTTCACTGAAATTGAAAATTGAAACTATTTCCGGTCACATGAAAAGGTGCTCCAAGTCACTATTGATCAGAGAAATGCAAATTAAGACAACTCTGAGATACCACTACACACCTGTCAGATTGGCTAAAATGACAGGAAATGATAATGATAGCTGTTGGAGGGGATGTGGGAAAACTGGGACACTGATACATTGTTGGTGGAACTGTGAACGGATCCAACCATTCTGGAGAGCAGTTATGTGCAGATGAGCTAAGGTATTATAATCTTCTGCAGCTCTAAACTCTTCAACATAGCCCAACATTTTCTTTGGTATCTTTGAAACTCCAGTTCTTAACAAACAGAACTTCTTTCTCTGCCCTTTAAAATATCAAACTATTCATACTCAAGTGAATAATTATTCTATATTATGTAAAAGGTGATTGGAATTTGAATTTATGTCATAGTTCATTTTTTTGTTCAAAAATAACAAATATTGTCTAATAGTTACATTTATTCCTATACAACTATTCAGTTTTTGTTAAAACTAAGTTCTTTTCCTACTGCTTTAGCTATCAAAATATTTATCTATAACAATAGTAACACCTTACAACCTTTGACAATTAAATATATTCTTTTGGAATATTAATATATGAAAATATATATTTTTATATAATATAAATCTTTTAGTTAAAACCCATTTTCTTCCCCCTTTTAGCACTATACTGCTTTATTTATCTTAAAGAAACAATTTACCTTGCACTTATTTGTTGACTGGATGGCTAATATGATAGCCTAATTCATGTTTAGGCAATAGTGGCTCAAAGAAAATCTGGTTTTTAGTATAAAAGGAATACATAGCTGACTACATGTATGATTTCAGGTATCCAGGGACACAACACTTAAATTGTCTAGTAATTAAAAGTGGACTTTTGTTGCTTTAGATTGAGTGAGTTTTCTTATTTGAGAGGAATTGCCTCTAAGGAATCTCAAACTTTAAGCTATTATGATTCTTTTACACCTTAGAGTAAATAAGGGTTTTAAGAGTAGTTTTTGAAGGGTGAATAGAGAGAAAACTTAGGCAACTGAAACAGAGTGCATGTCACTAAAGGACAAGGAATAGAGGGATTGAAGTAGCCTAAAGAGGACATTTCACTTTTTAAAAAATAAAGTTATTTCAATTGTGTCTAACCTATCTTGACCCCATCTGGTGTTTTCTTGGAAAAGTAATTTGCTGTTTCTTTCTCCAGCTCATCTCACAGATGAGGAAACTGAGGCAAACAGGGTTAAGTGACTTGCCCAAGGTCACAAAACTAGTTAGAATCTGAGGCTGCATTTGAATTCAGATCTTTCCAACTCCAAACAAGGTGGTCCATCTACTGAGTTGCCAGCTATTTCTTTTTAAATGAAGGCTTAGTCCTAAATTAATACTACCCCTCCCAGTAACATTTGAACATAAAAGAAATTCCTGTAAATTCAATTCCTTCACTCAAAGAAACAGTATAGTCTTTTTAATGGTGAAATGATTCTAAACATTTTCTTAGGTAATAGAGAGAAATGCTTTGGAACACAGAAGCTCAAATAATTGGAACTTTACATGAAAAAAAAAGTCTTATTTCACCTATACTTTTGATCTGCCCCTCCAGAATACCTCGTCACAAAAATCTATGAAGCACATAGTACAAGAATTTAAATTGTCCCCATTTTAGAGTTGAGGAAACTAAAATTCAGAGAAATTAAACGAATCATCCAAGATCATACGATTAATATCAGATAGGACTTAATCTCACATTTTCTAATGCCGAATCCAATGCCCTTTTCCATAATACTCTGTTCTCTCTCACAGTGAAGAATATCCCATCAAATCTTATATCTATTTATTACTCAGCCAAACTACTACTCCCAGGATGAAATGAATAACTGACATAATAATGTACTCCATTCTCCCAGCACCAAAGACAAAAGCAACCACCCAAATGGGAAATGGGATTAAGCAACTATTTCAAAACCTTAGAAAGAACAAGCCTGGAGGGAAGGCCAAAGGTTTACTCTGCTTCTAATTGTAAGTGGTTACTACATGTCATGCTTAATAACACTAGTTCTAATTACTCTCTGCTCCTAACTGGACTATCCCATTCCTCTTACCCCCTCATCAAGCCCATTCACAGTTAGAAAAATAAATGTCAAAGATCCAGCCGCAAAGTTGAAGGTAGAATCATTATCTAGTATGAGCCAAATCATGACTTCATCTCATGAAAGGTTTATTTTTTATTTTGATAGCTGTGCTAATTCATTAATGGGGAATCAAGTTAGACTATACATGACTTTATGGGGGGAAAAAAGATTAGTATTAAATTGAGGAAGACCCAGAGTGTGGTACTTTCTGGAACATGAAGAAGATCTTTGCCCATCAAAAAATAAAATCTTTCTTCTGAAGCATTTCTTTCTTCTTATTCTTTTTCTTTAATGCAGTCAGTAATCCTGTCTTTATTAAAGGTCCTTGTTTATTGATTTGCTTTCTTAAAATTGTCCTGAGTACTGAGAAAAACAGAAGGTAAGTACATGACAAAATCCTTGACTTTCATCAGCTCTCCCTTTAATGTAATATAGCTTCTAGGGGAGACAGCAATAATTTTAAAGGTCCCTGACCTTAGGGTACTTCTGTTTTAACAGTCTGTCAGTGATTCTAAATCTTCTGGCTTTGGAATCTGTGATCCTGAGGCCCTCTGATTTAAGAATGCTGTTGTTCTGTCAATGATTTTAAATGTCTTCTGGCCTAGGAATATAATAATATTTCTTCCCTTAAACTTTAGGGTAGATATTTTAGTGATCCTGAGGCTCTCTAACCTTAGGATGCTATTGCTTTAACAATCTTGTCTAGGTCAAAGATTCTAAAGTCTTCTGGCTTTAGGATAATCCTAGGTCTGCTAGTTAGTTAATACCAAATCCCTGAAACCACTCCTCAGTTCTACCTCTAGGTCATAAAATTAGCATATCAATGACATGAAGTAGATAAATTTTTCTCCGAGTTTCAGGTTCTTTGCTAAATTCTTGGACTTTAGCCTGATTCAATGGGTGTATTCAATTATAGTAAACTTTGCCCTTTGACTTGGATATGGGTTTAAGCTGACAAATTCTTTTGAGACATCTTGACATTGGTCTGAGACTCCAACCTTTTGGGGTCCCTTCCCAACCTCAACACTTTCACTTACTGAAGGATTCCTTTCTAATTTTTTTTGACACTTTGTCCTAGTAGTAGCATTTTGCTACTTTATTTTTAGTGAAATATATGTCTTCAATTAAATTACATTAATTTAACTCTTACACATAATACTTGTCCATTTTATTGTCTCTCTTGGACTTTGTCACCCACCCATAATAGCCAAATGCAACACTGCATTTATAGAGTTCTGAAAGTTTAATGTGGTGATCCATATCATCATTTAGTACTTTTATGCTCACTTTAGCAGATTGTTTACTCCCCAATGAGGACTATCAAAGAACAATTTGGGGGGGGGGGAAGCCAGCAACAACAACCAAAACACAATATGAGCCTTAGAAACAAAAATGAAATCTGTTACTCTGCCAAGCAGGATTTTGGTATGTTTTACAGCCCCCATGAGAAAGCTGACCTCATTTAAATAAACCATCAGAGAGACAAGAAATGTCAACACCAGTCCAATTTGCTAATCATAGTGCTGCTAAGGACAGAGAAGGCTGCTCAAAAATTAAATTGATCCTTTATCACATACAGACAAAGGAAAAGAAGGAACTAAGATACCTTACCAGGTAATTGAGGCTCCAGTAAAACACCTGTGCCTCAGTAATTTAGATATTTCAGACACGAAAGTATATTTAAGAACTTGAATTACTTGTATAAATGTCTCAGTTTCTCACTGCCTTCTGTACACAGACATAACCTTCAATTGTAAGCACCTAAGAAAAAGAAACAAACTCTTTTTAGCCTCTCTTGTACAATGTGTCAAATTCATGAACATTTATTAATCACCTACAGTGTACAGATGGGGGTGGGGCATAGTTCATATAATAAGAGGTCTCTAACTTTCTGAATCTTATAGTCTTGGAGGTGGATAAGTTCAAGTTTCTGTAGTGCACAAGTACAAAAAGAGGAACAAAATTGTGCTTTATGGGGTGTGGATATGTGAGAAAGGAATGACTCTTTACCTACCCAAGACACACTCCAAGTGCTTCAGCTGGACTTTAAAGGGAGGGTAGGAATTTGAAGAGGACAGCTCATTTAACATAACACACCTATTTAACATAGATATTAAATAGATGTAACCGAAACTAGTATCTTGTTAAGTTTTTCCTGGGGAAATAAAAGGCATTTTTATCTTTACTAAGGGGCAAAAGGGTCAACTTTCGGTTAGAAAATTAGCCCCGGAGACACCTGGGTTCAAAGCCCACCTCAACCACACCCTATCTCATACTCATGAATCAATCACTTAACCTCTCAAATCCCCAAAAAATTCTCTCAGGCTATAAATTACAGAAGGGTTAATGATTCAAATTGGTAGAAAGAATTTCTTCATTAGGACCTTTCTGAATCTTTGAAATCACAAATCCAATACCTGTGGTTTAAGGACCAAAACCTTCTAGGAGTTTTAAAGTGGGTAGATGGGGTGGAAAGAGTAGAAAGAGCTATGGATTCAAATCCCCACTCACCTACCCTTAAGGCTCATTATCTGGGTAATCTTAAACAAATCATTTCATCTCCCTGGTCCTCCCTCTCTTTTGTTTTTAAAATGAAGAGGCTGATCTGGAATGATCACAGATCCTTTCCTGCTCCTCATCTATGGGTACATGAAAAGGGATGTGTAAGGAATGGAAATCAACTGAGATAATCCCTCTCTGGCCCCTTCTCCCTTCTTCCCCTCAATTGTTCAAGTCCCTCAGCTGCCTGTATTTAGTTTTCTGGCTCCTTTTGGGGTCTGGCTACCAATCCTTTTCTTTTTCCCTTCCCTGGATTTAAAAAAGAAAAGGAAAGGGGGACAGTAAGTAAGCTGTGCTGACTTTTCCAGAAGCCGCTTTCCTTTCCCGCTGTGTGGCCTATAGTTGAATTTTCTTGCCAATCTAAGAGCTCCCCCTACTGTCCATATATTATATATTATAGGAGTTAACTTCAGAGAATGTACAAAGATGTCACCCATCTCAAGGAAATAGAACTTCACAAATTCTCTGTCTATGGTTCTTAAGATTTTAAAACTCAAGTTTCTGAGTGGGACCTCTGAAAACATTTAAACCAAAGTCTTCAAGTTTAAGAATTTGCCCAAGCTCACCTAGGAAGTGGGTATCTGAGGTATTAGCATTCAGAAAGTAGCCCGGTGCTCCATAAATTATACCATATTTTGTATACCTCTTCCTTGTGCCCTGAAAGTATTTTGATATCACAACAGTAATGATGTTTCTCCATGGATCAGTAGGATAAGCCAGTGAAGATATAGTGGAAAGAGCAATGAATGTAGATCTCATGCCTTAAATTCAGAGATCAAGAATTGAGAGGAATCTGAAATAATCTACCTAACCCAATACCTTTATTTTATTATTGAGAGAGCTAAGTTCTATAAAGATTGAGCAACTAGCCCCAGATAACACACTTAAAGCAGTAAATTATCTCAGTTCCTCTTTCTTCTTCTAGATCCAGTTTTATTTCACTGCATTACCCCAAATTTGAGTCTAGAAACAATGAAATTACTTGTCTAAGGTCACAAATCTATAAAGTGACAGTGCCAGGACTCAAATTCAGATTGATTGACTTAAAGTCCAATTCTCTTTCCAAAACACCAACTGAGCTGCTTGTACTGGGAGTCAAGAGACCTGGGTTACAGTTCAAGTTCGCCATTAATTAGCTATGTGACTTTACCTTTCAAGATTCTCCTTTGCAGTCTCGATTCCCTATTCCTCATATGGAAAATGAAGAGAGTGGAATTATATAACTGTCTCTAAGGTCTCTTCCAGAGCTAACATTCTAGGATTCTGGGAATTAGAAAATATTGCCAATAGAACAGCTTCCTGCTGAAGGAGCTGCCTCTTAATTCATTCAGAATGCAGCTCACCAGGATAATTAAATAAACCCTTAATCTTAAACATACATTTTGTCATGAGAAAGACACTGTTTATTTCACTGGAAATATTTTATGTCAAAATCTGAACAGCATTTCTCCACTAATGAGAGTGGGACAGAAAGCATTGCCAATCACAAGAGAAAGAGTCTTGCAGAAGACAGCAAGTCTCTGGATGCCAAGATAGAGACATGTATTCATTCACATTATGACTACCATATAACAATTATAACACGGGGGAAAATAATATTATAAGAAACTAAAAGAAATCCAGGTGATTTTCAGCTTTGCCTTTAAAAAAAAATTTCCTTTCAAGCACAGATTTCTGGTTAACCCTAAAAGCTAGTATTTATACCAGCATCCAAAGCATGAGTTTCTTGAACATTCAGAAGCACTTTAGCTATACAATAAGGCTATTGTGCTTTAAAGAGATAAGCCACCCTACATTAGCAGCCCCTGAGCCTCCTACCCATAAATCCAAACATAAGACTCAGAAACCTCAAGTAGCACTATTATAGAGATCTTTAGGCTTGGTGATCTTTTACATTGATACTGATATTACATGCATATACAATATCACATATTGATACAACTTATTGTTGACACTACTTAGGGAAAACAAGACTGATAAAAAAGGCATTCCAAAGATCCCACAATGTATTTTTAAGCCGACTAGAATAAACTGGCTAGAAGAGCAAAAGAAAAAGCTTGGGTGTTGGTGGGAGTCTACTTTTGTATTATTTTGACATCTATCATCCTTTAATAACTGGGTCCAAGGACTGTCATATTTTTGATCTATACATTATCGCTGAAAAGTGTTACAATAGACTTGGAGCAGCAAAAGCTGTCAGAAACACATGTGATGCTGTGTATTCTCTGTCATCATCTCCCAATAGCAATGTGGACTGATGTGGATTTGATTTTAATATCTTGCTTTGTCTTTGAACAGCACAGTTCCTGCTGAATAAGGGCAAAAGTAAACAATATCTATTTAACTTCAAAAGCTTATCTGGCTTAATAGCCTCTGGGAGGGTTATATTGATGAGTCAGTGGGTATTTTTGCATCTTCTACTTTATTTAAAGTGTGGAATAATTCTAAGATTTCAAAGTTAGAAGGAACTTTCTCTCTGAGACTACACCCAATTTGCCCTATCTGTATCTTGTTTTATTTAATTGATTGCATATTGTCTCCCCTATTCAACTGTGAGGAGGACTGAGTGGAGACTGGCCATTTTTCTATTTCTTTTTCTTTTTTGAAGGGGTTTTGGGAGAGACTTTGTTTTTATTTCCAGTATTAACTAGTGTAACCCATAGCTTCAGATAATTGCATGCAATTAGATCTAGTTTCCCAAAAGGGAATGGAAAGAACCAAATAGATTTGGAGCCAATGTTCATGACACCTTCCTTGATCTTAGAGCCTTCTCCAGACTATACTATATCCTATCTATATCTTGTTTTACATAGTTGCTTGCATGTTTTCACCTCCATTAGACTTCCTTCAGAGTGTGGAGCAGCTTTTTTTTTTAAACCTTTCTTTTAATCACCAGCAATAGCAATAATATATGCTTAAAAAGCACACGGTGGATGCTTAATAAATGTTAGTTGATTGACTATTTTTTTTTTTTTGCTTTTTTGCTGAGGCAATTGGGGTTAAGTGACTTGCCCAGGGTCACACAGCTGTTATGTGTTTGAGATCAAATTTGAACTCAGGTCCTCCTGACTTCAGGGCTGGTGCTCTATCCACTGCGCCACCTAGCTGCCCCTTGATTGACTATTCTTAAGGAAAAGATCAAGGGTTAGCAATCATACAATTAAATTCAGATTTTATTGAATGAGTAAAACCTCAGCATAGTCATTAATAGTCTGATGTCGCCTTGGAATGAATTCTAGTCCAGTGCCCTCAGAGATCTTTGTATGACTCTAGGCTTATTAATATATTTTTTAACCCAATGACTTAGACAAAGAAATAGATGACTTCTAAATACATTAGTTTGGAAGGAAAGCATAAACATACCAAATGACACATAGGCTCCAAAAAGGTCTTTAATTAATAAGAACACTGAGCCAAACTGAATAGGATGAAATTTAATAGGGAAAATTTTAAATCTTACATTGAGGTTCAAAAAAATCAATCTCAGGTATAAAATCAGGAGGACACAATTAGGCAGCAATTCATTTGAAGAGAATCTGGTGATTTCAGTGGACTATAGGTTCAATATAAATCAAGAGAAGCTGAGATCAGATTGCATATGAAGTATTGTTTTCAGTTATGGGCACTATATTTGAATAAGAATATTGATGGAGGGAAAGACAACCAAGATGATAGGGAATCTTGAGTTCATGAAATATGAGAACGATTTGGAGGAACTTAGAATGTTTTGCGTTGAGAAAAGGACACTTAAGGGAAACATGATAGTAGTCTTCAAAGAGAAGGCCAAAGTAGGAGTGATGGGAAGTTATTGCAAAGAAGTGGATTTAGGCTTTCTGTAAGGAAAAACTTCCTAAAGTTAAAACTATTCTTGGTGGAATGGGAGGAGAGGAGAGAGAAGGGAAGGGAAGGAGAGGGGAGAAGAGAGAAAAAGGGGAGAGGAGGGGAAAGGAAGAGGAGAAGAGAAGAGAGGGGAAAGGAGAGGACAGGGGAGAGAATAGGGGAAGGGAGAGGAGAGGGCAAGGGAGAGGACAGGGGAAGGGAGAAGGGAGAAAAAGGGAAAAAGGAGAGGAAAGGAAGGGAGGGGAAGAGGGGAAAGGAAGGGAGGGGAAGAGGAAAAAGGGGAGAGGGAAGGGGAAAGGAGAGAGGAGGGGAGAAGGGAGGAGAGGAGCCAAATGAATGCCATTTATATATGTTATGTTCTACTTTTTGAAGTATTAGTTAAAATGTATGGCCACTGAGATCCATTACAACTCTAAAATTCTCATTCTACAGAATG
Source organism: Myrmecobius fasciatus (assembly GCA_023553655.1). NCBI lineage: Eukaryota > Metazoa > Chordata > Mammalia > Dasyuromorphia > Myrmecobiidae > Myrmecobius > Myrmecobius fasciatus. The sequence continues at coordinate 66,751 of JAJPUD010003884.1, forward strand.
CTGTTGTCCTTCATTCTCAAAGACAACCATGACATCAGGGAGATGATGCCATGACATGCAAATGAACTGAATTTGAGTGAGGGAGGGACAAGGTTACCAGTCTTACTTTCTCCTCTGGAACCATCTGGGTCTAATGACCAGAAATAAATCAGGATGACTGGAGATAATCTTGCTCTATGGTAAGGAACTAAGTGGTCTTTTGAAGTGTCTATTGTGAAAACTAGATAGTTAGATCAACCCTGACATTCAAAAAATCTTTATGGAATATACCAAATTGTTTGCATAAATTGTTGCTCCATAACATGACAAAGTGGAGCTAGACTCCACTTAGAATGTCAGTTTCATATATTTGAATTTAATGTGTTATCTCTGAAAAAAAAAGTGTTTTTTATCTGAAAATTCATTTAAAGTCAAGTCATCAAATTTTCAGACAGAATGGAGACAAGACTGTTGTCCCTTCGCTTGCTCAGTACCATTTAGATTTGTTATTTTAAAGGTGCCAAGAATTGAACATTATCATTAAATGGCCAGGATATGTGCTTAAGTATTCTAAGAGGTCACCTTGGGTCATAAAATTTAACAGAGGGTAGGGACAGGCACCCCTAAATGCTAAAGTCTCAGATTGCCTGATATTGTGTTCCCTCATCTATATTTCCTGGTCCATTCCTCACTATTTCAGGGGTACCATAATAAAGTATCCAGAACATGAAGGTCTTTGCTTTTTTTTTTTTTTTTTTTTAAAGATGTCTAAAAATGAGGAAATGCCACATCCTCTCTCCAAGACCCAGTGCAGTGCCTGACAACCCCCACTGGCAGGCAGCTCTTCCTAGGGTATAATCAGAATCTCTCTTGGCATTCCTCATAAAGGAACAATATCAATTAGTGAATCAACAATACTTTAAAAGCTGTCTTTTCATCACTACAACAACTGGCTTCAAAGTGAAAAGTTCAAGGAACTAGTCATTTGGTTTTTATAAGATCTAACAATCAGTCAGATTAGTTTGTTTACTGAAGCTTTTGGATCAGCTATTACCATACTGATACAACCTTAGTTATCTAAATGAATACCCATTTAGACAGAAAATAGGCCAGTGGTTTTGTTATTTTGTCAATGTATTGAAAGATTCAAATACAGCTAAGGAATAGGCCATGTGGCAAACACCTCAGGGTATCAATGTACTGGAAACAAAATATGAGTCAATACTGTGGCATGGAATCCAGAAAAGCTAAGGTAATTTAATGCTACATTATTAATAATAACAGCTGACATTAATATAGTGCTTTAATATTTGTGAAGCTCTTTATTTACATTTTATGATTAGTGTGCAGAATAAGGAAGATAATAGAATAACTGTCCTCTTCTCTGGAAAAAGCACATCTGGACTTCAGTTCTAGATGTATTCAGTTCTGGGTGTCATATTTTAGAAAAGACAAGGATATGCTAGACAGCATCCAAAAAAAAGATGGCCAATGGGGGGATTAAAATTAACCCACCTACAATAAAAAAGACTGTAATCTCAGTCTTTGTAATCTCAGCAATTAGTACATGTCAGGCATATAATAATACTCAATAAATGTTTCCTCTATTTCCCTACTTAATCTGTCTACTAAAATCTTCAGAGCTCTTATATTGAAGAGTATATATTCTTGCTCTGTTTGGGCCCAGAGCTGGGAATAATGAGTTTGAAGTTAAAGAAAAAAGCTTTCAACCTAATGCAAAGAAAAAATTCTTAGTAAATAAAAACTGCCAAAAAATGGATTGGCCTGATTCAGAAAAGTAGGCTACCCATTACTGGAGCTCTGCAGGAGGTGAAAGGATGACACCTATTGAGATTTTAGTTAGAAAGGACACTTTGTTCAGATATGAGTTGGATTAAATCTATAAAATCTTCTGACTTTGAGATTACTCAGTCTTATCATATGGTTCTGTGAGATCTCATAGACCACCCTACCCTACATATTTAAGCTTACTATTACAACAGGAAGAAAAAAATATATTTCCCTTGATGAGAAATCAATGAGACAGTTTCTATTTATCATTGAATATTGTAAGAAAATCAATCATTAATTCCTACCTGAAACCATCTCCCTAACCTTGTGGTGCTCATCATCACTGTAGTGACTGTAGTTGTCACAAGGTATTAGTAGTAGTATATCTGCATGAATTTAAATAGTGGTACTTTCCTTCCTTTCTAGATGCTTAAAATGTTAGCCAAATGAATCAACTTTGCAAAACAATTTTGAGAAAGTAATAGCATAAAAGAAGACTTTTATCCTTACAAATGTGACTTAAGTTCCCTAAAAGACTTATAACAATACATACAAATATAGAGGTAGATGTGATAGAGAGAAAAAGAGAAAGAGGAGGGAGGAAGAGATGGAGGGAGAGAGGGAAAGAGAGAGAGAAAGAGAGAGAGAGAGAAATATCAATGCCTCCCAGCAAAACAATACTTTTTTATTGAATTTTTTTAAACTAATACAAGAATAGTAATAAATAACCCGGCTTCATAGGTAAAAAAGCAATACACATAGAAATTAAGTGACTTATCCAAGATCACATAAGATTATTACAGAGTTGGGATCAGAACTCATAAATATACATTAGAGACAGGTATTAGAACTGTGTTTTCATTGGTAAAAGGAACTGCTAGGTGAGAAAACTCCCTCCATCAATGCTAGTAATACCTCCTAGGCAATTTATGGTTTTAGAGTGTTGCCTCAAGCAATGAAAAATTAAATTATTTGCACATAGTCTTATTCCCAGTAAGTATCAGCAGGACCTGAACCCAGATCTTAATAGCTTTGAAGCCTGCTCTTTATCCTCTGTGGCATACTGCCTCTCATGTACACATTAAACCCAAGTTTTGTTTTTTAAATGTAGTTAACTATATTTGGTTAATCTAGTTAACTACATTTAATTAATAGTTAACTATCAAACAAATGTTTAGCAATATATAGATGAAACATTCAGAAAATTTCACTATATAATGTACAGAAAAGAACTGTGGACCAAAAATCAGAAAATCCTCATCTTTCAAATGGGACAAAATATCTATAGCTCATATTACACTGAGTTATTGTGAGACTTCAATGTTATGCACAAAATGCTTTGCCAATTTAAAGCACTACTTAAATGCCAGTTCTAACAATCCCGTTTCCTTATCAGGATAAAACAGGTTTAGTAGAGGTGAGTCCTAGACTCAGAATCAGACCTAACACTATCTGTAAGCAAGTTGATTGTCATCTGTGCAAGTCACTAGGGCTTACCTACTAAGTCATGGATTTTCAAGATTCTCACTAGAGGAAGAAGTTATCCCATCAAGATTTTCTGGCTCTGACAAAATCAACCAATCAGGATATTTTTTATTCTTGCAATGGTAATAATGGTGCTTGTACCACCTATCTCAATCAACCAATAAACATTTATTAAGGGCCTACAATTAAGGACTTCCAAGTATAATTGTGAGGGAAAAAAATACTTTTCAAGTTGCAAATCACAATGCCTAGAAGATATATATTTGATGTTATATGAATGTGATAATAGTGTTTGAGTTTGTCTCATACATAACACATATATCTTGACTGCCCTGATGAAAAGTTTATAGATGAGTTTTGCAGCTTCTTACTCATTCTGAACACTTTGTTAAATGAAAACTCAAGGCCACAGAAAGTCACGGGATCATAAATTTAGAGTTAGAAGGGACTTAAGTCCAACCTGTTTCACAGAAGGGTTAAGCCATTTGTCCAGGGATATACAACTAGCAGAATCTGAGGCAGGATTTGCATCCAGACCTTCCTGACTCCAACACTATCACTCTCTCCACTAGACCTTTAAACTAGATTTGCTAAGAAGTTTTCTCCAAAAATACAGACAAAAAACAAAACATGTTGAAAGAGTACATATCTAAACTGCCCGTTTGAGGAAGTAGGGTAGTCTTAGATCTTAATTTGCTAATGGTTAGACAATCCAGACAAACGCCATATTCAAAGGCAAGCTGTTAGCAGAAATGTTTACCCCAGTACCTCACACAGTGTTGCTGACTTGTAGATAACTTATTCAGTGTGCTTACAGCTTGAGGGTTACCTAGCTCCCTGGTCATCTGGAGCCTGAATCAAATTGGCAAATTAAGTTTGAAAGCAAAGCTCAGTGGTGTGGTATGAAAGGCATAGAAATCATTTGCCACAGTGAGAAAGAGGACATCTCCAATCTCCACTGCCTTCAATGATAAGACCATCTTTCTTAGGTTTCTGAGTATAGTCCCCAAAGGGAGCACCAAGGATTCCCAGGTTCCACTAAGCCTCAAGGATGACCAGAAATATCTCAGAAAGTTTTCAAGATATTGTATATGATTTCTCTTTCCAGTTGGGATATTTCAGTAGTTTTCCTTCCAATTCTCCTGCCAAAAAGTACAACAGCCTTATTAATACATAATGGCATGAGGACATAGGTCAGCTTTTCAAACTGAATAAGATATAAGTGGTTTGGTTTGAACTTGTTGAGGGGAAAGGATATTGTTTTCCATGAGTCTGGTTGGCTCCATATTCCATTCATCTCTCAATTTAGAGCCATGAACCAGTCACTCAGCACCCTTAACTAGGTAATTATGCTGCCCTCCCTCTTCCTCTCCTCCTTCTCCCTCTCTCTCTCTGTCTCTCCCCCCCCCCCCCAAAAAAAAGCCTGTTCTACCATTGCCAAGCATATTTCTGTAAACTCTTCACAAGGGGAAAAAGCAAAACCAATATGTTAGACAATAGCGATTGGAAGCCTTTCTTTTCCTATCCCAGCAGAATTGTTGCACAACAATGATTTTCCGGGTGTGATCATTGCACAGGTCTTGGCTGTCTGTCAAAAAAAAAAAAAAAAAAAAGAGTAGGTTTGCTCCTGTTTGCATGACTTTTATATTTCAGGCAGTTGATTTTAATGAATGTGAGTATGTAGACCCTGATGGACAAACATGCACATGTGTTACATGGCAGCCAGCCATGGCATGAAAACTCTCCCATATATCTTTCACCCGCTTATCACTTCTGGACAATGGAAGATGGCTATGAGAATCATGTTATCTAGGTCCCTTTGCCTGAGACAAATAAAAGTCAAAGCAATAATGAACTACAATTCAGGACACCCGGGCTCCTTTCCCAGATCTGATATTTAATTGTCCAATCAACAAAAATTTATTTACTCCTGCATGCATGGGTAAAATAGATTCATACCACTCCCCCAATAAAAATAGTTGTATTAGCCAATTATTCTTTGAAAGAAAGATTATACTTATAATCAGAAAGATAGGATATTATAATCAGAGAAACACTAGATAGAACCTAATTCAACCCAGCTAACCTAACCCTAATCTTCTACAATACCTACAGCAAAAAATTGTCTAGCCTTTGTTCAAACATTTCCACTGGGAGTTTCCTACCTCTCAAGGTAGCCCATTCAATTTCTGGATAATTCTGCTTATTAATTATTCATATTATTCATATGAAATCAAGAGCTATTCCTTCCAACACAGTCTCCTAACTAATTGGGATATGGGGGAAAATGCCTTGACTAAGAATCAAGAGGCTTGAGTTTTAATTTTAACCCTAATTATGTCACCAACCAGCAATGTGACTTTTAGCAAGTGTCTAAATATCTCTGAGCCTTAGTTTGCTCATTTTTTTATTTTATTTACTTCATTAGATTTTCCCAATTTCATATAAAAATTTTAAAATTCATTTTTTTAAAAATGTTGAGTTCCAAATTCTCTCCTTCTCATCTATTTCCCACCCATTGAAAAGGCAAACAATATATCAATGGTTCATGTGAAGTCATGCAAAACATATTTCCATATTAGCCATGTTACAAAAGAAACACATACCAAAAAAAACACAAGAAAAATAAAGTTTAAAAAGTATGTTTCATTCTGTACTCAGAGTTCATCAGTTATCCTCTAAAGAGGGTTAGCATTTTTCCTCATGGGTCCTTTGGAATTATCTTGAATCATTTTCTTGATAAGAGTAGCTGAATCTTTCAAAGTTGATAATTCTTAAGCCATCACAGTGACTATGTACAATGTTCTCCTGGTTCTGTTCACCTTACTCTTTGTGAATTTGTGTCTTCTAGAAGTTTTTCTGAAATACAATAGTATTCTAAGCTTTTCATCATTGCCACCATAAAAAGAACTGCTACAAATATCATTGTACAAATAGGTGCTTTTCCTTTTCTTTGATCTCTTTGGAATGCAGACCCAGTAGTGGTATTACAGTTTTAAAGCACATTAGGCACAGTTCCAAATTGTTCTCCAGAATGGTTGGATCAATTCATAACTCCACCAATAGCACATTAGTGTTTCAATTTTCCCACATCCCCTGCAACATTTGACATTTTCCTCTTGTCATATTAGTCAATCTGATATATGTGAGATGCTACCCCAGAGTTGTTTTTATTTCATTTCTTTAATCAATAGTGACAAGATTTTTTTCATATGACTATTGATAACTTTGATTTCTTCTCCTGAATACTCCCTGTTTATAGCCTTCTACCATTTATCCATTGGGAAGTTGTTTGTACTTTTAAAAATTTATAAATCAGTTCCCCAATATATTTGAGAAATAGTTTTTATCAGAGATATTTGCTCTAAAAATATTTCCCAGTTTCCTTCTAATTTGGGCTTCATTAGTTTTGTTTGTGCAAAACCTTTTTGATATCATGTAATCAAAATTACCCATTTTATTTCTCATGATCCTCTCTATCTCATTTTATCATAAACTCTTCCCTTTTCTATAGTTCTGATAGTTTGTTTCCATACTACTCTAATTTTCTTAGGATATTACCTTTAATGCATAAATCACTAACTATTTTGATCTTATCTTGATATATGATATGAAATGTTGATTTTTGCCTAGTTACTTCCAATAGCCATGTGATGGAAAGTGCCATCCACATTCTGAGAGAGAACTATGGAGACTGAATGTGAATCAAAGCATAGTATTTTCACCTTTTTTGTTCTTGTAGTTTGTTTTCTTGCTTTTTTCTCTTTTTTTTTCCCTTTTGATCTGATTTTTCTTGCATAGCATGGCAAATAAGGAAATATGTATGGAAGAAGTGCATCTGTTTAACCTATATCCAGTTGCTTGCTATCTTGGAGGGGAAGGATGAAGAGAAGAGAGAAAATTTTGGAATATAAGGTTTTGCAAAGGTAAATGTTGAAAACTATCTTTGCATGTAATTGGAAAAATAAAATATTATTAAAATTAAATTTTAAAAATAATTTAAAAATATAAAAAGAACACTACGCTTTTTTATATGGACATTAAGCTTTTTTATATGGAAACTCAGAGAGGATTTTGATTGTTTCTATTAGCTTTTTACCATCTCCATAATATCTTGAACACAGTAGACATTTTTAAATGTATACTAAGTAAATTTAAAATGTGATCACCAGTGACATGCAAATCATTGATAAAATTATTGAACAATATAATAAAGGAGAGAACCCTCTGCTAGTCTACTGGAATAGAATTAAAACTCTTTGGGTGTGGTTTTTCAACTTGTTCCAATAGCTTATTGTCTAATATCTATCTTACATCTCCACATCTTATGTATGTCTTTCATGAGAGTCTTTTCAGATGCTTTTCTGAAATTTAGAACATTTTGTTTCTTTCTCTAGAACATTGGAGTTATAATAGGAAGATTGAAGTCTGACTCCTGCCACAGTTTATCTTCCTGTAAATAAAGCAACACAGTTATTGGAAATGGGGTTTGAAGTCAGAATATCGGGATTTCAGTTATAACTTTAATGTGACTTGGATGTTTGACACAAGTGAACTTCTCTAAATTTCAGTTTACTTTTCCATATAATTTCATTACTCATCCCAAACCTCCTAGTGTTTGGAGGAAAAAAACTGGTCTTTTGCTTTCTTGTACACCCAGAACTTTACAGATAGATAACACTTAATAACTGCTTATTGAATAGAATTGCTGAATTGAAGGAGAAACTAGGGAGAAAGTTCTTGAAAGAAGTATTCTAAGAAGTGGAGGTAGAAAGGGAGTGCATTCCTGGCATTCAGAATAGCCCAGACCCAGCCCAGGCAGGAAATTGAATGCCAAATTCAAGGAGTTTCAAATAGGTGAAGTTATTTGAAATATTGAGTATGTGAAAGGGAATAATGTAAGATAATTTTTAAAATATAGAAAAGAATGAAATTGCAAAGTGCTTTTGCCAGGATAATATTTTATCCTGAAAGCAATTGGAACCCACGAAGATTTTGAGCAATGTAGCACGAGATATAAAAGAGGAAAAAGTAAGGATTATTCCACAGTTGTCAACCTGAATGTAGGATGATTTTATCTTCAACATAAATAGAGAAGTTTGAATAAAAGGTGGTTGGGGGGGGGAGATAATTAATTCTATCTTGGACATCTTGAGTTTTAGGTAAATTATAAGAAATGGATGACAATGTCCAACAGGTAATTGATAGTTTACTACCTGAGTTTGGGAATGAGAGAGCCTGTTGCATCAAGATGAAGGCTATGGTAGTGATTAATGAACTGTTGTTGGTGATTTCTGAGGAGCCATGTAGAATGGAAGAGGTGCTAAAAGACAGGATACAGAAAAGTGTTCCAATTTTCAGAAAGAGGAAATGGCGAATTCTACAAACGATAAACTTGATCTCACCAGGGTGGAGATGAGGGTAAGGTCTGTGGTGTGGAAAGCCTGGGTGGTCTGTCTCTCTCATAAGGTTTCTTCAGGTTTAAAGTAGTAAGTTGCAGGATATTGCTGATAGTTCCAGTTAAACAGGGTCATGACATTAGTCAACATGGAATCATTGGTCAAGACAGTCAGAGAGCAACCAATGACATTTGGAGTTCAAGAAGAGTTTATTCATCAAAGATCTGGATCAAAGTGTGAAGTCAAAAGTCAGTATCTGAAAGATATATTTAATAGGATCAAAAACCAGAATTTTCTGAGTCTAACAGCAAGAAATGTATTCTTGATTCTGTGTTGTTTTTATCTATGATTTTAATGAAGGCATGGAGGGTATACTAATAATGAATTACTATTAATATAACAAATTATGTCATTATATTAATTAATATAATAAATAAAATATTGTTATAATAAATTAATAATAAATAAAAATATCAAATTTATAGATAAAGCAAAACTGAGATACTTGATATACTGGATAAAAAAGTCAGTATCCAAAAAATATTGGCAGAGTGGAATAAGATAAAACATAGTTGGGAAATATAAATATAAATTCTTATACTTGGGCTCAAAAACACAAAGTTTAGAAGCTTAGGATGAAGGTTTCATGGTCAAATAGTATGAAAAAAGATCTAGAGATTTGTAAATTGTTAACTAGATGTAGTCAAAAATGTAACAAGGCAACAGTAAAAGCTAATCCAATCTTAATAGAACCAATGCCTCCTCAAATATAGAGGTGATAACTATACTCTGCCTTTATCAGATTACATTTGGAGGACTGTGTTTAGTGGTAGGTGCCACAATTTTAGAAGGACATTGATAAACGTAAGTGCATTCAATCGATCACAACCAAGATATTCAGAAAGTTGAATCCCATGAAACATAAAGATCGGATTGATGGGAGATATTTAAACCTAGAGAAAAGAAGATAGCATATAAAAGCTGTTTCTTAAGCATTTGAAAGCTGCCATGTGGAAGAGAGATCTGGCTAGTACTGGCTAGCTTCAGAGGCAGAACTAAAAGCAGTGGATTAAAAGTAGAGACCAGCATACATCAGGGAAATGTTGTTAATACTTAAAGCTGTACAAAAGAAAAATTAGTTGCATTGGGAAATAATGGGTTCTCCATCAATGAAGGTCTTCAAAAGAAGCCAGAATAACCATATTTTAGGGACATTTACAAGGGGCATTCTTATGTAGGTACTGATTTAGGGCTTTAAGATTTACAAAGCATTTCACACATGTATAAGATCCCAAGAGATCTCCAAGCAGCTTCAGTCACCCTTGTGAGCTGCCAAAACTTGGTACTAGCTATACCTCCCCACTAAGGTTGATGAGCCACAGCTGCTATTGCAAGTAGCAGGAGACTACCGCATCTGCAAAATTTTTTTGGCATTTATTGGCCTCCAAAAATGTGGCACTCAGAACCAGCCACAGCACTCCAGGTGTGGCCTAACTAATGGGATTATCACCTTCCTTGTTCTGGACACTATTAATACTGAGCCAGGTGACTTAAATTCCTTTAAAACAGGCACTCTCACTAGCCTCTTATCTAATTTAAGGGTTAATTCCTTCTTAACTATTTTTATTCTATGTCCTTCAATATAAAAATAATTCTCTTTGACAAAAAAAAAAAAGATAAAAGTCAAATAGGAGTCAAAAGGTACCTCTGTTTTATGAGAATCTGCCAAAGATCAAAGAGGTCATTACTAAAGACTGGGTCATTTTGATATGGGCAAAAAAATCTATTCAAAAATTATCCAAAATTAGCAGCTACCTAGACAACTTTTTTGTTCCTTTTTTTTTTTGCAGCTTTTTATTTTCAAAACATTTACAAGGATAATTTTTCACCATTGACCCTTGCAAAACTTGTGTTCCAATTCCCGACTTCCCCCACCCCCTCCCCTGGATGGCAAGTAATCCAATATATGTTAAACGTGGTAAAAATATGTGTAAATCCAATATAAGCATACATATTTATACAATTATCTTGATGAATGAGAAAAATCAGATCAAAAAAGAAAAAAATAAAATAAAATTCAAGCGAACAACAAATGAAGTAAAAATGCTATGTTGTGATCCACACTCAGTTACCACAGACCTCTCTCTATAGATAGCTCTCATCATCATAAGATCATTGGAACTGGCCTGAGTTGCTGGATAACTCTTACAATGAAAAAGAAAGAAATATACCTAGCATAGTCCCATCAACTTAATGGACATTCACAAATATCTGATGACTAACCACAATAGTGATGACTATAAAGACTGATAATGGTGATAAAGGGGAAGACATGCCTATAGGTTAATTTAAATTCAGTACTTTTAATGGCCTATTTAACACCTTCCTTTGTTGTTTTCATTTGTTTTTGTTTGATATTAATTATTAGAACCATCTAATTTCCACTTGTAGGAATCTAATCCACAATCTAAACCAAGTCTTCCTCTGGAAGGAACCAATATATAGAGCTCTTAGATAATATTGCTCCTATTCTACCTTTGTGTCCCAAATTCACAGTAAATGTTTCCCTTACTTTTTCCCCTTATGATCAATCTTTTCCCCATATATTTTCTCTCTACCTCATTTTCTGCCTTTTCCAGAAAAAAGTCCCTGCTTTGTACCATAGTTCTAGGGATTATATTTCAATCTAATGTATTCTAGGGAATATATTTGAACCAGGTACATATAATAGCTAACACTTAAAGCTAACATATATTTAGCCATAGAAACCCATGTCTCTGATACTATAGGACTATTGGTCACTCTACTTTTTTGTAACACTTTTCTGATTATCTCTGTTCTTTGCTGGGCATATCTTCTTTGCTTGGATTATTCCATTGACTTCTCTGTGAAATTCTAGGTGTATTTTCTTCAGATTCATCTACTAAGCATCTGATAGACTCTAGCAGCTAAAGTATAATGATTAGAAAGCCCCTCCTTAAAGATAGCAGGCTAATAATTCTTCAGTCATTAGCTACAAGCAATAGAAAATCATATTCATTTATGAGACTGATGAAAGTACCTCCAGAAAGCAATTGTATTTTCTCCTAACTTCTTGTGTTTCAAAATGAATAGTGATCCTTTATTCTAAAAAACCTATCTGTCTTCCTTTTAGAAAGTCCAAATATCCTTTCTGGCTTGCCAATAGAGTTAATTAAGTAAATTAATTCATTTCTACTTCTATTGTGTATGTCTGTATGATAGGACTGGACAAAGAATCCAGCTGTAACCCTCATGAGCATGTGTCCAGTGCTTGATTCATGCAATTTCATATAGACTAAAGGGGTATGTGCATATATTCTGTAATTTATTTCATATTTTGACTACATGGCAAAGATATTGTCTTTGGCCATGAAAATGAAATTGGGGTACATTCAAAAGGCACTAGTCAGCCTGGTGTTTTGGTCAGGATTTTTTCCCCATCTGGCATGTTCAAGTAAAGAGGCACATATTAAACTCTTGGTACAGATAGAGTGTCAAGTTTCTGTTTTCTCACTGGAACCACCATGATGTGACCAACAAGTATGTAGCCCTGCCATTGTTTGTCCCTATGATATTCATTCTTTCCTACTTTTTAGTAAAGATTATGAAAAATTGCCTGTCACCATGTGAGCTTCAAAAGATTAAGAGAACAAGCCATCAAGAGATCCAAAAGTAGAGTTCATACTGGATTTCTTGGACAGTCCACACAATATCAAGATCTCAAGGAGTGAGGACAAAGCTTAGCATTAGCTGGGATGATGACTCATCCAGAATCTATGACTCATTTAGAAGTGAACTTGAGAAAATCAATGCCTTGTAGAAATTTTGTTAAATCTGAGCCTATTCTGTGGAGAGACCATAGTGATAAAGGGAATAATGTGCCTCATGGTGTTAGGAGAAAATTCTTGTACTTCTGTTTTTACATTCCACATCTTTAAAATAAATATTCTTTTGTAAAAGCTAATTAATCAATTGCTTAAATTAAACTGAGGCATTAATAACATCAGTCAACACTGGAGGAAAACATACCAGAACAGGGGCTCAAGTCAATGGCTGTTGAAAAGAGGTGTCTCTAATATCTCAGGGATATCCCAAGAACTCTGATGGGTGGGGAGGGACATGAATTCAGCCTAAATTGGAAGTGTGAAGTCAGAGTAATACCTACATTTGTCAACAACAAACCTCCTCAGGCTTTGTTGGCCAGAAAAAAAGACCTGTCTTCCAACAAAACTATAAGGCTTGTTATGAGCACCTGGCAAAAAAAGACCAGAATTATGGTTTTACCTGTACTGTTGGTTCACTGTGTGACTGTAGCCTGGTCACTTCATCTTTCTTGGGCCTCTGTTTTTTGTTTTGTTTTTTTTTTTTTCCAAAAATAGATTAAAGGGAGTAATCTAGATGGTTGTTGAGGTTCCTTGCAGCTATAAAATTATTTGCATCCATAAACTATTTAAAAATTAAGGAGAGAAAAGCAAAGCTGGCAACTAAGCAGAGCAGAAGCTAGTCATTACTATTTGTTCACAGGTATACATGGAGCTTTCCAACACCTGACTGAGGATCTAGAGAAATAATAGTGGGTGTAAAATTGCTCAGCAAGCTTTTGGAACTCATTTTCATGAATCAGCATCTATGATGCCAATCATATGGATGAATCCAAATGAGGTAAGCCTGGATCCACATGGGACCCAGAAGTAGAGTCAGCTCTGGAAATTTGAGGATGCTGAAAGTTTTGTAGCTGGAAAAAGGTATTTGCTCATTTGATGTGAAACACATGGTCTGTTGGGGGGAGCTCAGAAAAATAGCCATCTGCAGCTTGAGCTCCATGTGCATAAGCAATGAGAGGAGGTGTTTGCACAAAGCTTTATTCTACTGGATAGGTATATCTCTCGTTTAAAAAAAACAATTAAACTTCTAAAGTGAACTAAATCAAATAAGCCCACCAACTTCTTAGTAAAATATACAGGCACAATGCCAGACTGGACAGAAACACGTTTAAAGACAATGCAGCTTTCAGAGGAGCTGTGATCCTCTCTAAAGCAAAACTGAATAGAAAGGCAGCTTTCAGGGAAAATCCAAACACACACATGTCATGTGATTCATTCATTCAATAATTATTAAATGCCTACTATGTGGCAATCCCTGCACATTGCTTTGTGATATGTAGATGACCATGAATTTTTGAAGGCTGTAAGTGAAGTGGAATCCTGATAGATTCTACTGAGAAGGAAAGGTTTTATGGACAATTCTGGCATTTGACTTAGTCATTTTTCATTGACTCATCTAGCTAAATATTATGAGGCTTATCATGAGTAAACTGATCATTTGGTAATGAATTATTTGGTGATGGTAAGCAGGAAAGGAACAACGAATAAAATATAGACTATATTCCTATACAGTCCCCTCTTACTTTTGCTGTAATAATGACAGAGTGGTGAAAAAGGAATTTTTAACCTTGTTCCTGCCATAGATCTCTTTGACAGTGTGGTGAAGCCCATTTCTTAGAATAATATTTTAAAATTCATAGAATTACAAAAGAAAGCAATTATATCAAAAGAAAGCTAATGAAGCAATTAAGTGGCACAATAGATGGAGTGTTAAATTGGGAAGACCCAAGTTCAAATCCAATCTGAGATACTAGCTGGGTGGCAAGCCATTTAACCTCTGTCTTAGTTCTTCATCTATAAAGTAAAACTAATAATAGCATTCACCTTTCAATATTGCTGTGAGGATAAAGTGGTTTATTTCTAAGACACTTGAAAACCTTAAAATGCTATATGAATGTTATTATTATTAACCCAAAAAATTAACCTAACTCATAGACCCTGGAAAGTGCTAAGAATCTCATGTATTTTAGACCTTCTATAAACTTTTTGGGGGGCAAAGCAATCAGCATTAAGTGATTTTCCCAGGTCACACAGACATAAGTGTCTGAGTTTGAATATGAACTCAGTTCCTTCTGACTCTAGAGCCAAGGCTCTATCCACTGCACCAGCCAACAGCCCCCAACCTTCAATAAACTTAACTATTGATTTTCTGAATGTCAGCTTGTTGTCCAATAACCAATAAGCAATTGTACTTCTGGAGGAACTGAAGCAAATCAGTCTTGAAATTCTTACTATAAATAAAACCAGAGAAAAAGTAGCAAGTTACATCTACATAGGGAAATGGCTCATAAGTGCTCCTCAGAGAGGCAAATGATGGAGTTGGAAAAATTGGTTTTTTTATCCTCTACAAATGCTACTGAATGGATGGAGAAAATGACAATTGTTATTACAAATCTATGGTGCACGACTTCAACTGGGTTCTCACTACCACTAAGCAATCTTTCTCTCCTCTGTAATTTCTATTGTATCATTTGGTTTCAATGTCTCCCAATCTACTGACTCCTTCTCTATCTACAAACATGTCCAAATTTTCCTCATCCTCATCCAAGAAAACCTTTACTTGATCCTTGCATCCCTGCTATCATCCTATATCTTTTTTGCCCTTTGCAATTAAACTCTTTTAAAAGGCCATCTATAATATTTGCCTCTACTCTTTTCTTTTTCTTCTTAACCCTTTACAATATGGCTTTGGATCTCATTGTTTCTTCAAAATTATTCTTTCCAAAGTCACCAATGATTTCTTAATTGCTAAATCTAATGATCTTTTCTCAATTCTCATTCTTCTTGTCCTCTTTGCAGCCTTTGATACTGTTAATCACCTTCTTCTAGATAGCCACTTCTCTCTAGATTTTTAGAATACCACTCTACCTATCAGAAAACTCCTTCTTAATTTCCTTTGCTAAGTCCTCATCCAGATCATTTTTCCTAACCATAGGCATCCCACAAGGTTCTGTCTTGTGCCCTCTTCTCCCTTGGTATTACTTCACAAGGTGATTTCATTCCTTTTCATATATTTAATTACCATCTCTATGCTGATAATTCTCAAGCCTACCTATTCTGCCCTAACCTCTCTGCTGACCTCACTTCTTCCATCTTTCTACTGGATTTCAATAGACCTCTTAAATTCAACATGTCCAAAACTGAATTCATTATCTTTCCCCAAGATCCACTTCCTTTCTTTCCTATTACAGTCAAGGGCAACATCCTCCTCCTAGTCCCTTAGACTTAGGATCTACAGTCATTCTCACTTCTCACTATCTCTTACACTCCAAATCCAAGCTATTGTCAAGCCCTGTCGATTTCACCTTTGCAATATCTTTTAAATGCATTCCCTTCTATCCTCTAATAATGATACTACTTTGGTACAAAAGTTAATCATTAAATGCTTGGACTATTGCAGTAGCCTGTTGGTAAATCAGCCTCAACACAATTTAATAAACATATATTATGATCTTACTATGCAATACACTGTACTATGTGCTTACGTGATACAAAAATGAAAAACTATATCATCTATACTCTTAAAGAGTTTTGAAATCTCATTACAAACTAATGTATACACAGCTAAATATGAGACAAAACGTAACTGCCACTTAACTGCTTCATTAGCTTTCTTTCAATATAGTTGGTTTCCTTTGTAATTCTATGTATTTAAAAATATTATTCTAAGAAGTGGGCATCACCAGATTGTCAAAGAAGTCTATAGCAGGAAGAAGGTTAAAAATTACCTCTTCACCATTCTGTCATCATCACTGCAAAAATAAGAGGGGACTTATAGGAGTATAACCTACATTTTATTTGTTGTTGCTTTCCTACTTACCATGAACAAATAATTCATTACCAAATGGTCACAATACTGGTGATAAACATAAGAGAAATTCAAAAGAAAAAACTATTCCTGTTACATTATAAGTGTCTAACAAATGCTTATGGAATGAATAAATGAATGAATGGTAGACTAGTGAGGGGGGAAGCCATAGGAAAATGGAATCATAGATTTAGAACTAGAAGAATTCTAAGAAATTATGCTTCATGGAAGAGGTGGCATCTGAACTGGGCTTTAAAGGAAGAAAAAGACTCTAATAGTTTAAGAATCTATTCCAGGTATAGGAAATGGCATTTACAACTGGATAGAGCTAGGTGGTCCAGAGGTTAGAATGCCCTACCTGAGTTCAATAAGACTTATCTTCATGAGTTCAAATTCGGTCGCAGATATTTACTGTGTGAACCTAGGCAAGTCACTTAACCTTGTTTGACTCATTTTTCTCATATGTAAAATGAGCTGAAGAAAATAGCAAACCATTCCAATGTCTTTGCCAAGAAAACTCTAAATGAGGTCATGAAGAGTTGGGCACAACTGAAATGACTAAACAAGAAGAGAATACATTCAAACTTGACTGACTCAAGCATTTATTAAGCACCTACTATGTACAAGGCACTGCACATTTGATCCTCATAATTATCGAGTGTAGATACTGATATATTTCCCATTTTACAGTTGAGCTAAAGCAGATAAAAGTGATGTGGCTTGCACGAATTACAGATCCAGTAAGTATCTATAGCCATATTTAAGCCCAGGTCTTCTTGATTCCCAGCTTAGCACTGTAACTACCCACTGGGTCACTTAACTGTGAGCAGGATTAACTATCACTAAGCTCCAGTAAATGATATAAAATTTAAATGACAAACTAAACTCATGTATTGACCCAAGTAAGGAAATTTCTCTGAGGACAAAGTCATAGGTAAGCAAATGCATTTGGGATCATAGAGGAAAGACTCATCATATGATATTGATTGACTAAAGAACTTTTTTACCTATGAAGTGAACCTTATTAAATCTTGTTTATATAGCACCTGAGTTTTGATGAGAAAGGTTAAAATCCA
The DNA here is from genome assembly GCA_023553655.1 of Myrmecobius fasciatus. Lineage (NCBI taxonomy): Eukaryota > Metazoa > Chordata > Mammalia > Dasyuromorphia > Myrmecobiidae > Myrmecobius > Myrmecobius fasciatus. Next base: position 84,194 of record JAJPUD010003884.1, read on the forward strand.
ACTAAGTTTCTTTTTTTCCCTTCTTTCAGATCCATAGCTTCATCCTCACACAGGAAAAAAAAAAAAACAATCCATTAAAGCAGAATTGACTGGACACAATCTAACATGTGTTTGAGGATATATTTATACATTGACTGACATAAGTATTCCTGGTGCTAATGCAGTTCACAATCTCTTTATGCCTTAGTGGAGAATGTTCTGGGTGAATTGTTATGATTAGGTAACGGAGTAGGTAAGACTCATGTAGAGGATTAATGTGAATCACATAGTTCCCTATAGAAATGACCTAGAAATTAGTGTTTTTAAAGCTACTTTTATTTCAAGCAAAACACTACAAGCCATTTTAAAATTCCTTTCAAATATGTGTGTTTGTGTTTTCACTTAACATGGCCTATGGCCTATATTTTCTCATGGCAGCAACAAAGTTATTTAAGAAAACAAGCTTATAATAACCAGAGGGTAAACAATTTGCCAATCTTCTCTAATTGGAAGGAAAGTTATTCATTTTCCATAACAGCATCTTCATTACATTTCAGGATAGCCTGCCAGATTTTTAACTTTACACCCTAAAACATCTGATCTGTGCAAACTGAAATCAGGAGACATGGCCGGAGCCAGAAATGCGTGGAAGCCATGTGGGTGAACACCAGCTCTCAATGAACAGATTATGAGGCAATCAATTAGCAGATTGAATTGCTCCAGTCCAGTAAATTAAAGCTTAATTGATGACTGATTTTTGCAAATGACCTTTCCCCTCTACTCCTCCCTCTTCCGAGAGGTTAGATATTGTAAGAAAATAATTGTTATGAATCACTGAAATTTCTGGAAAACATTGAGATTCTACAGGTGTGGCACAGATGGTGTACAAGAAAGAAGAAAAAACACATCCATGACTACACATTTTAAAGCTCTCCCTCCCCTCTCTTTGTCTCTGTCCTCTCCCCCTCTTCCATACCTCCCACTGTCTCTCTCCTCCACCTCCCCCCCACATGAACAAATAAATTTTCCTCTCTCCTCTTTCCATTGAGGTCACCACAGTACCCCTTACATTCACTCACCACCTCCTAACTCTCTACTTCATCACAAACTGACAAGAATTAAGAAATCCAGGGTACTTCATGGTAATATAATGAAACCACAGCAGATTGCACTCCTAAAAATCTCCAAATTTCTCTATCATGCCTCTTTTCTCCTGAAATTTCATTTCACCTCTTTATTGCACTGGAAGCACAAGCTCTTGCTCTGATGGGTTGTTTCCTCTTAGAACTTCCATGTTAAGTAGGACACCTGCTTAGACCGTCTTCATAGACTTTCTCTACAATGCCACTCAACAAGTAACCCCTCCCCTGCATTTTCAGTTTCCTTCTAGGTGTTGTTTCTCCCTCCCATTAAAATGTAAGCTCCTTGAGGGTAGGAATTCTTTCTTCTTGTATTTGAATTCCCAGTGCCTAAGTGTTTGGTTCAGTAAAATGTAAGCTCAGTGAGGACAGAAATTATTTCATTTATGTATTGTATCCTCAGTACCTACCTAACAGTTCTCTGGCACATTTTTTTTTTTTTCATTTGAATGGGGAGAAAGAGAATGGGAAGGAAAGGAAGGAAAGAACAGGGTGGGGAAGGAAGGGAGGAATGGAAGGGGAGAAGGAAGGAGGGAAGGAAGGAAGAAAGAAGGGAAGGAGAAAGATCTTTTTTTTCCTCTTAATATTAAAGGAATAGTAACTGGGCCTGTGATTTCATTGACATAAAAACATCTGGAAAGAAGAAAGTCTGTATCAATGCCTCTAAAATGAGTAATCTTAGAAAGTAACATGGAATTCTGAGAGGTTGTTGACTTGTTCCAGTATCTTTCTGGCTTTAGATCTGGCTCTCTATAGAGTATGTGATACCACTTGTCATGCTATTTCATGGAAATGGAAAAAAAAAATTGGCTCATCCCTAAGATCTATCATAGTTAAGAAAATGGCAAGATGTGCCCCAGACCCAACTCATTTAAGCAAAGCATCTTATGCTCCTTGGTTTAAGCATCTTCTGCAAAATGAGAGGAAGCTGGCCTAGATGATCAAGGCCTCTTCAATCTCTAAATCTATGTTCGACCCTGGGTGAACTGAATCCACAATTATGCTAGAAAAATTGATCTTTAACTTAATTGGAGACTTATCTGACATTCACAGTGTGATGGTCACAGAATTTTTATCGGATAATTTTTAATGTCTAGGATCATAATTTTAGCAATCTCATTTTGATGTTCTACTGTACAAATTATTTGCCTTTGAATTTGCTCCCTGATTGACAGCAGAATGCAGGTTTATTGTAACTTCAGGCAACTCTCAAGGAAGAATAGACATCAGATTTGTTGAATAAAGTGATATTTATAATAAGAATAATTTCTGTACAACCTAAACTCCTGAATCTAAAATAATGTGTATATTTGCCTGCCTGAAAGTGGAGAATTAGATACAATGATCTAGCTTTACCTGATCAAGTCAGAATCATCTTCCCTCCCCACTCACCTTCCATCTTGGAAAAAAGAACTTTTCCTCCCACAAGAAACCCCTTAGCAAATTCCCTTTATCAGTGGATCTTAGTCTTAATTTATATAGAGAAATGAGAGCTTAAAAGACTTGTCCATTGTGTCACAGACAGTGGGAGGGGGGAGAGGACTTTGAGCCATAGTACTGACCTTCCATCTTCCAGTCCATTGAAACCCCACTAGACTTTGCCACATAGTCTGGTGCTTAGCCATATTTAAGTCTTGCAGTCCACTGACAAAATAAAATGGCTAATTCGGTGACTAAAATAGTCAAATTCATTGTTTGGGAAAGGTTCAAATTTACTAGATCAGAAATTCAATTTTCTTGTGCTGGTACAGTAGTGTCCAATTCTTGTGATCCCCTTCTAGGTTTTCTTAGCAAAGATACCAGAGTGGTTTACCATTTCCTTCTCCAACTCATTTTACAGATCAGGAAACTAAGGCAAACAGAGTTAAGTGAGTTGCCCATGATCACCAGATTTGAACTCAGGAAGATGAGACTTCTTGACTTCAGGCATTCAATCCATTACACCACCCAATACCCCTTGAACTGTAGAATTAGCACGCATTTCACTTTCCTAATCTTGGAGATCCCTACTCCATTGAAAATCCTATCCTTATCTCAATAGGTAACTAGTGATCTTATTGACTTTTTCTACATTTAGAAATTTCTAATATGGAATGACTGATGGCACAGTAGACAAAGCACAAGGCCTAGAATCTTCCTGAGTTCAAATCCAGCTCCAGATGCTTACAACTGGTATGACCCTGGAAAAGTCACTTAATCCTATTTAGCTCAGTTTTCTCATCTGTAAAGTGAACTGGAGAAGGAATAGCAAATCCCCCAGCATCTTTGCCAAGAAAACACCAAGTTGGGGTCACAAAGAGTCAGACATGACTGAAAAATTAAACCATACAATAAGTATGGCTAAAACAGAAGTGAACATAACTCAAACTTCAGAAGTATCATTCATATTTCTAAAGCAAACATCCCTTACCTTCTTTATAAGTAATTCTTCGTTTACCAAGGCTATGCCTTGGGGGGAAAAAAAAATGTTTCATTGTAGCCTCTGAGTTAAATTTGGCTTATTTGGCCTAACCACTTTCCTCTGGGCTCAGTGAAAATCAGTCTTGGGAGTTGTTCTGTTGTGATAAACAGAGAAGCCATTTGCCCTTCAAACAGCTGTTTTCATGACCAGATCCCACTTCAGTTCTTTCAAGTATTGCCTAAAACCCTAGCAAGGGAAAACAAGTGGCTTCTGACCCAACAGCTTAACCAAGTTCAGGCGGGGTATTCATGTTATTCCAGTTTATTTGGTGGAAGAGATAAACATGATCTTTCAGGGAAGAAAAAAACACTAAAAAACCTCATCCAGGCCCCTGAAAAGCCCAACCCTGATCTCCAGATGCTCTCCTTTCTCAATTAAAACACCTCATCTCAGTAACTGTCGGCTTCAGGTGTGATTCAGACTGCCCTGAAGCACCAGAAATACTGCCAACCTAATCAAAAATAAGAACAAAGTCAAGAAATCATTTCTCTTAAATAACATTGTGAGCTTTTAAAAATTTTTATTGATATCTTTTCTTTTTATATGGCCTTCATTTCTAAATATAGCCTCCTCTCTTCCCCTATCCAGAGAGCTATTCCCCTGTGGCAAAAAAAAAAAAAAAAAAAAAATTAAACAGAGGAAAAAATAGTTCAAAAAAATAAATAACTACCACATTGCCTGAGACTGGTGGTATATGTTCTGTACCAATAATCCACCACCCTAGCGGAGGGGGGGGGGAGGGAAGAAGGAACATTTTCACAACTCTTCTTTAGAGTGATCCTTATATATATTTACATAATAGAGTTTAGGTACACAGTATCCATTTCTGTCTTTTTGAACAAAATACATTGGTAACAAGGGAAAGCTATATTTGAAGGAGGTACAGGGAAAGGGTAAGGGGAAAAGTAGTGAGGTTTGGGGTGTTTATTTTTTAATAACCTCTCATCATAATTTTGATTGAAGAAAAACAAGGATCAATTAGTTTGAAAATAGTCCTTTGCTTAGATCAAAGACAATCTGTTTGCAGAAGCCTCCAAGTCTCTGAAACATAAGTTGGGGTTGAAATGGGTCACTTCCCCACAATAATCAAAGAATTTTAAAAGTACAGAGAACTCTGGGGCATCATTGCCCTCTAACATGACATATAATAAGTGCTTCATAAATGTTTTGTTGACTGACACATTTTTAGATAATTCACAAGGTGCATGTCTAATCTCTCCATTTTTAAAAAATTTCTTCAATATCTTAGAATTATATCCACCAGACAGGCCCTGGATTCATCAACTCAATCAATAAAGTAATCAATTAACCACTAAATACAGGTTGTACTAGCCAGGGATGGCAATGTAACCCTCAATACAATTGCTGATGAAAATCAAGTTCCCAAGGGAAAAATGCTCATGCGGGGAGGGGGTGGGGGAGTCCTTGCCCAAGACCTGAAAGCTCAATGTATACAGGCAGGTGCTATGGGACCAACAAAGGGTGCATGGAAAAGTCATCAAGGTCCTTCCAAGGGAATGCTGGCCTCCAGGTGGAAATTAAGGAAACTGAGCCAAAAAACTGTAGTCTTCCTGTAGAAGGCAGTTTTGTCTACATGACACCCAAATAACCAGTTCGGAGGTAAAACACAAAGGCTGCACCCATAGAACACCAAAACATGTAATCATTTGCCGCCGCCCCAAAATTCAGCCAATCATCCAAATATTTGGTCTTCCCCTATGCCAAACGACAAGTCTGACTGAATTTCTGACAGATAGGAACAGATGTTTAGGTGTTGTGCAAACACAGCTGCAGTCAATCAGACAGTTGTTTGCTCTACGGGATGCCAGGACAACTGATTTAACTGGTTGATTCAATGAACTGGCTAAATAGAGTTAAGTTTTTCCACAACATGAAGACATAGTCATGGGATCTAGAGCTGGAAGGGAATTGCAGAGAGGGTCATTATCTAGTTGAACTTCATTTTAAAGATGACACCTGAAGCCCAAGCTCGCTTAAGGCAGCCTGAGGTCATACAGAGGAAACTGAGGCAAATAGCCTCAGACACATACTAGCTGTGTGACCCTGGGCAAGTGATTGAACTTCTATTTGCCTCAGTTTCCTCATCTGTAAAAAGAGCTAGAGAAGGAAATAACAAACCACTCCAGGATCTTTGCCAAGAAAAACCTAAATGTGATTATGAAGAGTTAATTATGACTGAAAATAACTCACAGCAAATTCAAAACTCACTGGAACTAAAGAACTTCTTATAAAGACAACATGACAAAGAATCTGACCAAAAGTAAATGCTTAATAACTGCTTGTTGACTTGACTAGTGACGTAAAGATTTACTTGAGGCACTAATAGGTTAAGCTAGCTCACAATCTAAGGGTTGTCCTTGAGTCCCAACTCTCTCACTTCATCACCCCTTCAAATCTGTTGCTAAATTTTGATAGTTTTTATATTAGCATCATCTCCTGGCTGACAGACTCCCTGGCATTTCCACCACTCTGGAAAAGGCTCTCATCCCCTCATGCCTCTGTTAGACTATTGCAATATAGCTTTTCCTTTGGTCCCCCTACCTCTTTTTTCCCCATACCACTCCAACTTCCACTTAGCTATCAAATAGATCTTCCTATCCTACAAGTCTGCCCTTGTCACCATTCCTGTTCAATCATCCCAGTGGTTCCCTATCCCATCCAAGATCAAATATAAAATCTTCTGTTTGACTTATTAAACCCTATGTAAACTAGCTCCTTCATAGCTTTACAATCTCCTTATATCCCTCCTTGTGCTCTGCAGTTCAATGATATTAATTTCCTTGTAGTTCCTGACAGAACATACTCCACTCCAGTCTCTGGACATTTTTCACGGGATATCCCTCATGCCTGGAATTCTATCTATCCCTTCTCATTTCTCTTTTTTGAATTCTTTGGTCTCATTTCAAGTCTCCAGCTAAAAGTACATCTTCTATGAGAAGTCTTTCCTGATCTTTCACAATGCTAAGGCCTTCTCTGTGTTGATTTTCTACAATTTATCCTGCATATGTTTTGTTTGTATATAGCTGTCACCCCCTTTAGTCTGTGAGCTCTTTGAGAGCAAGTATTTTTTTTTTTTGGCCTTTTTAATTTTTTTTTACATTCCTAGTCCTTAGAACAATGCTTGACACATAGAGGGTATTTAATAAATGCTTATTAATTTGACAACCTTCACTTTCCCAGTTACACAGCTAATTTGTATTGAATTCTTCCTCACTTGGAGGCAGGTCCTCTTATCCACTGCACCTCACTTGCCCTAACTGAAAATCATCTAAGAGGATATTTTATTTTAACTGACTTGGTAGTTTAAAAATCAGTCTCCATAACTGAGTGCATGCCCATCACTTGGAGAATTGCTGAATAAGTCATTGTATATGAATGTAATGGAATATTATTGTTCTATACGAAATGAACAGCAGGATAAATTCAGAAAGGCCTGGAGAGATTTACATGAACTTAAGTGAAGTGAGTAGAACCAAGAGAACATTGTACACAGAAACAAGAAGGTTATGTGATGATCATCTCTGATGGATGAACTCTTTTCATCAATGAGGTGATTCCACATAATTCATGATGGAAAGAGACATCTACATCCAGAGAGAGAGAGAATTATAGGGGACTGAATGTGGATCACAAAATAATATTTTCACCTTTTGCTGTTTTTTGCTTGCTTTTTTTCTTTCTCATTTTTCACCCTTTTGATCTGATTTTTCTTGTGCAGCATGATGAATGTAAAAATTTGTTTAGAAGAATTGTACATATTTAACCTATTTTGAATTACTTGCTGTTTACGGGATGGGTGGAGAGGGGAAAGAAGGGAAAAAATTTGGAACACAAGCTTTGCAAGTGTGAATCTTGAAAATTAACTTTGCATGTATTTTGGAAAATAAAAAGCTATTGTTGTTTTAAAAATCAAAATTTTAAAAAAGACAATCTCCATGTAATTCCAGATAAAGGACAAAAAAAAGGAATGATGGAAAAGGATTGCTCTATTTAAAATACAAGAGAGGTTACATTACATTCAGGCTAAATAGGTCCCAGTTATAGCTTCCATTTTCTTGAAAACAAAGAAAACCCTTTACTGGAAAGCTTAAACAAACCCCCACTATATAGACAAACATGTGGGCTTTTTTATTAGCAGTTATATGTTCTACAGAACTAACAAGGAGAAGAGAGATTTTAGCCAAAAGATAAAACCCAAGAGTCCATGGGGGCTCGAAATTCAATGTGTAATAGATAATTGTTAATTATAAACAAAGAGCCAGGTTCCCTAAGGGTATATCTGAAGAAGCAACTAAGCAACCTGGAGCACTGTCAAACAGCGGATAAAAGGGAAAACAAATTCCTCTTTACCTGGCTCCCCACAAAGAACTTGGATGAATACTGAATACAAAGAAGGCAACAATTAACATTGAAAGCAAAAAATTCTGCTCACATCAATCACTAACTAGACAAAACAATCCACATTTAATTTCCTTTAACTCATGCAATTGCCCAGTGTTCCAGTCCAGATATTTTGGAACTACCTTCAGCCAGCTCCATACCCTAGGTAGCCCAGTTAGTAAGAAGGAATTAAGGGGCAGCTAGGTGGCGCAGTGAATAGAGCACCAGCCCTGAAGTCAGGAGGACCTGAGTTCAAATTTGATCTCAAACACTTCCTAGCTGTTCGACCCTGAGCAAGTCACTTAACCCCAATTGCCTCAGCAAAAAGGAATTGAGACCAACATACACAGTGTTTTTATACAATAATAGCTCACATGTGTTTAAGTGTTTTAAGGTTAGTAAAGAAGTCTTTAAAACAATCTTCTACAACTATTATTACTTTCATTTAATGAATAAACAAACAGAAAATGAGGAAGGTTATATAGCCATGCAGCTAGTTTCATATTCAAAGTTCTATTCATGTCACCTGACCAAATACAAGGATCTTTTCATAGGATCTATATTTATAAAATAGGTGCTTGATAAATGCATGTTGATTGTTCAGCTGATTATTACTATGTAATATAATTACATATCTAATGATATTTGTGTAAAAGTATATGAATGTATTATACAACTATGAAAAATTACTAAAATGTCTTCTGATATCTTATTATGGCATTAAGATGAACTTAGGTTCTTTTTACAATTTATATTGATTCCTTTTGTTTAAACATCCTTTGAATTTTTCATTATATTCCTCACCAATCTTCTCTCAGAAATCCATACCCTAAAACAAAGAATAAAAAAGGAAAAAAAAAAAAAAAAAGCTCAGCAAAATTAACTAACACATCAACTAAGTATGTCATTAAATGAAGTGTTTCATACTCACAATTCCCTTAGTCTTCAAAGAAGGGAGATGTGAATTACATGTCTTATTTAAGGGTGAACAGTATAATATACAGTTTCAATTGTTTTGTTGTTGTTGTTGTTGTTGCCCTCTCCATTTACATTGTTGTAGTCATTATGGATATAGGGGTGTTTTTCTGGTTCTGCATAGTTCATTTTGTATTAGTTCAAATTTCTTCTTGTGCTTCTCTGTATCAAATTCATCATTTCTTAGAGCCCAATAATATTCCATTACATTCATATAGTACAATTTGTTTAACTGTACAGCACTTCTTGAATATTGACTTTGTTTCTGGATCTTTGCTAATGCAAAAAGTACTACTATAAATATGTTAGTGTCTGTGGGGTCATTTTTGTTTCTTTTTGTCTTTTAATCACAGACTTCTTGGAGGCATATGCCTAGCAATAGATAATCACTTGTCAGTGTAATTCCAAGCTGCTTTTTAGAATGGTTGAACCAATTCATAGCTTCACCAATAACGTATTAGCATACTGATCTTGTAACTATTTTTTCAAATTACTATGTACATCTTCTGTTATCTTGGCCAAGTTTTCTGGGTATAAAGGCACAACCTTAGAGTTATTTAAATTTGAATCTCTCTTTTTATTAGTAATTTGGAACAATCTTTCAAATGGTTGTCAATGCTCTGTAAATTTGTTGAGAATTCTTTTTTCATATTTGACCACTTATACACTGGGACATTCTTTTGTCCTTAAACATTTCTCTCAGATATTCTTGATAATTGAGTTGTTTCATTTTGTTGGAAATGAATACTTTCTTTGTCAAAGGCTATTTCTGAATCTATTAATATGATTGGAGTGAGGGTTGTGTTTTTCTTTTTTTTTCTTTTTCTTCTCTTTTCTTTTTCTTTTTTTCTTTCTTTTTTTTTTCTTGGCTGAAGCAATTGGAGTTAAGTGATTTGCCTAGCGTCACACAACTAGGAAGTGTTAAGCGTCTGAGGACAGATTTGAACTCAGGTTCTCCTGATTTCAGGGCTGCTACTCTATCCACTATACCATCTATGCTTTTCTTTTTGTGTGATTTGTTGTTTTTTCTAATATTGAATCACACTTGTTTCCTTTGAATGAATTCAACTTAATAAACTATTTTATCAATACATTTCTCTAGTGTTTCTGTTATAATTTATTTTAAAGTTTTGAAATTATATTTATTAATGACATTGGTATATAATTCTGTTACTCTGGATTATGTTCTCAAAGATATTCCATTTTATTTCATTAATTTTATTTTCCTTTCTCTTAAAAAAAAAGGTTAAAAGAATACTGATTTTATCCATATTTTCAAAAACCTACCTGTTTTGTCAGTTCCATATCATTCATTTTCCAAATTCTCTATTTCTCCTAATTTTCACAAATTACTTTTTGTGCCCATTTTTGTAATTTAAATTGCACATTAATTTCATCAATCCTCTTTTTTCTATTTTGATCATGTGTATCAGGGATACAATTTTTCTTTTCAAAACTTCTCTTGCTATGTCCTAAAAATTTTGGTATTTTATCTAATTATCGTCATTCTCCTTCACAAAAAAAAAAAAAAAAAAAAAAAAAATTTCCAGGCAAGTAATATCTGCTGAATGGTTTGCTTGAGACTGGGAGTTCTGAGCCTCAATAAGGGTAAAATCAATCTAGTATCTTTCCTGTTTAAATTGAGCAGCAAGGTAATGAATTCCTGCAAGTGAGAAACCACCAGGCTACCTAGGGATGGGAAATTAGTTCAGAATAGAAGCAGAACAGAATAATACTTTCCATTACAAAAGTATATGGGTCTATAAGTACCTGCTACATTTCTAGCCTGGAAAAGATAGGGAGACCCATATTCAGAAAAATTTCAGAAAAAAGAAAAAAACATTAATTATTTCTATTTTTTCAACCTACTTATTCAACATTCCATTATTATTTCCATTTAGGTCTGTATTTTTTGCTTGTGTATCCTTTATTAATTTTATTGAGTACTGAACTTTAAAGAATGTTTCATTTTTCTGCCTTTTTAACATTTATTAATAATTTCTCTGTGATAACATCTTTTCTCATTGTGCCCTTTAACCCTTTTTGTAAAGGTATTATGTGGTACTTATGTGGTATGTGGTATGTATACTGGTTGCAGCTGCTTTAAGTCTTTCAGCTCTAAATCCTGCAATGTGTGTTCAATTATATTTTCCTTTTATTTATCTTTCAGGTTGTCCAGTACCTAGAGAAGAACATTCAAATAGTTGACTATTATTGTGTTATTGTCTATTTCTTTTTACAATTAGGCTTATTTATTCTACGTGATATCTTTAGATGTTATCTCTCTTGCCACATCTATATTTAATATTGATTTTGGTTCATTGTCTATGGTTCCTTTTAGCAAAATATAGTTTCCTGATTAATCTCAATTTTCTTTGTCTAGTATCCTGACTGCAATTGCAACTCCTATTATTTTTCCATTCATCTAATGCATAGGGAATTTTGTTCTAGCTTTCCATTCTCATTTAGATGTTTTCCATGTAAATAACAATTTATGAAATTTTGCTTTCTTATCCACTCTGTCATTTTTTTTAATTGGATTGTTTATTCCATTCAAAAAAGTTATGGTTGTTGGGATTTTTTTTAATATTTGTTTTTAATATCACTTTTTTTCTTCCTGAACCTGCATTCTTAAAAGCTCTGTCACTGAAACATAAACTCTAACATGTCTCATTAAATGTAAAGGCTCAGATTACAAACATTAAAATATATTGGATGTATCACTTGAGGACTTTTGTTGTTGTATAGTTGTTTCAGTCATGTCCAACTCTTTATCACCCTATTTAAGGTTTTCTTGGCAAAGATACTGGAGTATTTTGCCATTTCCTTCTTTAGTTCATTTTACAGATGAAAAAACTGAGGCAAACAAGTAACTTGGCCAGGGTCAGAGAGCTAATGTCTGAAGCCAGATTTGAAGTCAAGAAGATGACTTAGTTCAGCACTCTATCCACTGAACCATCTAGATGCCCCTCACTTAAGGGAGTAATGGACTAAAATCAGAAGGAAAAAAAAAAAACAAAACTCCTCACAAGAAGTTTATCATGGCAACTAAGGAAGCTAGACACTAAGATAGTTTTCAAACTTTCTGTAGTGACACCTTCCTTTGTTACCAATGGATTGATAGATAAATGTATAGTCAGTTAATTAATAAACATTAAGTTCTATGTGGTAGGCATCATTCTAAGCACTGAGAATAAAGATACGAAAGAAAGAAAGAAAGAAAAATAGTCCCTGTTTTAAAGGAGTTTAATATCTAATAAGGGAAAAGAGAAATTAGAAAGGTAAAAATAGATGTATTACATTAGTGATGTCAAACTCAGAATCAGGGGCCTCTAAAATATACATAATGATCCTTGCAAGTTACATATTGACTTAGAAAATCACACATTAACATTATATATGTTTTATTGGGTTTATGTATTTTATTAAATATTTGCCAATTACATTGTGATTTGATTTAGGTGCCTGAGCAGTGTAACTGACATACTTTATTACATAATTTTCATAAAACAATTATACAAATAATTTCCTTAGCTTATACATTATTTAAATAACATTAAGAATTTGTTATAATTTGTATGATAATACACAAATTTTAAACATACACTAAAAATGTATAATATAAAAATATGCAGTTAGTGAATCACTGAGAATCTGAAATAATAATTTGAACTATTTCCATTTTTTTTGAAGTTGTCATTTTTTTTTTTGGAAACCAGTTAATCACATTGCACTTATTGTAATTATTAAATGAACATGTTGAGAAATAGAATATATCATAACACTTTTTACTTCCATGAGGTTTGTTTAATTTCTTACGTGGCTTCAGATTTAAATGCAATGAGTTGCCCTAAGAAATGACTCATTCATGTACTCATCTCTATTCACTGAAGGGAAGATGACAGGCTGTGCTCAAAATCCAGCATGTGCCAGTTCAAATTTGACCTTATTTGCATGTGCTATATTAAACAATTTTCCCAGTGCATCATTCTCATTTGAGAAAGTTTGTTGCACTTATTTCATTTTTGTTGTTGACTTGAATTTTGTTTTTGTTGCAAAATGGTTGTATTTCTGAAAAATTTATAGTAGAAAAATATCTAATTATTTTGACTATTCCATTGCCCTTCTTCCCAATTGAACTTGCAATCTATGAAAGGCAATATACTAATGCACCTTATGGTATGAAAAACTGTACCATGGTGCAGAGGAGCTGTAGATTACACAGGTAAAATTAAACACTGGCAACAATGAAATCTTTAACCTATTGAAATATTAAAGTACTTATCTGCAAGAATATTTTACATTAGATGGTATCAGATTATGAAGGGACAGTTTTTAGTTGTCCAATGTGTGAATTATCCACAGTAAATTTATAATCTAAAACAAATTTCTATTCCCTTAGCATACTCTCAGACACTTCACACTATTCCAGCAAGTTTGTGCTCAAGAAGTCCAAAGCAATTTAATGATTAATACAAGAAGAAAACATTCAGAAGTAAAATTTGCACATATAAGAAGTATTCACAGTTCAGGGGCAGCTCGGTGGTTAGTGCAGTAGATAGATCACTGGGAGTCAGAAAGACCCTTCTCGTGGGTTCAAATCTAGCTTCAGATTTATTAACTAATCCTTAATAAGTCTTAACTCTCTGCCTCAATTTCCTCATCTATAAAATGAGCTGGAAAAAATAAATGACAAACCACTCCAGTGTCTTTGCCAAGAAAACCACAACACAAATCATAAAGAGTCAAATATAACTTAAATGGCTGAATAACAACCATAAGGTTCAGATAGCAACTACTTTCCAATTATCCAGTGTTTTGGATTATCAGTCATTCTCCCTTGCCATTTTCTTTTTTCTGGTAATTGGACATTAACTTTAATTTAACTTAGACCAAAGGAAAATTGCTACATTACAGGAAATGGTCAATCGCTATTACCAAAGCTTTGATTTATTTCTCATCTTTTTCACTTTCATTTTTAGCCACCTTTATGTTACAATTTTACATATATTCATCCTACCAATCCCTTAGCCCTCATGAAAAAATGAATTGGATTCCTTAATTAGAACTAGAAGGAACCTTAAATGACCTCTAATCTGGCTCTCTTATTTTATAGCAGATAAAGAACGCAGGCTAAGGAAGTTAAATAGGTTGTTCAAGGTTGCATGGTAAATTTCTGGCTAAGACTAAGTCCTGGGTTCCCCGACTCCCAAGTCCACTGATCTTCCACTATGCCGTGGCTATAATTTTAGTATTTGCATACTTTCAAAGGGTGAGGTTCCCAAGCCAGGATAGCTGTCAAGACGAAGGCTTTAGAATGTGGATGTGTGTTGCTCAAAAAATTACTGTTGGCTTCCTACTTCCCATGTTCCAGGAAAAGTGATGGCTTTGGCTCTGGCTCCATCCAGAGGTTTGAGTTTATAAGAAGGAGCCTTACCCCAGAGTTATTTGTTTTTCTCACTTGACCAACTTTTAATGTTTCCCTCTGCTCAGCCTTCTGCCTTAGCCATTTTGACAAAGGCTGGTTTTCTTCCCAGACACAGGAAGTTCAGAAGCAAATGTTTGGTCGGGGCTGTAGGCTTACCCACCATTGGTTTCCACTATTTCTCCTGACTTTTAAACCATTTCCAATAAAAACTAAGCAGAAAGGGTAATTGGAAAGGTATTACTACTCTATCTCTGACATTTAAAATTAGCAGTAACTATGGCATTATTTCATAAACCAAGCACAAAGGTTAATAAAAATAAAGAAGGTATCCACCCTTTGGGCATGGATGAAACCATGAAAACTGATCACATAGAGAAGGAAGAATTTTATTGTTGTCATTTCAGCTATGTCTTTCTCTTTATGACCCCATTTAGACTTTTCTTGGTAAAGATACCAGAAAGGTTTGCTATTTCCTTCTCCAATTCACTTTACAGATGAGGAAACTGAGGCAAATAGTTAAAGGACTGGCCCAGGGTCACACAGTTAGTGACTTGCATAGAAATTGGATTTTAAGTGAGCAAAATTACAGAGTCATCCATCTCACTCAAATCAAGACAGTTTGGTGATTCAATGTTCTTCAAGAACAAAAAACAAACAACAAAACAGAACACAGTATATAGGTTGAGGGTGGACTTGAACTTGAGTCTTCTTGAATCCAAACCCAGTCCTCTATTTACTTCACCACCTAGCTGGAGAATTACAAAACTTATCTGCTTCCATTTTTTTCTAACAAGAAATGATCTATGGATTGTAAAAAAAAAAAAAAAAAAAAAATTCAGAGCACTGAAGGACAAGGCAAAAGATAAGTGATCCTAATGATTTCATTTAGTTCAAGGCACTAGCCCCAGATAAAGTACATCTTATGCTTTATGAAAGAAATAGGAATTGTGATTATTTAGCTACTATAAGTGAACTTTGAAAAATCATGGTAAATGAGAGAGTCAATGAAGGACTAAAATTATGCAAATGTGATCCCAATTTATTTCCTAAAGTAACCTTTCAAACTAAATATTTAGCCAAAAAATCCAGAGCTGAGAGAGATGGTTGAATGACAGAATCAGAATCAAAAATAGCATAGATTAAAACAAAGAGTTCAATCTAATAAAATGAAGATGCAAATTCTTATATTTGGGTACAAAAAATCAAGTTAATAAATATAAGGTTGAAGTAAAGAGAAGCATTGCCAGAAAACAGTTTATGTGGAAAAAAAAAAAACAGCAACTAGGGATTTAATGAATAAGTTCAATATAAGTTAATTGGGTGACATAGTAACAAAAAATTTAATGGAACTTTACTGCATTAATAGACAGAAATACAGTATCCAAAAAAAAAAAAAAAGTGAATAGCCCCACTGTACCTGTACTCATATTACGAGTATTATGATTATTCTGGGCTCCATAATTTTTAAAGCTAATGATAAGTGAAGACATGTCCAAAATAGAAAAATCATAATGATAACAGGCCTAAAGACCATGCCACATGACAAAGATTTGTTGAAGAAAATAATAAGATCATAGGATCATGGGTTCAAAGTAACTTCAGACACCATCTAGTCCCTTATGATATAACTGAGGGAGTTTAAGTTTTGCTAGGGAGGTTAAGTTAAATAATAATAATAATCTAACATTTATACAGTACTTTCCCATATGCTAGACACTGTGATAAGTACTTTATAAATGTGATCTCATTTGATCTCTACAACAACCCTATGAGGTGGATACTATTTTATCCCCATTTTACAAATTAGGAAATTGAGGCAGAGGTCAAATATTTTATTCAAGGTCACAAAACTGAGGCCAGATTAAAATTTGGGTCTTCTTCATTTCAGGTTCAGTGATCCATCCTTCACACCACCTAGTTGTCTCAAATGATTTGTTCACATGACATGGGTAGTAAGAATGGGAATATTATGCCTGAAATGGAGAACATTTAACTAGGATTAACTAGGATTTTACCTTCAAATATTTCAAGAACAATCATGTAAAGAAAAGTTTGCATAGTTTTAGAGATCAGAATTAGGAGAAATGAGTAAAAGTAATAGTTTGGCTAAAGCCCAATGTCATGAAAGACTTTCTAACAATTAAAACTACTGAAAGAAAAGTATGCTCTCCTCCCTTCAAAAGTATTGGGTTCCTTCTTGTTAGAGATCGTCTGGGGATCATTTACTGGGATAGTATAGAAGAGATTCCTCTGTAGTAATAGGTCAATCTACATAGCTATTGTTATATAAATTTGTCTTCTCTGTGTCCCCAGAATATTCCATAGAATTCCTATTTCACTGTTTTTGTTCAGTGTTCTCAGGTCTTTATGTGGCCTATCCCCTGATATAGAATATTTTATCTCCTCTTAACTATTTATCAAAAACCTACCCATTTTGTGGTCTAAGTAAAATTCTTCCCCCTCTAACAAGTCTTCCTTGATCATGACTCAACATACATTCAACAAATGTCTATGTGTGTATTTCTGTCTCTGTATACATATGTATTTAACTTTATATACACACATATATGTTTATACACACACATATATGCATGTATACACATAAGAATAAGACAGAGTTTCTCCCTTCATAGAAGATTATAGTTAGGTAGGAAAGAGCGGTCTACAAATAACAATGATATGACATAATGCTAAAAATTCAGTAAGAAAGATATATTATGCCATGATGGTTCAAAGTAAAGAAAAAATTACTCTATGTTGTGAGGAATTAGAAATGGTTTTATTATTATTATTTATCTGGATTTTGTAAATTGATCAGAAATTGGGTAGAGACTAGTGGAAAGGGTTTTTCAGATTTAAAATATCATGTAGTCAAATGTACTGTAACCAGAAAATAAAGAATGTGCCTAGTACCACAGCTGAGAGATCACTGGACTGGGAGCCAGGCTACATGGAAAATAGCATGATGTAATAGAATGAGCCTTGAACTTGAAATCAGTAGAGACTTAAGTTAGAATCTTGGATCTGATTAATTTTAGATCAGTATCTTAGACCAAATACTTCAATAAATTCAAAATGGATACATGACATAATTACTAAAGGCTGTAGGAGACACAATGAGTAGAATGTTGGAGCTGGAGTCAAGAATAGCTGAATTCAAATCCAGCCTCAGGCACTTACTTACTTGCTGTATGATCCTAGGCAAATCATTTAACTTGACTCAGTTTCCTCACCTGTAAAATATGGGGGAAATTGTATCTACCTCGCAGGGTTGTTGTGAAGATAAAATGAGATATTATTTGTAGATAGGACTTGGTATATAGTAGCCACTACATAAATGCTTGTTCTCTTCCCTATTAAAAGTCATACTGTGAAATTAGATGAGAACTAGATCAAATAACTTTATCTGGTATAGCTAAGGGTTAGATTCTTAGGCAAACAAGGAATTAACCCTATTTCAAAATAGGGTTTCAAAATAACACTGAAAAGCTTTTTCATGAACAATGTAACTAGAATTAAAAAGGAAGTAGTAAATTGGGGAAAATATTTGTTTCAAATATCTCTGATAAAAGTCTGGTATCCAAAGTATCCAATAGCTCCACCATGATTAAGTGATCTAACGAAGTGGTACAAAGTAAATATTGCTTGATTAAACAAGGACCAATAAAATGTAGAAAGATAAAGGGGAGGAGAGAGAGAATAACTCTGTAGAATAAGGAAGTTTTATCTATTAATTCCGTGAATACTAGAAAAGGTGCTGGGTTTAAAAACAAAGGATTCAAATTGGAATCACAATTATGTCACACCCTACCTCATGCCTTGGGCATATTACAATCTCCTGGGCCACCATTTCCTCATTTCTAAAAGGAAGAGCTAGGATTAATTGATCTCTAAGTTTCTTTCCACTTCTAAATCTATGATCTAATGATGTTATATCTCGTTTTCTTACTATCATTTTATAAATGAGGAAGCAAACTGAAGGGACTTGTCCTAGGTTATAGAGCAAGACATAGAAATGTAAGAAAGACATAAGACTTCTGCCATTTTGTAACATTACTCACAAAACAACCCAGCTTCATTTATTTCTGGACAAAAGTAAAAATCACTTCACATGAAATAGATACACTCAGCACCAACTTTTGTGCTAATAAACCAAATATTTTGCAATAAAAAAGGAAAACAATCTTCACTCTGATGTCATTTTTCAGAAGAGTAAGAAGGAACTTTTGGTTATAGAACATCAGTCTTATGATTTACCTCTATGTATAACATTCCACTTACATAGAAAACATTGCAGGATCAGCAAATAAACCACTCTGCAGAAAAATCATAAAAATCAACATCATAGCTTGGTTCAAAAAATCACTTCACAAAGCCAGTGATACATAAATGAGAGTGATAATTACTCAAAACTTCTCAATCATGTGATTATAAACTCCATTTTATTAATAGTTATGGTATAATAAGATATAATAATTGTGATAACAAAATGGGTTTTATTATATATGAATAAGATATCTTAATAATGTTATTCTTTTTCCATGAATTGAAATGCCACTAAATTGGAAAAAAAAAATTATCCATTAAAATTCACAGAGACAATTGGAAAGGAAAAAACCCATAAAGGTCTTTATGTTAGTCTCTTGATCTTGAGGGTTAGTCTAAAAAGTCAAATTATTGTTTTGATACATTAGGAGAGAAAAAATAAATATTCTGAAAATGATTTGTATGTGTGTAATTTTCAGTACAACTGGTGAAAAGCATTATTGAAGAGAAATATTAATACTGTACTATGAGTCTGGTGCATAAATTAATTGGGGAGAAAGGGTAATTGATTTATCAATAATCTAAAATTCAAACATTCTTGGAATAGAGAGAAATCCAAATTGGCATGCCCTGACACATTTTCTAGCTCTAGACAATTTAAGTAACAATTATAGGAATCTTGGAAATCTTGGACCAGGAAAAATTTGTAATAAATCAAAATATAGTTTGGGGTTAACATTTCAGAACACCAGATACTACTCAGTTGCTACACTGACCGCTTCATGTTCTCCAGAAGTAATCAAAGACATCTCTTCCCTGGGATCCATATTTTAATTCTTTCTGAACTGAGAAAAGGGTCCTCCCTAAAGGTGAGCAATACCCTTTCAAGAGAAAGAGAAGGCAACTATCTTCACAATAAAAAAGGTACTCTATTCTTAAACATTTGATTACTACTTTTAGTTCATTTCCTTAATACTTTTTGATCCTGGCTTAACCCACCTAAGGAAACAAGTCTGGACTGAGGTTGACATTTCTAGTTGAATAAAAGGGAAGTTTTGAATATTCTTCCCATATCATGGAGTAATCGATAAAGAGCTGACCTCAGAATCAGAGTAACCTACATTCATATTCTATCAACTTACCCAAATCATTTAAGTTTTCAATGAATAGAATTCTTTAATATGATATGATCATATTAGTGGAAGTACTTCCTCTTATTTGAGGTTCCTTAAGTGAACAAAATCACAGATCTGATCCCCAAAAAACCCATTACTACAAATTAATTGTTAATTGTCTTAATTAATGTCTTTTAAAACTCTAGTGCACATTTTATACTAATATGAGTATCAATACAACAGAAACCAAGAAGTCCTCATAGAGATATATGAAGTCATTTATAGGGTATGAGGACCTGTGACCAAGGATTGAAATGACCAAATATTTCAATTATCTAGTTCCTCTACCCAGTATAATATCCTATTACATATGCTTGTTAGTAAAATTTTGCAAATTTTGCTTTGCTAACAAAATAAAGTCTTCAATACATGCAAACTTATTATTTAGTAATATAAACATTAGATCTTCTAGGAACAAATAATCAATCTCTTTCCTATAGATCCTAGTAAACATCTGTCAGTGAACATAAGAAGGTTCCCTCTTTCCCGGCTAGAAGTCATGTATTTCCAAAATGCTATTTTGATGAATTTTTATGCATCAGCATGGCTCTTGAGCAAACAGGAAATGCTCACACTACCAAATGTAGGTGAACTCAGGAAGTCTATTATACTCATAACCCAGAATCAAGTATAATGGCTAGATTTTTTTTTTCATGCTTCTGTCTAAGAGCACTTACAAATCATATCCAAATTTTGATTGGTGTTGATTACCTAAGCTTATGACAAAATTACCAATCAATATAAATGTCATTAACATATGTCTGTCAGTTATTTACCAGATTTGGGGGATATACAAGTCATGAATAGTTTATAGAATTTAGGGTATATACATAATTAATAGTTGTTTACAAAATTAGGGAATCATACATATCATTATCATAAGTCTTTATTTTGTTACAGAAAAAAAACCAACATGTAACAACTACTAAATCACAAAATAGAGACTAAACAAAATGGAGTGACTCATCCTATTATTCCCACTACATATAGAAATGCTCTACATGTAGCAACAACAATTTATAGAATGGGGAAAGAGATTTGCATGCATTCAATTTCTATGCTATTTTCTTACAAAGCCTAATCAAAATATTCCACTGAGGTATATGACAACTTCTGATTCAATAAAATAGCAGCCATTGACAGATGTCATGCATAAGATCAACTTTACTTTACCAGAGTAGTTAGTAACCTACTTAGTAGGATTTCAGAAGAACTAATAAAGGATTCTCAAGACAAAGAATATCCAGTATTAGTATACACTAAAACATGGTATTCTTTCATGAAATACACTTTCTTTTGGTTTAAGGTTTTGTATTTTCAAAACTCTTCTTTCAGAAATGGGTGAAGACAATGTATTAATGTAGCATTATGAATTTTAATGACAAATTTCACAATTTTCACATTTCTTTAAATATTTGAAAACAGCTATTATCCCAGTCTCCCTGAGTCTTCTCTTCTCTGGGCTAAACATCTGAAAGCAAATAGATTTCAGATTAAATACAAATGCTTAACAACAGTATAAAAAAAAAATGCTACAAATCTTTAAAAAAAAAAGGGGGGGGGAATGAAGATCCACACAATTTTATAGTTAATCTTATGATCAGCAAGTTGGCAAAAATGAGAAAAAAAATGAAAATCATGAAGGTTGGAACAGCTGTGGGAAGACAGGCATGGTAGAGGGCAGGGTGGAAGGGCAAGGTGAAAGAAGGGCTTTCATCTACCTCAAAGGGCTTCTCCATGTAGAGGATATCACTTCTACCATATCCCTCAAATCTTGCCCCCTTTTCTGACATGACATTCCCACCTCATCAGCTCAAGTCTTGATCATTGCAATACCTGCTGTTGGATCTGTTTGATTCAAGTCTCTCTCCACTCCAATCCAATGTTTTAATCCAATGGCTGAACTCCATTCAGCCACCAAAATTCAGGTTTGACTATATTATCCCTTACTATTCAATAAATTCCAGTGGCTTCCCATGGTCTCCAGGATCAAGTACAAAATGCCACCACCACTACCCTTCTTCTTTTTTTGTGTGTGTGTATGTGTGTATGTGTGTGTGTGCTTTCAGAGCTCTTCATAATCTCCCTTCTTCCTTCCTTTCCAATCCTTTTTTACCTTACTTCCTAATACATACTGTTCTATCCAGTGACATTGACTTCCTGACTCTTCCATGAACAAGACTCATTCCTAGGTATGCCTGAAATGCTCCTCCTCCTCAACTCTACCACCTGACTTACCTGACTTCCTTTATGTCTCAGTTAAAATCCCATCTTTTAAAGGAAGTCTTTCTTAACTGTAATAACTTTATAAATTATTTCCTGCTTATCCTATATCCAGTTTACTCATATATATGGTTTTGCATACTATTTCCCCCATATTTTTGGAGCAGAAATTGTCTCTTTATCTTCCCAGTGCTTAGTATAGTACCTGACAAATTATAGGTGCTTAATAAATATTGTTGATTGATTTCTTATTGGTTATTTTAGGAGTAAGCAAAAGCAACTGAACACTAAAGCTATGGTTGTACAAAATCTCTATCTACTGGTAAAAAAAAAAAAAAAAAGTCTACAATTAGAGGGTTAGAGACTAGGCCTGAGATTTATTACAGGGTAAGAAAAATTGCTCTACTAAAACAAGCAACCATTTTCTCTGTAACCCATATTCAGAGTTACCTAGAGTACAGTTGTCCAACATAAAAATAGGGCATATAAATAAATGTATATACACATACATATGTGTGTGTGTGGATCTCTTCAGGCATGAGGTAATTGGTAAATGGGATTGAATGACTTGCCCAGGGTCACACAACTAGGGAGTGTTAAGTGTCTGAGACCAGATTTGAACTCAGGTCCTTCTGACTTCAGGGCTGGTGCTCTATCCACTGTGCCACCTAGCTGCCCTCAGGCAGCATATTGATTTGGTTTCAAAACATGATATAATCTATATATTGTGGTATTTTTATTTATTTTGTTAAATATTTTCCCATTATATTTTTCTTTTATATATATATACATATTTATTTAAAACTAAATACAAAACAAAAAAAAATAAAAAACAAAACAAAGGAAAACATTTTCAAGGGTTGCAGAAAATATCAAAGAGGATTCAAAATATGTAAAAATAAATTTCCATTTCAAGAAATCATATAATAATAGAAGATATTATATATTCATGACCATTCTTTTTTTTTTTTTGCTTCCTCATAGGTTATTCTTTTGTCCTCTACTATGCACTTTTTTAATTTATTCTTTTTTTCTCCTTTTCATTTTCCCCACCCCTCAAGCAGGCTCCAGTTAACCAAAGGTATATGTATGTATATGTGTATATGCACATGAGCACACATGCATATACATACACTTACATATGTGCATGTATATGTACATGTATGTATATACATGTGTATACATATATTCAGATATCTATATACACACACAGACACCTACATGCATACAGGCACACACACACACATATATATACATACATAGAGAGAGAGAGACTCATTTGTACATATGTAGATATGCTTCTAAAACAATATTAATATGGCTGACATAATGTAGATTTCTTTCTTGGTTAAATATTTAAGTTTGACTGTCTCAGATCAATAATTACTAGCCCTCCTTTTTTCCTAATAAATTATACTCCTGATCCTTGTTATACTGTTTATATATATATATATATATACATATATATGTATAATTTCCTATCTTTGACAACTCTTCTATTTTAATTCCACCCCTTAACTTGCCTTGCTATTATTTAACTTCCTCCCATCCATGAATCCCTCCCTTATCTTCTCCCCCCACATTTTCCCTTCTTCTTTATCCCCTCCCATAAATCTAAACACTTTATACCATTCCCCTTAATCTAAACACCCTTCTGTGCCTCATTTTATCCTATGCCACTGTTTTCCTTCATCTTTATCTTTCCCATTAATTCACACACCTTGTGTCACTGCCATAAATCTATCACTCTTCTATACTCCACCTTATCCTATTCTATCCTCTCTTATTTATCTTATTTATAGATTTTGGAGAGTGCTATACCCTTCATGGTGTATACACACATCTATGAAAATATATGTATACATATATATTTATATATATATATAATATATTACATATATGTACTCACACATATATAATATATTGTTCCCTATTAAACATATTCCCAATGTGAGTAGGTTTTCATAACTATCAACCCTCCCTCCCATATAATGCCTCTGTGTCAGTTCTTCTTCTGTATTTCATTCATACAGCATAATTACTATTTTTTAACCTTTTCCTAAGTTTTAATTTAAGAATCTGATCATACTCTGCTCTACTCCAGTCTCTCTTTTGAGCTACCCATTTACTTATGCCAGTCTTAAACATATGGTATACATTTCCATGTTAAAAAAAAAAAAATAGAGAGACAATTTGTCCTTGTTGAGTCCCTTGAAGTTAGTCTTTGTTGGCTCTTATGTGTTAGAGTTTCTATTGAGTTCAGGTTTGGTTGAGATCAAGTCCTGAAAATCTTCAATTTATTGAATTTTTTTTTTTCCCTATTCAACATTACGGTTAGTTTTGCTGGATATATATTTTGGCCACAGATCTAGTTTTTCTTTTTGTTTTTTTTTTGTTTGTTTTTTGTTTTTTGTTTTTCTGATTGTCAATATATTATTCTAGGACCTGTGATCTTTTATTGTAGCTGATGATAAATCCTGTACAATTCTAATTGTAGCTCCAGCATATTTAAATTGATTTTTGCTTCTTATAAAAATTTCTCTTTGATCTGGAAATTTCAAAATTTAGCAATAATATTCCTACATGTTTTTCTTTTAGGATCTCTTTAAGGGGATGATTGGTAGATTTTTTTTTTTCTATTCCCACTTTCCCCTCATGTTCTCCATGTCTCCAGGACAATTTTCTTGAATTATTGCTTACGATATTATATCAAGGTTCTTTTTTTGTCACAGCTTTTAAATAGTCTAATTATTCTTAAGTTTTCTTTTCTTGTTCTGTTCTCCAGATCTGTTATTTTTCTTATGTTTCATATTCTATTCTATTTTTTCTTTATATTTTGTGTTGTTACTTCTTGATCTCTTATAGCTTCATTTAGCTTTCCCTTGCCCAATTCTAATTTTCAAAGAATTATTTTGTTCTATAAGACTCTGGATCTCTTTTTCTAATTGTTTAACTTTTTCCAATAATTTTCTAGGTTTCCTTGGATGGTTTTTCCCTCCTCTTCAATCCCTCTCATTTGCTTTGAATATTTTTTTTAGTTATTCTATAAATTCTCTCTTGTAGGGAGATTTAATATTACTCCTTTGGGTAGAAGAGGCTTTTTTTTTTTCCTTCAGTGTCCTCCTCTGAAGATGAACTCCAGTCTTCTCTTCACATAGTAAGTTTTTATGGTTGGGTTTTGGTTTTTTTTTTTTTGGTTTTTTTTTTTTTTTTTTTGCTTCTTCATTTTTTTTTTTTTAAATGAGAACTATTGGTGTTAGCACCTCTAATCCTGGGGTTGGGGAGATGATGTCTTTGGTTTCACTTTGCTATCCTTTCTGACCTGGAACTCCAAACCAAGAGCTTCAGTCTCTTACAAGTGCTGGCAGTCAGCAGTGTCCTTGCCCTATTGCTTCTGTATTTACCAGCTGTGCTGGTTCCTTCTCTCCCAAGGCCATGTCTTACAGCACAGCTGGGCCTGGCATTCCTAATCAGCTGAAGTTTCCTCAGGCTTCCAAGAAACAAATCCAACAAATTCAGCAAATTTACTAGTGCTTCATATAGGAGGGCCTGCTTTGCCTAGGTTCAGGTAAAACAAAATTGGGGAAAATAGCAGACTCAAACAATAAGAGAGGACTAACAAAATGAAATTTAGCAGGGATTAATATAAAATCCTGCTTTTAAGCAGGGAAATATCAGTTGAATAAGATAGGAAAGGAAAGAACTTAATAAAAATTCATGTGGAAAAGACTCCAATTAGTTGATGACAAGTTCAAGAGAAGCCAACAGCATGATGTGACTGCTAAAAAAGTTAATGTAAATTTTGGCTACCCTAAAAAAAGAAGTGTTTAGATCAAGGGCGATAATGTTTCCCCTGTTCTCTGTACTAACCACATCTGGAGTAATTTGTTCATTTAAGAACAGGCACCTCTTTTTAAGGGCATTTACTTTGACTTTGTCCAAAAGAAGAATGATGATGAGCCTGGAAGAAATATTGAAGGAACTGGAATATTCAGTCTAGAAAACAAAGATGCAGGGAGGGAGGAAAGAAAAGTGAGAGGGAAGGAAAAGGTGAAAAAAGAAAATGGTAAAGATCATGAGGGAAGAAAAGAGGAAATACTTATTAAATATATCTACAACATGCCATGGTACTATACTAAGCAGTTTATAAATATTCCTTTAATCCTCCTAATGAGGAGGATGGGGCAACTAGGTAGCACAATGGATAGAGTGCTGGGACTGGAGTAAGGAAGACTCATTGTCCAGAGTTCAAATCTTGCCTCAGACATTTACTAGCTGTGTGGCTGTATGACCATGGGCAAGTCACTTACTCCTGTTTGTGTCAGCCAATCATACATAAAATGAGCTAGAGAAGGAAATGGCAAATCACTACAGTATCTTTCCCAAATGGGGTCACCAAGAGTGACACACTACTGAAGCAATTTAACAACTCAAGGAAGTTCAAATATTAATCAAATATCTATAGGAAGTAGTATGGGAAAAGCTAGTAAACATTAATAGATGCCTATAGAAAAATGTGGAATATATTTTAAAGGATGAAGTGGACCACTTAGGAGTCCATGAATTGGAATATTTGATCTTCTAAATGAGATATTTGTAAAACATTTGGCACAGTACCTGACACATAGTAGGTGCTATAAAAATGCTAGTTACTATTGTTATCTTCCCCATTTTACAGAAGATGGAACTGAGGCAGATAGATGCTAAGTGAATTGGTCAGGATCATACAGCTAATAAATATTTGAGGCAACACGAACTCAGAACTTCCTGATTCTAGGTCTGGTGCTCAATCTAATGTACCATCTAGCTTTCTCTAGAGGACAAAGCTTAAATACTCAGAAGATACTCACATTTTAGCAAGTACTACATTCCCTTAGATAGTCCATTAATTTATAAATTTGCAAAAATTCTCTTGAGGATTGTGTATCATTCACATTGTCACATACTTGTCAAGTAGTTTTAGTTATTGGCAGTTTAAGTCAAGCCCCTCAGCAAAAAAGAAAACAATAAATGATAGATTCAGGCTACATTTGGTCAAGACTAAAATGAAATACTCTGGCCTTTTTACCAACCACTGAATAATCAATACCAGTTGTTTTCTTAATGTCTAAATATTCTGGGTTATTTGTGATTTTTTCCTTTTCTCTATTTCACCTTGATCATGGAGAGACTATGATGCTCTTCAAACACATTCCCTTTAATTCTGTCAGCAAACATAGGAAACAAAAAACACTCCTTTAAAAATTATTTTATTTAATGGATACAGCCATTCTGGAGAACAATTTGGAGCTATGCTCAAAAAGTTATCAAACTGTGCATACCCTTTGACCCAGCAGCATTTCTATTGGGCTTATATCCCAAAGAAATCATAAAGGAAGGAAAAGGCCCCACATGTGCAAGAATGTTTGTGGCAGCCCTTTTTGTGGTGGCTAGAAACTGGAAATTGAATAGATGCCCTTCAATTGGAGAATGGCTGAATAAATTATGGTATATGAATATTATGGAATATTATTGTTCTGTAAGAAATGACCAGCAAGATGATTTCAGAGAGGCCTGGAGAGACTTACATGAACTGATGCTGAGTGAAATGAGCAGAACCAGGAGATCATTATACACGGCAACAACAGTACTATATGACGATCAATTCTGATGGACATGGCTCCCTTCAACAATGAAATGTTTTAAACCACCTCCAATTGTTCACTGAAGAAAGCCATATACACCCAGAGAGAGGGATGTGAAATGTGGACCACAACATAACATTCTCATAGTCCTTGATTGATGTTTGCTTACATTGTGTTTCCTTTATCTGATATATCGTTTGTGTAGACAAGATTTTTCTTGCACAACAATGACAAGTTTGGAAATATGTATACATATATTCGATTTACCAATATTTTAACATAATTAACATGTAGTGGATATCCTGCCATCTAGGGGAGGGGTGGGGAGTTGGGGGAAAAATTTGTAACGGAAAGCTATGTAAGGGTTATTGTTGAAGAATTACCCACACATATGTTATGCAAATAAAATTTAAAAAATAAAAAAAAATTATTTTATTTTTTTCCTCAAGTGTTTTTGGTGCCTTGGTTTTTACATCACAATTATTTTCAGGTACACACGTGCATACACATAAACACTTACTGCAGAAGAATTTTCTAATACATTTAGAAGAACACACATTGAGATGATGAACCAGTATCAATGGTTAATTCTAAACAATCCTACAGATAGTTATTCCTATAAGAAGGAATAAAATCATCATTGTCACCAAAATTTCTTTAGAATAAAGTGATATGTAAATCTGGAAGAAATAAAAAAATAATGGAACACAATAACCTAGTATTCAATAAAGCCCAAAATACAAATTACTTAGGAAAGAACTCCTTAGTTTGAAAAGAATTTCTGGGAAAAGTGGAAAAAACTGGCAGAGTGGAACAGCTAGGTGATGCAGTGGATAGGGCACCAGCCCTGAAGTCAGGAAGACCTGAGTTCAAATCTGACTCAGACACTTAACACGTCCTAGCTGTGTGACCTTGGGCAAGTCACTTAACCCCTTTGCCTCAGCAAAGAAAAAAGAAAAGACTGGCAGAAATAAGACTTTTTTTGGGGGGGGTGTCTTTATGAGATCTTTATCTGTAGGTGCATTTTGCTAAATACAGTAGAGTAAGTTATTCAAAATTACTATTAGGTAAAAAACAAAGACTTACAGTAGTTTTAAGTACCAAATTTATAGCTGAAAAAAAAAAACTGGAAAAGTTAGTTTTACTTTACATAATACAACAGGAAATGCCCATAAATTGGACCTTGAGTTCAGAACCCTGGATCTCTCTATCATTACCTCACTGGGCTTCATTATCTAATCTACAAAACTGAAAGAATTGGATTAGTCCAATTTCTTCCAACTTCAGAAATAAGACTTAACCAACATCTAACACCATATTCCATAATAAATTCAAAATGAATATTCAGTGTTGAAGATTGTACCATATAAGAAAAAACTTAGGTGATATAAAAATAAAACATGTAAACAAAAATTTAATTTTTAAAAACAGTTATAGAAAGCCATGATGTAATATCCATTTTCATTCTACATGTGAGGGTTAATTACACTAAGTTTCTTAAATTCATCATAAGGGAGGAAGGGGAAAGTGGGGTAAGCAACAGCATGAAACTAAGAGGTTTGATAGAATGAAACACCAGGTTCTAGGCCAGGCAATTCCAGGTGGTCTTAATTGCTTCTGAGCACAAATTCTATTACCAAGTTAATGGAAACAACCAAACAAATGTAGCATGTTGATAACCTGTGAAGCTGTTCTTAATTGCCTCACTGAGGCATGGATAAAACTCAACATAATATAAAAATGTATATCACTCATTTACTGTGTTTGGGTTCATATGGGAATAATTACAGGAAAGATAGATGTTAATAGGTGTCATATTAAAGTGAAGGAAACTGGGAAAAGGAGAGCTTCAGTATAATCAGGAAGTGAAAGGTGAGTCAAAAGTAGAGCCTAGCAGAAAAACTAACCTTACTCCATGACCCTGAGTGCATATGCCCAATTTACAAGACCACCTAGGAAGATCAGTTTGAATCAAGCAAGACTACTATTAGAACTACTAGAAGATGCTTATTGATTGTATAGATAAGAGAAAAGATTATAATCCTCCACAGCTGTTGCCCCTGTGCTGTCAGCAAATGAGGTTTATTGTCCCAGGACCAAATGAAAAACAGAATTTTTCAGTTAGAATTAGCATTTAATAAAGTTTGCTTGCTGTTGGGAAGGTGGGGAGAAGAGAAATTCTGGGCAAGGAAAATTCTCTCTCTCTCTCTCTCTTTTTTTTTGTTAGTGATTTCAAAAATGAATAAATAAATCTATTGCCAAGTATTTTAACACATTTCAAAAGGAGAGCGGGCTGGGGTCAATTGATAATAGATTTCATCATCCTTCTTGGGTGATATGCCCAGGAAACAGTATGCAAAAAGATAAGCTAGTAAACCTCAGTGAATGCCTATAAAGAAATATGAAATATATTCTATAAGATAAAGTGGGAAGGGAGGATTCTGGGAAGGTGGTGGAGTAGGTTGGCAAATTTCAAACTCTCCAGATTTCCCCCACAAATAGGCAAATTTGCACCTCATGATGAACACAGACTGGTGAAAAATCAAGAAGGCTTGGGACAGAATAAGGGTCCTCCAGGTACAACCCCAGAATATTTGGGTCCTGGGTGAGAGGGTACCAGCCTACCTGTGAGTGCAGAAGCAGTGAGACAGGCGTGCTGTTGGCTGTAGACATTTGCTAGAAGGTGCAGCTCTTGGTTTGGAATTGCAGGTCAAAGGTTAGAGCTCAAGTGAAGCTAGAGGGACCAACCCCCTATTCCATGATTAGAGATGCTTACAATAATACCTCTTATTTTTAAAAAATGAACCCACAAAAAAGAAAGAACCCCCAAAAAAGGAAGAACCCCTCCTAGAAACTTACTATGGGATGGAGAAGACCAGGGTTCATCTTCAGGGGAGAACACTGAAGTAAAAAGTAAATAGTAAATAATAAAAATATGAAGAAAAATAAATAAAAATAATGAGGGGGAGAGGTTGAAATGCCCTTCCATTTTATGTCCATTACATAGTGTCCTTTGCTTCCTTTAAGATACATACTCAACATCATCCTCTGCATGATACCTTTCCAGATTCCTTCAGAACCAAATTCTAGTACCCTCCTTACCAAATTATCTTGTATTTAACTACTTTGTATATGCAAGGTGTCCCAAAAGTTTTAGTACTGTTTTAAGCTATAGCTTTATAATATCAACATGTTATAGTTTAAAATAGCACTTGTTATGATGCCCTGTATTTGTATGCATTCCGTATATTTATAATAATCCTCTAGACATGCATTTATATCACATAGAGCTTTCTTGTTGTCTTCCTGATTAGAATATGAGCTCTTTGTATGTAGGGATTATTTCATTTTTTTGTACTTGTATTCCTAGTGCCTAACATTATGCCTGTGCTTAATAAATATTTGCTGAATAAGAAGTTAGCCAGTAGTTGATTGAGTAAAATAGGTATGTTTAAATAACTCTTTCCATATGAAAACCAACTTGGAATATCTCATGGAAACAAATCCTACTAATTATAAGGACTGAAATATTGATTTTCATTTGTGTCAGTCAATTCAACTCTTCATGACCCCATTTAGGGTTTTCTTGACAAAGATGCTGAGATGGTTTACCTTTTCCATCTCAATTTTACAGATTGAGAAAACTGAGGCAAACAGTGTTAAGTGACTTACCCAAGATTATATAGCTAGTAAGTATCTGAGGCCAGATTTGAACTAAAGAAAATGAGTCTTCCTGACTTCCATCCACTGTGCCATCTAGCTGTCTCAAGACTGAAACACCCCAGCATATTCTTTGAGTGCATTCTTTTTTTGTTCGTGTTCTACAAATTAAAAGATATTTCAGTTTCATGATTGTTCAAAAATGTTCTAG
Source organism: Myrmecobius fasciatus (assembly GCA_023553655.1). Lineage (NCBI taxonomy): Eukaryota > Metazoa > Chordata > Mammalia > Dasyuromorphia > Myrmecobiidae > Myrmecobius > Myrmecobius fasciatus. The sequence continues at coordinate 115,736 of JAJPUD010003884.1, forward strand.
TGAATGAACTAGATGAACACTACTAACCTAAAAAATCATGGAATTTGGGGGTCAGAAGAGATTTGAGAGAATCCAGTACTGCTACTTAACTGCTTCTATGACCTTGCTCAAGTAATTTAGATTTTCTGAGTCTCAGTTTCCTCATCTGTTAAAGGGAAAGGTTCACCTAAATGAACTCTAAGCCCCTTCCAACTCTAAATTCATGATCCTGTAAACCTATAATCTAATTTAATTTCCCCATTTTTTAAACACAAAGACTGAGACCAAAAGAAGTGATCAAGATAACATGGTTACTACCCAAAAATGATTGTAGCAGCCCTTTTTGTAGTGGCAAGGAACTGGAAACTGAGTGGATGCTCATCAATTGGAGAATGGCTGAATAAGTTATGGTATATCAATATTATGGAATATTATTTTTCTATAAGAAACGATCAGCGGGATGATTTCAGAGAGGCCTGGAGAAACTTACATAAACTAATGCTAAATGAGTAAGAGCCAAGACAACATTGTACACAGCAACAAGATTATGTGATGATCAATCCTGATGTACTTGGCTCTTTTCAACAGCAAGATAATTCAGCCCAGTTCCAATAGACTGTGGATGGGAGAGAGCCATCTGCACCCAGAAAGAGAACTATGGGGATAGTGTGGATCACAACATAATATTTTCACTCTTTTTGTTGTTGTTTGCTTGCATTTTGTTTTCTTTCTCATTTTTTCCTTTTTGATATGATTTTTCTTGCACAACATGATAATTGTAGAAATATGTATAGAAGAATTAAACACGTTTAACATATATTGGAACATTTTTAAAAATATATATTGGATTACTTGCCATCTAGGGGAGAGGGTAGAAGAAAAAAATTGGAACAGAAGGCTTTATAAGGGTAAATGTTGACAACTATGTAAGCATATGTTTTGAAAATAAAAAGCTTTTAAAAATAAATTTTTTAAAAAAGATAATATAGTTGTTTAATGGTACATTCTAGAAGAAAAATGGTTGTCCCAATTCCTGGTCCAGAGCTCTTTCCATTACACTATAATTCCTTCCCTCTAGATTTGCTTTATAAATGTACTTGATTTAAATTTTAAGATTGGGTTCCCCCGCTGAACCCACCATTGACTTCTAAGAAGCCTTTTGATTTTTGTGTACTATTACAATATGTTTGGTTTTCACCTAGAGACTCATAAATTAGGAAGGTATGTGGCACATGAGTAGTTCTTTAAAAAGCTTCTTTAAACTTGACCCAGTGGACTAGGATCTGTCATCCAATTACCACCTGATTGAGCCTATGCTATGAAGTGAACACAAAAATGTCAAGTAGAGATATGTTGGGAAAGGGAAAAAAATTCCCCTAAAACAGATTACCTTTCCACTTATTCATAATTCAATGATCTCAGCCGGACTTTCCCTGAGCTATAAAGGAAGAGAACAGCAGGGATAAGCATACCCCTTGAAAATTCTGCCCTTCAGTTAAATATCTCAAGCATTTATTTTCTCAGCCCCCTTTGATAATTTAGTAGAACACTGCTTATAAGAAGGGTCCCTTTGGGTTTCTTACTTAAATAATGACAATAATAACATTCATGTAGTACTTTTAAGATTTGCAAAGAATTTTACATATATTATCTTTTTTGATCTCACAGCTCTGAGATAGGTGTTTTTATTATCTTCCTTTTACAGAAGATGAATGGGGAGATGGGAGTAATTAAGTGACTTAAGGGTCACAGGAGTAATTAGATAAATTTGAACACAGGTCTTCCTGACTCCAAGTTCAATACTCTATCCCACTATACTACCTATTTACCTATCATTTGTTCCTTAAACATTAAACTTAAATCAAGGAGAAGGAAAATTTGAAAAGTCAAAGTATTTTTCCAGAAATGCTGAAATGACTAAAATTTTTATTATTGTAGAATGAGAATAGTAGAGGATATCTTTGTCCTTACATAGTACTGGAAAGTTATTTTTTTAATTTAATATTTTATTTTCCAATTGCATGTAAAGACAATTTTTAGCAGTCATTTTTATTTGTTTTACTTTTTTTTTTTTTGCTTAGGCAATTGGGGTTAAGTGACTTGCCCAGGGTCTCACAGCTAGGAAGTATCTGAGACCAGATTTGAACTCAGGTCCTCCTGACTTCAGGGCTGGTGCTCTATCCACTGCGCCACCTAGCTGCCCCATTAGCAGTCATTTTTAAAAATATTTTGAGTTCCAATTTTTTTTTTCTCTCTTCAATCCCCAACATGGCAAGCAATCTGATACTGGTTATACATGTTCAATCATGTAGGACATAGTTCCACATTAGTCATGATGTGAAAAAAAAAGAAAAAAATATGAAAATAAATGAAAATAGTATGCTTCAATCTTCATTCAGACTCTATCAGTTCTTTCTCTGGATGTGGATAGCATTTTCCATCATGAGTCTTTTGAATTTTCTTGGATCATTGTATTGCTGAGAAGAGCCAAGTCAATCATAATTGATCTTTGCAGAATGTTACTGTTATTGTGTAGAATGTACTTCTGATTCTGCTCACTTCACTCAGCATTAGTTCATGTTAAGTCTTTTCAGGTATTTTCTGAAATCTGTCTGCTTATCATTTAAATACAATAATATGTAATGTTATTTTTTAAAAAGTAGTCCTGGCTCTTGAGAAATGTGTTTTTATATCTTTTGTTTGTCTAAGTACAAAACAGAAAGAGGGGTTATTTGTTAATCAAGAGAATTCCAGACATTCAGTAGTTCCTTATACAGCGGCAGCTAAGAGAGCCAGGCAAAGAGTTAGGAAGATGCAAGTTCAAATCCAGCCTCCAATCCTTATTAGCTATGTAATACTAAACAAGTCATTTAACTTCTGTTTCCTTCCTTCTCTGTTTAATGGGAATAACAGCACCTACCTCCTAGACTGCTCTAAAGATCAAAAGATATCATTATAAAGTTCCTGGCACATAATAAGCAAAATGTAGATATTAGCTGTTATAATTAGTATTATTGTTATCTGAGAAGACATAAGAAGAAAGAAGTTTAAATTACAAGAGAAAATTCAAGTGGAAAAACAAGACCTTTTATCCTCCAGGTGATGACATATTATAACAGAATACAGAAAAGAGATGAAGATTGCTTGAAAATCTTGAAGAAGAAAATTATCTGGCCTAGATGGACATTATTGTCCAAAAAGTGGAATGTGCAAAGATTTGCTTAGAAAATTATCTCCAAAGTCAAAAAATCTATATAAAGGTACAGTAGACAATTTGCCTAAAAATATCTAGACTACAAACCAAGGGCCAATTTTTAAATTCAGGAACTATAAAGTTGATCATGCCTCTAAATGATGTTTTGACTAAACCTCAAAGTAGATAAAATTAATCTTTTCTGTAACTCTGGATTTTAGAACATGAAATCAAAATGAATTTGTAGTATTCATGTATTTATCTATTGTACCACCAAATGTGATATCTTGCCTGGCATAAAGAAAACTATCACTAGCTCTGAATGCAGACATATATCAGCAGCCTTGGATATAGAGAAACATCAGTCATATGTGAAGAGACACATTAAAAGTTCGAGCAGAGGGATTCCAGCATGATATTATAATCTGAATCTGTTATGTAATCTCTGCCTCATCCATATGAAGAAGTTTGTAGTTTGTGACCAGCCTATCACTGCTGATATTAAAACAAAAATTGGGGGACAGTTAGTGCAATAGAGGCACTAGTCCTGAAGTCAGAACCTGAGTTCAAATCTGACCTGAGACACTTAACACATCCTAACTGTGTGACTCTGGGCAAGTCATTTATCCCCAATTGCCTCAGAAAAAAAAAAAAAATGGGCCCAATTCTAGGTTACTGGTCCTTTACTCTAACTAAAGCTAAAAGGATTTCATTAATTACCATTATAAAATGAGATTCCTAAGCTTTTCAATAACAATCTAAATTTCATATTCCACAAAATACTGTCCTTTCACTTAGAAGTTTTTTTTTTGAGGAGTATAAGCCAAAACTGGCACATCCATACCAGTCACAATCCTAAAATGCCTGTGTATCTAGATAGTACAGTAGATAGAGCACTGGGCTTGGAATCAGGCAGGAAGACCTGAGTTCAAAAATGGCCTCAGATATTTACCAGCTATGTGACCCTAGACAAACCATTTAACCTCACTTTCCCTCCCAATATTTCTGTAAGGACCAACTGAGATAATGTCTGCTTCCAATTTTAAGGTTAAAAAATAATAGGAGCTATCTCAGAGGTCATTAGCCACAACTCCAACAGGAAGCACATAGGAAAAATTTGATTATCTGGACAGGTACTTCAGTATTGCCTTGCTAAAAATTAGTAAGAAAGGAGGTATCCCTGTGTAAGATGACACAATAGTGTCTCTTTCAATAACAAATACACAAGATGTTCACCTGTATCTTGGTAGAAAGAAGATGCAAAAAGGCAAATTTAGGTTTACTGTCCCAAAACACATCCTAAGAACTCATAGTCTCCTAAAGGGAAATAGGTTCCTTTGGGATATGGAAGGTTCACCAGTGGAAAAGGGATCACTTGTAAATACTGTAAGATCTCAGTGGAATTCCTTTTCAGGTGACTAGAGTGTTGAGGTTCCTACCAAGTCTACAATTCTGTGATTCTGAGTGGATAGAGCCAATTGTATGTCTCTTCATGCATAAAATTAATCAAAGAAAGTCAAAGATTGACATTAATGCTAGCAGAATCCATGTCAAAAGTATAGCAAATGGGGCAACTACCTCAAGCAATCTTCCCATTTAGTGGCAACTCAGAAAGGCAGCAGCAAGGCAGCATTTATTTTTCCAGTTGGTGAAAAAATAAACAAAAGGACCTAAAGCTCATCTGTGTACCATCAGCCTATAAATCCCTGAAATGTCACTAAAGGCAAAGAAGGAATGCTTGCCCTTCTCTCTTTCCATCCAAACTCCTCCTCTTCAGGAAGCCTTTTTTTGAGTTCTTTTCTTCTTAAAGGCAGTATTTTAACTGTATTTTTCGCCTGTGCAATGTCTTTGGAGGCTTTGGTAGGTGTGAAAGGAGAGTCACTGTCTCATAGCCCTCCAGGGATGAATCTGGACAGGAGCCAGATTTCCAAGGTTGCATCATATTAGAGCTTTTTTTTAAATGAGATACTTTTTTTCTCATTAAATAACCATCTGGGACCAAAACCTCATGATCACTATATTACAACTGTTGATTGTTTAAAAAGAAAAAGAAGAAAGAAAAAGCCAAAATAGAAAGGGATATAAGGACATAGGGAAGGAGTTCTGATATGAATGCCTTTTTCCTATTCCCTGATATAGAAGACGTGTTTGTGTGTGCTCAGTTTTTCACAGAGCTTGAAAAGAGAAACTCCTTTATGGGGCAGGGAGATTGAAGAATAGAAGGGAATTGGGATTTTCTGCATCACATTTCCCAGAAATACTGTATTTAAACTGTCAGCTTGGTGACATCACCAACTCTGCAGCACAAGAGATAATTTTTTTAAAAATCACTGCAACGTAGGGAAGGGGGAGAGAAGGAAGAGTTAACTTTTATGTAGTATCTACTATGTACCAGACATTAAGCACTTTCCAATTGTCATCTCATTTGATCTTAACATACATAACTCTGGGGGTAGGTGCTATTATTACCCCATTTGACAGATAATGAAACTCTGGCAAATAAATTAACTTTCCCAAGATTACACTAATAAGCTAGTAAGTGCCTGGAGCCAAATTTGAACTCGGATCGTTCTGAATGCAGAACCAGTGCTCTATCTACCATGCTTCATAGATGTTCTAGAATTATTTGATGTTCTCGAACAAGATTCTTAGTGTTAAAAAAAAAAAATGAGAACTCCACAGCAAAGACATGGAAGATAGAAATATAAGCAAAAACAGAGAAAGCAAAATCTGCTTCCACCCAAAGCTGCCTGCTACATATGATGGGAGACAGAACTTTGAATCAACAGTGAAAATGCTGAATTGATGCTGAGGACTGGCATAAGGGGGCAGAGATCTTTTGAGAGCTTTTAGGGGTGAGTCATGTGTGCTTCCACACATTCTTCAGGAAAAGCACAAGGAGAGAAAATGACATTAAAAGCTACAGATATATAGAGGAAGTCAGATCATCAAAATGTCCCAGATTTCCAGCTTATCTCCCATGAAACTTTTGAGAAATTTCCCTTGACTAAGATTAAGGCTCAGTCTGAACTAAATTTTATCTTGCTTTCATCTAATAATCTCATTCACTGTTATGTATTTTCTGGAATATTCTAATCTATATATGTCCTTTATACTGATTGCTTGGATAAATGGGTCTGATTCCCATTTGCTATTTGTGATTTGTCTTTGGTGTAACTATAGTGTTTAGTAGCAAAAATAAGTTAAAACTGGCAAATGTAGGCTAAGGACTAGCAAATAGAGAAGAACTAAAAATCATACCCATGGGCAAGTAATTCTTAGGAAGGCAGCTAGATATAATTCTGGAATGGTATCCCTCTTGGAGACAGAAGGAAAAAGACATAAAGCTTTGAAATATCTATGCTGTCTTACTCTTCACTCAGTTATTGGCTGTGATCTATATGCTTTCCTCAGTTCTCCTCAGAGGTGGTCCAGATCTAAGAAGACATCCATCCATGTGCTCATAGGTTTTAATTAGACAACCTAGGTTTACCATGCCATATCTTACCTGAGCACAGGTCACACAAGCACAAAGTCACAAGGCTCTGGCCACGCCATCCTGAACTTGGGCTAGCCACAAGAGCTGTGTGGGAGGTTTCAAAGTTCCCTATCTAGCCAACACCATGATTGCAAGGCAAGTTGTGAGTGAGCTTGCTTTTGAACTCTCAGTGTATAGAATGTCAGGTGGGTCAGAAATCATGCTCCACCTATAGCCACCTAAAATATGAGAGAGAGGAATTGAACCAGAAGATTGATTAGTAATTCCTTGGAGGAATGGAAGGTGACAGTTAGCTGTGTATAAGTGAAGGTAATATTGACCACTTGATTTAGTTATTTGCTAATTACCTTGATAAGATAAGCAGCTTGACATTGTGGCTAAAGAACTAGCCACGTAGCCAATGAGACCTAGGTTTAAGGCTTGATTGTGATACATATTGGCTGTGTGATCCCAAACCAATTACGTAACCTAACAACATGTGAAGACTCTAAGTTGTAGAGATAGTACTAACTTATAATAGAGAGGGGATTTCCTCACTGAATACCAATAAATTCAGGGGTTCAGTTCCTGCCCCTTGTGATTCTTAGTTAAATGTCATTTGTTTTTGAATTCCTGTGTTAGGGATTCAAAGTCTGTTATAACAGATGAGAATCCAATTAGAACTCTGAATCTGTTTGTAGTTAAGAGGGCTGTCACACTCTTTTGGGTTTGTTTGTATTTTCTAATAAATTTTCAATAGGAAACAATTTAAATCTCTTGAAAATTGCTCAAAAGCTAATGAAAACTAAAAATGGGAGAAGAAAGAACTCCACCTGTAGACTAAAGGAGTGTGGCTCACTAAATTTTTCTTATTGCCCATTCCCAGCAATGTTATCAGAATAGTTTGGTTTTTTTGTTTTATTTTGTTTTGTTTAAGAAAAAGATTATTGGCCCTTAATATCAAATTCAATTTAAGTGAATTGGGAAGAATTCATCTGTAAAATAGGATCAATATAATCTTAAAAGAAAAATCACTCTCCCAAATTCCTTCCAGGGCAATGCCTCAAGCAAACATTGTTAAAATTCAGAATGCATTTGAGAGCAAAAGGGAAAATGAAGGCAGTCAGGAAAAATTATATTTCTTAATTTTGCTGTAAACCTCTTCTACAACATCTCTCATCCAAGATCAAACAGCCAGCATGTGGTTTGTTGCACATATGGAAAAGTGGCCAGGAGCCAGCAAGACAGGAAAGCAGGTGTTTGGTTGTATATTCTATAGTTAGGGGCAACCACATTTTTAGTGGTCTTTTCTTCACTTCTGCAGATACAAAAGCAGGTAGCATAGACTCATATGGTTATTCAACACAGAATTATAAGTGATCTTCACATTGACTGCACACATCATATAGCAAGAGGGATGGGAGCTGGAATGTTCCAAGAATTTTTTCAAATATTACTTTCAAAGAAACTGATCCTGGCAGTTCTTGTTAGATGGCAATTTGATCTAAGGAGCTGATATTTGCAGATCATTGCCAACTGGGCCATTATAATAAACAGGCTACAGCTGATTGGTTAAAACCAATATCCATTGACATTGATTTGGTTTCCAAGTCAGTCTAGTATAGTTAAGACAACTGGACATAGAATCTGAAGGGACATATATTTGAATCATTACAAATACTAAGACTATTTTCTCATCTGAAAAAAAAAATATTTTACTTACCATTGCTATGAAGATTTCAATACACAGTGTTCATGCATAGAATACCTTACAAATTTAAATTTCAATGTAAATATTTTTGAAACTATTATTACTGTGTTATATGCATATAGACAAAATAATCATTAGTAAAGAGTGGCAATCCCAGGTGCAAAACAATGAATTGATTGTAATAATGATTACATTTGAAACATAAAAAAAAAAAAAATGTTTTAAATAAGGTTCATTTCAGTCTGAAAGTCCTATCATCTTATCTTACCCATTCTTCAAAGTCTACCTCCAATCTCCATTAAGTCTTCCATAAGCATTCCAGACCTCATTGATCTTAGAATTCTTGCAGAACACATACATAAATAAGAACATACATATGCATGTGTTTATGTGCATAAAATATCTTGTACCTATATGTCTGTATATGTTTCTGTAGTGTTCCTTAGGTAGCACAGTGAGTAGAGTGCCAGGCCTGGAGTCAGGAAGATCCATCTTCCTGAGTTCAAATCCCACCTCAGACACTACCAGCCTTGTGACCCTAAGGTCACTTAGCTCTCTTTCCCTCAGTTCCGCATCTGTAAAAATGAGTTGGAAATAAATTTAAAAACAAAAAGCAAAATGAGTTGGATGAGAAAATGGCAAATCTCTCCATTATTTTTGCCAAGAAAACTACAAATGAGTTAAGAAAGAGTTGGATATAACTAAAATGACAAATAATAATAATAATCTTGTACATTTTCTAATTAGTTTATGTGTTAGGGCTTGCTATTCCAAGTATATAGTAAGTACTTTGAGAACATATTACTTATACTTCTGTATCTCCTATAATGCCTTGCTAGTAGAACCATCTCAACCCACTTCCTCCAGTATGATCCCATATAATCAATCTTATATTTCTGCTGTAATCACAAAGATTTGCTGACCTGACCAGCAGGTCATCAACGTGGGTCAGG
>JAJPUD010003884.1:130049-173411 GCA_023553655.1 Myrmecobius fasciatus
GGGGAAGGTTAGAAGGGTCATGGTTTTAGGGTTCAGTCTCTGGCAATTTGCAGAGGTTTGCCTCTATCCATTACCTTGACCTTCCATAAGATAAAGAAATCACAGAATCAGAAGACTAAAAGTTGGAAGGGATCTTAAGGATCATCAAGGCATGAGCTAGAGTCGAATAATAAGAACACAAGACAGGGTCAGAAAGGTTTGGGTTTGAATTTTGACTCATATTTACAATCTGGGTGACTCTAAAAAAGTCACTTAATCACCTTGGGCCTCGGTTTCTTCATTTGTAAAATTAGGGGGTTGCGTTTGATGACATCTACTGTCCTTTCCCTCTGTAAACTGAATATAATCCCTTCATTTTGTAGATGAGGCAACTGGAACAAGGACACACTTGCATATGACTCCTTTAGTGTCAGCAAGGACTCTACTATTTTTGTCATCTTTTTGTGTTCTATTTGTCCATATTAAACTCTGGAACTCCTTTTACTCAGACCCAAATAAATGGCTTTCTAAGGCCATAATCTGTATTATATAGTCTCTCCCTCTTGATTGCTGTCAGTGCTTTTCCCAAACTCCATACTCTGGTTCCTATATCCCATTGTCTAACATTTTAATAATAGCTAGAACTGATATAGCACTTTAAGGTTTATAAAGTGCTCTATATATGGTATCTCATTTCTTTTCTCACACTTTTACTACCAGTTCAGCTTACCTAACTATATCACTACAATGCACCTGCCCAAGGTGATCTTTTAAGTATAGCCTGCCCACATTTGATTTTCTAAGTATAGCCTACTTGTTCTTCCCTTCCTAAAATGCCCCTTGTATACACATATGCACGTGCGCACACACACACACACACACACACACACACACACACACACACATATCCTGTCTCTACTCTAAATTTAAGGAGCTCAAATGCCCTTCCTCAATACATAATTTTCTGGCTATGACTTCTTGTTTCTCTCAGTCTTAGGATGGTGTTGCCAATCAGTTCTCTTGGATGTGTATAGACTCCTCATCTCTGGATGAGATCTGAGTAGCCTTACTTACTTACAGTGTCAAGCTTTTAATTTCAAATATTCCGTTGAATTATTATTGTCTTTTTGATTAATAGTTTATTGACAAGTTTTTGTTTTGGGTTTTTGTTTAATTATTTTATTAAATTCTTAATAAACCTGTCTCAATCAGTAGAAGGATAGCCCTGACTAAGGATAAATAAGACAGAAAAAGCTGGATCCATGAGATCAAGACAAGTGACAGGACATATCCCCCACCATCAAGGAAAAGATGGAAGAATGCTCTGTACAAGATACTTTGCTAGCCACTGGGAATCCAAGGACAAAAATGAAATTGTCTTTGCTCTCAAAGAACTTGTGTTCTACTAATTCAGTCCTAATTTACTTCAGTCTCTTCCTATCCGTAGTTCTCTTCAAAACTCAGCTCAAATGTCAACCCCTATATGAAGTGTCTCCTAAACCCCTCTCCCATAAAAATGTTATATATCTTTTGTATGCACTTATTTCATCGATATAATGTTGGTTGTCCTTCATTTGTGAAGAGGACCAAAATGGCATCACTATGTTAGAATCAAGTTACAGCGTGTCCAAGTGAGATTGATCAGACCAATACAAGCTCAGAATGTTCTGCCATAGATCGTACACAAATAATCCATATGAACAGTTGGGATGGCTTCTCTAATTTTGTGTATGTCATGTTTCCTTTGGACTAATCCAATTCTGCTTTGCCCATAGAGAACAGCCCCTTCTCTGATGAGGACACTCCATTTTGGTAGTCCTGTGCCAGTGTCTCCTACATTATACAATCTATAATAAAGTTTTTAAAAGATACCTTGAGAATGTCCTTGTATCATTTTTTCTGACCACCTTATGAGTGCTTTCTCTGAGTTCTCTATAAAATCATTTTTTTTTTGGCAAACATACATTTGGCATTTGATTTTATCTGTACTTATATGTTTACCTGCCATCACCTCCATTACCTTCTCCAACAAAACATCAACTCCTTGAGGGCAGGGACTGTTTCCTTTTTGTCCTGTGTCCCCAGGTCTTGGCATACTGTCTGGTACAAAGTAAGTACTTAATAAATACTTATTTGATTGAATTATGGATACTAATGTGAAAAGTCCTAAAAACATTATCTTTTGGGCATGATAATTAAATAAAGTAAAAAATTAAATACAAGGAAATGTATAGAGGGAAAGAACATTAACATTTGAGAATCTGGAAAGGCTCAGTTGGAGGGGGAGGTAACATCTGAATTGAACCTTAATCAGTTGATCAACAGGCATTTATTAAGCAATTACTATGTGTCAGGCATTGTGTTTAGCACTGGTAATATACATAGAAATGAAAAGAAATACACTGGCTGCCTTCAAGGAGCTTACTTTTTTTTTTTACTTTTATTAAAGCTTTTTATTTACAGAACATATGAGTAATTTTTCTACATTGACCTTTGCAAAATTTTCTGTTCCAAATTTTTCCCTCCTGATTCCCCTCACCCTCTCCCCTAGATAGCAAGTAGTCTAATATATGTTAAATATGTTAAAATATATGATAAATCCAATATGTGTATATGTATATCTATACAGTTATCTTGCTGCACAAGAAAAATCAGATCTAGAAAGAGAAAAAAAAACCTAACAAGGAAAACAAAATGCAAGCAAACATTCACAAAAAGCATTAAAATGCTATGTTGTGGTCCACACTCAGATCCCACAGGCCTCTCTCTGGATGTATATGACTTTTTCCATTGCTGAACAATAGGAACTGGTTTGAATCACCTCGTTGTTAAAGAGAACCATGTCTATTAGAATTGATCAATGTATAGTCTTGTTGCTATGTATAATGATCTCCTGGTTCTACTCATTTCACTTAGCATCAGTTCATGTAGGTCTCTCCAGGTCTCTCTGAAATCATCTTGCTGGTCATTTCTTAAAGAACAATAATATTCCATAACATTCATATACCATAATTCATTCAGCCATTCTCCAATTGATGGGCATCCATTCAGTTTCCAGTTTCTTGCCACTACAAAAAGGGCTGCTACAAACATTTTTGCACATGTGGATCCCTTACCCAAGAAGCTTCCTTTTAATGAGGGAAGACAATACATAAAAGGAAGTTGAAGAGAGAAGGAAGAATGGAAGTGCAAAGATGTGAGGTCTAGGGAACATTCTGGTTAAAAAAAAAAAAAAAATTAAGAGATGACTAGCCTACATGCTCTCCTTAAATGAAGATTGTAGAGAAATCATGAAATCAGAAGGATCTGCAGAGGCAGAGCTTACTTCCAAGGTATGAATTTTAAGGCTGAAGTAATCTTCAAAAATAAAGAAGTTTCTGGGGCATGGTGGAGAAATGCAGAGTGCAGCCTGGTGAGAAATCAATGAAGATAACCATTTCAAAGCAATGGGTAAAGAATTCAGGCCAAGTGTGAAAGTGAATTGGGCAAATGGAAAGAAAGACAGCAAATAGAATTTCAAATTTGGGGAAATTACAAGTCTATTTTGGCTGAACCATACAGTATTTGAAGGGGAATATTGTATGATGTCAGACCTTAAACATCAGGATAAGTAGTTTGTATTTTATCCTTAGAACCTTAATTAGAAATGATAGTATATGGGGTATAGTCAGGATTTTGAATAAATTGCAGGGAAATTGCAGAAAAGGAGCATCCCTGAGAAAGAATACAGCCTTATATTGTTATTACTATTAGTCTTTTAGTGTTTTTATTATCTACATAAAACAAAAAGCTATCTTCTTTTGTTTTGCTTTCTTTTGTTTCCTTTTTTAATAGTATTTTATTTTTCCAAATACATACAAAGACAGTTTCCAACATTAATCTTTGCAAAACCTTGTGTTCCAAATTTTTCTCTTCTCCCTACTTCCTCTCTCCCCAATTCAGCAAGCAATCTGATAGAAGTTAAACATGTGCAAATCTTCTAAACATATTTCCTTATTCATCATGCTGTGAAAGAAAAATCAGATAAAAAACAAACAAACGAGAGAAAAACAAACAAACAAACAACAACAAAAAGGTGAAAATATTGTTTTGATCCATCCTCTCTCTGGATGCAGATGACTCTTTCCATCACAAGTCTCTTAGAATTGCCTTGAATTGCCTCATTGTTGAAAAATGACAAGTCCATCACAATTGATCATCACATAATCTTGTTGTTACAGTGTACAATGTTCTCTTGATTCTGCTTACTTCATTTAGTAGCTGTTCATATAAATCTTTCTAAGCTTTTATGAAATCAATCTGCTCATCATTTCTTATAGAATGATAATATTCCAGTAAATTAATAAACCATAACTTAATCAGTCATTCCCCAACTGATGGGATCCTCTCAGTTTCTAGTTCCTTGCCACATAAAAAGAGTTGCTACAAATATTTAACAAAAAGCTTTCAACAAATAGAGATTGAGCAAAGGGAATAAAAAATTATGTGAAACAGTATAAAGTATATATCATCTATGTTGTCCTTTTTCCAATCAGAGTTGTGCCATGGTTACAAGAAGTTTGAGTAGCATTGATATAATAATTTTAAAAAGAATAGTTATTTCAAAGGAGGGGACTATAACTCTAACTGATCTGTAAAAGTGAAAAAAGGGGTGGGGGTTTCCCTGAGGTGTGTAGGCTCAGACGTAATAAAATATATACATAGTATTAACTCTAATAAATTCAATATTTCTATAGAATGAGTATCATTTGTCTCAGCCACCATCAATCTGGGTCTGAAATGTTGCTCCCTGCTTGCTACCAGGGCCTCAGAACTGGCTAGAAACTCTGGCATAAGAGCTATTTTCCAGGACCTATGAGTGATTTCTATCTTGACCTCTGAGGACCCACAGGTTCATAGTGTCTCTTATCTCCTTCATCTGAAAGAAAAGAATAAACCATTAAGGCAAAGAACTAGTCCCTGTATTAATGGGTTATGTTAGTTTCACATGTAGAGGCTCTCCCCTTACAGCATTGTTACTCTTCTCTCACTAGATCACCACCAGGCAGAAAGGGAGTCAACTAAACAGAAAAACATAATTCTAGTCAACTGGTGCCTTTTGAATATACTTTTGGTTGTGCACATAGCAAAATAGAACAAGTTACAGACATAATCTTTCCAAAGCATCTCAAGACAGGAATCCAGTTTATGGAACTAGATGATAAGATAAAGTCTTAATCATAAAGAATAAGGAAAGGGATCAACTACTAGACCAATTGATGAAAGTCAAGGTGAGATCAACAGCAAGAATGACAATGCTGAGCCATGAAACTACTACTTAAGCATCCTTAAGACCTTTCTTCCTATCCTATCTGATAATTGGACAGAATTGTACCTAGCAAATAGAATAAGACTGAACCTCAGCTAAGGATCAAGAGTCACCAGATTCAAAGTTTTCAAGGGACATAGGGTAAGTGAGCCAAATACAACATCACAAAACTGTTATATTTTTGCTGAATCACTTGTGATGGAAAGGTTGTTAATCTAAGAATCAGAAGAAGCTGGTTCCTATGCTGGTTCATTCATTAGCCAGCTATCTAATCTTGGGCAATTCATTTCAATTTCTCTAGCCCTCAATTCTTTTCACTTTTAAAATTAAGGATTTTGGGTTATATGTTCTTTAAAATCCACTCCAAGCACAAAATGCTTTTAGTCTAACTCTAAAAGTCACTCAAGTTGACTCCACATATTAGAATAACCAATTGAAAAATAGAAAAATTCAGACTGTCCAATGGATAGAGTTTAAATTTTTTAATCAAGTTGACTGAATAAAATAGTAATTATAAAAAACAACCAATTGTTGAACCAATGATAACTTTGCTATTTTTCCAAAATAATTTGTATATTTATACTTAATTTGAATTTTTCACTTTCAATTGGGGTTTTATAGACACTGCAAATCTGGACAGCATATTACAGTGCAGAGACATCACTTTGCCAATGAAAGTCAGTATAATCAAAACTATGGTTTTTCTAATAACAATGTATGGAATATAAGGAAAGTTGAGAACTGTAGAATCTACACTGAATTGAATTACTTTGGTCACATATTGAGAAGATGGGACTCATTTTTTAAAAAGACCCCAATGTTGAGAAAGAGCAAAGGCAAAAAAAAAAAAAAAAGGATTACAGAGGATTCAGTTGATATTTAGTGTCATGGAAACAATGAAGATGAACTTGGACAGACTTCAAGAGATGGTAGAGGATAGAAGGACCAGGCATTCTATGGACCATGGGGTCACAAGGAATCGGACATAACCGAACAACTGAGTAGCAAGACATAATATGAGTAACTATAACTTAATTGTAAAACTAGTTAAAATTCATTATTTATCTATCAACTAATAGATAGATTAGTTAATTAATAAAGCTGCATTGAACTAGTATTCTAGAATTTAAATGACACAATTTCAATATTTTCAATATTTTTGGCTGGCTGAAATTGTCCTTTATTGACATATAATTGTGGAGTTCTCTTCCTAGAGAATAGTCATTCCTAGGTGATACAACTGACCTCAAGAAGCAAAGTCTTTTTCTAGATCACCCAAGACTGTGAAAAGCAGCATGACATAAGTCAGAGGGTACCCTAACTTCAAAATCAGGCAGAGTTCAATTCTTGCATTTGACACAGTATTTGCTGTGTAAAGATGGGCAAATCACTTAACCTCACCATGCTCCAGGTAACATTCTAAGACTACAAGATAAAGACAAGTTGCTGATCTGTATCAGAAATGGGAGTTTTCTACACGGATGAAAACAGTTTTGAGCCAAAAATTCTTGCTCAAGTGAGCAAAGTCTCTCTTCTAGAAGGGCAAATAAATAGGAACATAGTCTCCTGTTATTCTTAGTTTGTTCTGAAATTATTTTCTATATTTTGATTTTCATTCTCCAGAAAAGTATTCCCCTGCCAGCTCCTTGAGAGCAGAGACCTTGAAACTGGGTTCTCCTTTAGGTATTATCCCCATCTCTAATTCCCCCAGTTAGAGTTCCTTGAAAGTAAGAACAGGTCTTGTTTTTATTTTCATATCCTCAACACTCAGCAAAGTACTTGGCACATAGTAAGTGCTTAATAAATGCTTTTTCATTCTATTCTAGTCTCCACCTTGCCTAGTATGGTGCCAGACACATAATAGAAACTTTATAAACAGTTGTTGGTTGATTGATTGACTGAATGATGGAGTTTTCTTTCTGCAAATTGAAATTCCTGGAGGAGAGCCTCTTTCGACAAGATCCATCTAATGTGTGGGTCTCATTCTCCTTGTTCCATCCAAAAATTTATCCTGGGGCTTGTGAGGAAAATTTTCCATATCCATGAAGTTGGATAATGATAAGAGAGAATGATTGCTGAGTACAACATTTTAAGAGAAAATAAAGCAATTGCACAGAAGTGGAAATCCCCAGCCATGACCAAAAAAAAGTTGATTGGACCACAGCAATGAGCAATTTGGCAGGTCAAAATAAAAGCTTTGCCAGGGAAATAAGGAGTCCCAAATACATAACAAAGCTTGGTCTCTTCCTATTATAAAGTGGATGAACTAAGATTACATAATCTGTACACAGGGGTACAAAGTTCTTAGGTAAAATGAGGTGACAAAACAAGGCATCCTTTCAGCAATCCCAAAGCTCACTGGTATTTTCTGCTCCTCTATAAGAAGGTACATCATCATTTCAAGATTACAATTGGGAAAAGAAAGCCATTAAGTGCAGAGATGTTGAATATTAGATGAAATATGCTTCTTTTGCAGTCACCAGTTTTAGCTAAAGTTGTTGAGACATAATGATACTGAGAGATCTAAACTCTACATAGAATGCAATGGAAATTTCCTCATACCAATTAGATTTTTTTTATTAAAAAATGTGTATACATGTATACATATTTTATTTACATGGTATATATATTTCAAACTCTATATGTATGCGTATTGGGGAGGGCAGTGTTCAAGGAAGACTAGTACTCCTAAGATGAGGGTTTGTCAACCACTTTTCAGCACTTCTCATCCACCTGGGGTGTCTACCTGACATTCCATTATCACTTGTGGCTTCAGTAAACTATCTCAGTGCATGAGTTAAAATACATTGAAGGTAACAGATATGTCTCAAATCCATCAATGAGTTAGGCATCTTGCTCTAGGACTATGATGTTACCTGATATAGGGAACTGCTTGATATGAAAACTTCCTTTTTCAATACTTGTAGTCTTAGAATGCTGTCTGGAGCACTAAAAGGTTCAAAGATTTATCCATGGTCATGTAGTCAACTAATCAATCAGTCATATGCATTTATGAATCCCCAACTGTGTGTCTTTGTAAATCAAAAGGCCACAGAGAATGACCCGACAAGGCCATGTGCCAGGCCAAAAGAATTCTTCTTGTAGGATCACTGATTCCCTTCTTCCTCCTATTATATTATATAATTCCACTTCACTGAATGAGTAAAAGATGTATAAAATCTCATCCCCACCACATATCCCATACCTAGATCTGGTTATACCTTTGTATCTCCAATGACCATAATGATCTCAGGAGTTTTTAATCATTTAGGAGGTCATGAATCTCTTCCACAATCTTGTGAACCCCTTCTCAAAGTAATGTTTTTAAACATAATTTTATTGAATTATATTTATAAAAAATGTTTTTAAAAACAAAAAACAATCTCATGGCATAAAAGTGTCTTCTGTTCCAAATCTTTCTTCCTATATCATACTCCTCATGCTACTGCATATCTCCTCAGGCCTTATGACTTCCCATAATGGGCCCAATAAAGGCACCCTGCCTTTAATGTTATCAACTAATCTGCCTCTTCTGTGGAAACTTAAAAGTCCCAAAATGCAGCTGTAACAGACTGGGGCAGCCCTGTTAAAGTGCAAATGCCCTTGGGAAAATAATATACTAAACCATTAAAATATAAGTACTAAATAGTTCATCAAATAGAAAGCTTCTGTTTGGCTTTTACTGATCTTCCATAGCCCAGTCCTTTCCTACCCTTCCATCCTTCCTACATTTCATTCCCCTCCACCAACTCCATGATGCAGTTACATTGGTCTGCTTTCAATTTCTTAACTGGACACTTCACTTCCCATCATCTACCTTTGCCCTCACTATCCACCTTGCCTGAGATGTTTTGCCTCATCACCTACACCTCTTACTTTCCATTCAGCACTAAGTTCAAATCCCACCTACAGCAGGTTCTTTTATCCCTTCAGCTGCTAATGTCTTTCCTTTTCAGATCATCTTTATCTATTCACTTTATATATTACATATGTCTATTATCCATGAGTTGTCTCCCCCATTACATTATGATTCTCTTGAATGTAAGAACTGAGTTTTGCCTCTTTTTGAATCCCCACACTTAGCCTATACATAGTAAGTGCTTAATAAACACTTGTTGACTGTCATATCACAGTAGTCCTGGAAGGTTAAGTGTATGTATGGTATCAAGGGAATAGGGCAGAAGCAAAGTAGAAAGATTCATCTATGAGATGAAAGGATAAGAAAAGAAGGAGATAAAATGTGGGCTTCTGCAGATTAACCTTCTTGTAGATCACTATGGAATGCAGGAGTCACTGTTTGCATTATCATGTTGGCAGGAGTCTGCTTAGAGAAGATCAAATGCACCTGGATAAGCAGCAGCTGGATAGCAATAGAAAAGGCCAGAAAACACTATAAAGAAAAGCTTTCCTTGGAAGTTTCTATGACACAACCCCTAACAAAGCAAACTAGGAGTTAGGTGAGTTGAGCAGCAAGAACCCTAGAGAACTGGCAAGCTCTATTTCAGCAACTATGGAAGGTAACGTGAATATTCCAGTGGCTTACAGAGATTGCTTTTCCAGAGCCAATTAATGACTACATGTACACAAAATACTGGCTGATCTCCCTGGAAGAGGAGGTGAAAGACTGAAGAAATGTCTTTTCTCCAGCTTGTCTGGGAGAATGAAATTTTCCTTGAAAGAATGGGGAAAACACCTTGGAAAGAACAGAGGACAAAAGAAAAAGAATGTAAATGTTGAGAGTAGAATCCAAACCTTCATCACAAGGAGGAATGTAACACAGAGAAGGAAAAGGACTCCTGAAAATGTGGCACTACATGATAATAACAATAGCTACCTTTTTTATAGGGCTTTAAAGTTTGCAAAATACCTTACAAATATTATCTTATTTGATGCTCACAACAACTCTGAAAAGGAAATGCTATTATTATCTTCATTTTTATGAATAAGGAAACTTAAGTGACTTGCTCAGAATCATGTAGCTAGAAGATGTCTAAAGAAAGATTTGAATTCAGGTCTTCCTGACGAATTTCAGTGCTCTATCTATTGTATCATCTACCTACCCAAATATAATAGCTTGCAGGTTCTCAGAGAGTGGTGGGAAGAAAGCAACTTCTGTGCTGTAAGACTATTCAGGAATTCCAAATACACTTGGGAAAAATCAATTTCATTTACATTTTGGGTGCTATAGATTAACATTGTATTCAGTGCTGACTGTGGAACATGAATTCAACTGTTGTATGAAAACGAAAGGCAAATTTTAGTGGTTGATGACTCCCTGATGCAAAGTTTTGAGGAAAGAATGAATGCTGTGTAAAAACAATAAAACAATCAAAAAGACATATGCCTATACAAAAATCCATGAACCAGAGGGAATTAGCAAGGGGAGAACATTTAGATGAAGATCAATAACAGAGAAAGAGAAGAAATAATGTTGTAGTAGTATATTACAGAATGCCTATCCAGAAGGAGGAATTGAATAATGAGTTCCAGAAGTAAAGAACAAAGCAGGCACAAAAAGCATAATATAATAGTGATGGGGGACTTATGTCTCTTTCAACTGAAAGCAGAGCAGCTGGGAAATTCTTTACTTACCTGAATAATTTTATACTTCAGAAAATATAGGTAAACCATTTTTCTGGACTGCATTTTGACCACCAAGGAGTAATTGTGAAACAGTGTGATATAGTGACTAGAATGATGCATTGGGAGACAGGAAAGCCAAGGTTCAAATCCTACCCCAAACACTCATTAACTATACAGCCATGGCCAAGTCCCATTTGACCTCTCAGCTACAATTTCCTCATCTCTAAGATGAAGTTGGTGACGTTACCTACCTCGGTAAATTGATATAAGACTCAGATGAGGTAATCTCTGGAAAATACTTTGCAAACTTAAAAGAACTATATAAATAACAGTTATTGCTAACTAGCTGCCAAAGTAGGAATGAATGGAAATGGGAGGTTATCACCATCTCCTCTTACAATTCAAGATAGAGAAGTATAAAATTACTGAGCATAGTTTGATAGATGCCTTAGATTTGGGCAAAGTAGATGTTCAAGAGCCAAGAGAAATATTTCATAGCCTAAGATTTTATGGAGAATGTAGCTCAAGAGGTGGGTGATGTTCTCAAGAATGAATTTCTGATAATATAACACAAATGATCATTATGTGCAGAGAAGATGCACACCCATATTAGTAGAGAGGGTCACCTCACTGAAGAGTTCTCTATGCATATGTATATAATATCATTTCATCCACACAGGCCTGTGAAATAGGCCTTACAGGAATTATTTTATAGAGGAGAAAATAGAGGTTCAGAGGTTAAGAGTGCTGGACAAGAACTAGAACCAGGTTTTTTGATTTCCTGTCCAACATTCTTTCCAAAGTATCATACCCCCAAAAAAGTGATACTTTTTGAAAACCTTCTGAAACTGTTTGTCAGGTGCTAGATTAATTATTAGTGTATCTAGAACAGATGGACTTCATCTTTCCTAAGACAAACCTTAAAACAAACAAAACAAAATTTTGGACTTCCCAATAGGTTCAGTAGCTATTCAATGGGAAATTTATATACTTACAGGATATGACCCAAGGCTTTTTAATGAAGTTTGAAACACATGGAGGGGGGAGAGAGAGAGGGAAAGAAAGTCAGAGACAGAAATAGGCATACAGAGAGAGAGACAGAGATACACAGACACACACACACACACACACACACAGACACACACACACAGACACACACACAGCATGAAGGGGGAGAGGGAAGGGAGGGCATTCTCTTAGAATATAGCATTCCTAGAACCATTGTCATTTTAGGGCTAGAAGAAACCTGTGAGCTGGTGTCTAAAACCAGATTTGAACTCAAGAAGATGAGTTTTCCTGACTTCAGGTCCACCACTCTATCCACTGCACCTAGCTACTCATCTAACAAGATACAACACAAATAATTAAAAAAAAAAACACTCAATGAATAAAAATATTTATGAATAATGCCAAGAAAATTCCAAAGGGATTCATGAAAAGTTGGACATGACTAAAAATGATAATTTCTTGAGTCTACCATACTCTTTCCAAAATTCCCAAAGTAGTTCCCTAGTGATCTAAAAGAGTTCATATGCTATCTCTTCAATTCAACAAGCTTTTATTAATGTCTTTGTACTGAAGACACTATTCTAAGCACCAAGGACATGGAAACAAAGATGAAATAGTGTTTGTCCTTAATGAGTTTACATTCTACTAATTATCTAATATATTACCAAAGCCTGCTACTAGTGTATATTATCTCAGGCAAGGCAAGTCATTCTTCTTAGTTTCATTATCTTCATAAATGAAATGAGGTTGTTGGACAAAATTGTCTTTAAGGTCCACTCCAGCTCTAAGATTTTGATTTTGTGATTATTTAAGGTTGACTAGATCTTTACTTCCTGTAATAGAACCACTCCCAGCATTCTCTGGTTGTGACTTTTAATCAAATTAATCAATCAAATCAATGTGGCATCTTCTATAGAAAGATAAAAGGTGCATTTAATGCACTTAAAAACATCATTCTGAGAAAGAATAGATAGGCTTCACCACATTGACAAGAGGATCCATTACACAAAATAATTAAGATCCCCTGTTCTAAGAATATAAAAGTTGGTAAAAGCTTCTTCACCAAGGATTTCCCTACAATGTTAAGTCATAGATCCAGACCCCTCTTCCTCAAAATATATGTGTGTATGTGTTTTTAGTTAGATTAAATACATATATATATATATATGTACAGATATATAGAGAGAGACACTTGGGATTTTAAAAACAACCTTTTTTCTACCACAGTCCTGTGAGATAGATAATACAAGTGTTATTTTTTATCACTATTATATTGATTTAAAAAAAAAAAACTGAGGCTTGAAGAGATTTGGTGAGTTGCTCAGGGTCATACTGGGATTCCAACTTAGGTCTCCTGGCTCCCATTTCAGAGATCTTTCCACTAAAACATGTTGCTTCTCATGACAAAGCAAAAGTCTTGGCATTTAAAATGATAAATATCAAAAAAGTAAAGTATGGCAACCTTGTAAATTGCATTGTAAGTATCCAATAGTCTATTGGACTTTTCACTGCCAAGACATTTTTTATGGCAATTAATGCTCTCAAAGTCAGGTGTTTTTTATTAGCAAGAACAGAGAGATCCCAGGTGAAGATTTTATAAATGCACTGACAAATGCCAACATTTTTTGTTCAAGTTATGATTGAAATAGTTGTAACCTCTTAGGGAAAATGCTAGGAATGCTCTTGATGTGGTTTTTAAAAAAAAGAATGAGAAAAAGAAAAAGGGGTAGTGAGAATGCCAGAACAAACTCTTTGATTCCAAGGCTTATTCTGACAACAGAGCAAATGCATCCAGAAATTAAGTCTACTCACTTCAAGCCCACATATGCTCATGGAAAAGCTAGTGAATATCATAAAGATACTGACCAGTTACAGAATTCAGCTAAATATCATCCCATCAGAAAGATAACTCAAGGCAGAAGCAGCATTACACAATTTCAAGAATTCATTTGAGATCTTGCTCAAGAAGTCATTGGGGAATGAGGCTCCATTTGATTACTATTGACCTAAAAGGCAAAAAGATAGTTAATTTGGAGGTAACTGTGAACCTGACTTCTTCCCCCGAGTCCTAGTTTATTGCAGAAAAAAATCTTTCCCTACCTTATCATCACCAAGAGACATTCTAGAATTCTCTGGGAGAGAGATGAGCAGCTCTAGGGTCTTCTGCCTCACTCCTTCTTCTAAGTATTGTCCAGTAAGTTTTGGTTTGGAAAGCTAACTTGGTGGAACTATTTCCAGAGCTGAAAGATAGATAAATTAGGTTAAATGGATACAGACATATAAATACATACAGAGAGAGATCTTTGATGGATTACTGACATATTAGACAAATAGCTGAGAAAGATCATAGAAGACAGATGACTCATGATTGATAGTAGATAGACAAACATAGAAAGATAGAGAATTGATAGGAAATTGTTAGATGATAGAAATAAATGACTGTTGGAGATTATAGATTATAAATAACAAATGATGATGGTGAGAGAGACAGAAAGAGACAGAGAGAAACAGAGGCAGAGGCATAGAATGAAAATGAGAACCATTATTTAGAAGAAAGTTTTGGGTAGCTCTAGGGAGCTGTCCAATCATAGCATTTCCATGGAAATCAATATGTGCAACATGAGTGGCAATCCTATTTTCCAGATGATGCTGAGAACTCTTTGTTATTCCACACAAGTGGAATCATGTGATTATAAAATGCCTTCCTATGTTAAAAGATATGATTGATAACACACTTTTTAGACAGTCTTAGATTATTAGTGAGGTGGTGGTGAATAATAGGAATAAACCTCTAGATAGAGGCAGCTAGGCAGCTCAATAGATAAAGCACTGTGTCTGGAGTCAGGAAAATCTGAGTTCAAATTTGACTTAAAACACTTATTAGTTGTGTGACCCAGAGCAACCTTAAGCTGCTGAAGAAGGAGATGGTAAACCCCTTCACTATCTTAGCCAAGAAAACTCCATGGACATATAGGCATGCTATGATCCATGAAGTCACAAAGATTCTGACAGAATTGAATGTCTGAACAACAAAACCTCTGTAATGTCAAGAGAGGGGAAACTGGCAAGGCTGTCTGTAATCTTCCAGGTAGAAGGAAAACAGTAGAATTGGTAGGTATAGGCTATCTATCATTGATCAAGGAGGAATTATGGGAGTGAAATATGCAAATTTAGAGTCAAAGGATTAAGGTTCAAATCTCTGCTCTGCTACTTACTTCAGATATGATCTTGGATAATTAATTCACTTCAATTATTGGCCTCAGTTTCTTTATCTATAAAATAGGGCATTGACATAGATGTCTCTAAGCTCCCTTCCAGCATTAAGATATAGGAACTGATCCAACATTTCCATTTTCCAAATTATTTTCATAAGATAATGCACCTCAAAAAGGGAAAGACATCTAACAAAGTTATCTTAACTTGTCATCCATCAGTTATTTGAAAAACTTTAAGAGAATTATGTTTACTAGCAATGTGACTTTACACAAGTCACTAAATTTCCTTGTGACTCAGTTTCCTCATCTGTAAAATGGTAATAATAGTAGTACTTACCTCACAGAGTGGTTAAAAAAATTAACTGAATTAATATATCCCAAGTATTTCACAAACCTTAAAGCACTTCTATAACTGTTAGCTAGTAGTAGTAGTAGTATACTTACATTATTATTTTAAACTCTTTAAAATATATCCTCCTTTAAAAAATGTTCCAATAATGATTATCTATTTTATTTTGTGTCAGGAAATTAGGAAATGCATTTCTTGAGTCTGTAACTGGCCACACCATTACTAATTGATGTTGCTTATTTCCTGACACACTTCTACTAACATTCTACAAATACCCAATGAGATCTGCTGATAGAATGGAACTGTTAAGCCTGAAAAGAGCTAAAATTACAGAGTCTAGCACTGTCATTCAGTTCCTAACTATCACTGCCAGCACACTGGGGAAGGCTCAAAATTCTGAGTGGGGGAAGGAATGATCTGAAGAAGGCAGCCCAACTGATAACTCTTGAGAGTGCTTCCTTCCCCTTGGAAAGTACTCTGGTGACTGTAAGCTGTTGAGTTGGCAGAAAAGAGTGGGCCAGTTTAGCAGTTGCATGTGGCTGTCCTGCCAAGTGCTGCTGTGGAGAAGGAAGGAAGGAAGGCCTCGGGAAATAAGGTTGTAATTGGATCAACCCTCCCATGGAGTGGGTAGCCACTGCTGCCCTCTCACTGTGGGAGGTGAAAAGGAACTCCCACAATCTAATAGTTATTCCCAGGAGAGGAATATTTATAAGGTCATCCTGACTCTAATTAGGGGCTTCCCATGCTACTAGAGAATGGTCTAGGATCAAAGGGTCTTTTCCAATACCATTATTGTTTCTTACTGTCTGAGTGGCCATTTGTGACAGCTCATATCCAGATGTTCATATGCCTTGGGTGATCTTGGAAAAGGCTAAAAGAATAAACAATTACCTAGGATGGGAGCTATGACACTAAAAAACCAAAATAGTCAATACCCCCTTATCATCAGGAATTTCTATTCATCTTAACTTAAGAATACAAGAAGTACCTCACGGAGACAAATTAATGATACATCCAACCTAATATACTATCTCTGATTAATGTACCAAGGGCTGGTATGTGAATGAGCAGTAAGATTTATAATACTCTAATTCAAAGGTGAGGGATATATCAGAACCATTGATAATAACCTTGAATTCCCTTCTTAAAATGGTTCATCTTTAACTTGCCTGTGTTTCATCTTTGACCATCACAATCCACCCAGCAAGGAATAACTAGAAAGGGAGGAAAATGTCATAGTAGATAAGGGGCTGGCCTTGGAAGATCAGAAATACTTGTGTTCAAATCATGCTTTGACTTATACTAGCTATGGGCAAGTAAATCACTCCCAGCAATTCTCTCTGATTATAGATTATATCAGTAAGAGTTTCTACCCCAGTATTTCCCTACAAAAGTCTAGAAGTACTCTCCTACTCATCCCTCCCCCCAAAGGAATATCTAAATTTTAAAAATACATAATAGAGAACAGCAGATAGAGAAATAGAGAAAACAGATTTTATGCCTGAAAATGTTAAAGTCATCCTATAAAATGCCTAACATTTATATAGTTTTTTTAAGTTTGCAGAAAGTACTTTACATATATTATCTCATTTGATCAAATAAGAAAATATAGAAAGGTTAAAGCTATAAGCATGTCCGCTTAATATCCTTACTTAAATGAACTGAATTGTTTCTGTAGAATAATTAGTTAAGGAAATAATGCCAAACTTTCCCAAATTACTGGTAAACAAGTTTAGTATGCCTTCAGGTATTTGCAAAATGTAAGACATAAAAGATATGTTTTTAAAAAGCACTTGAAGAGGGAAAAAAAGAAGATATTCTGTGTTCATTCCAAGCACCTCTAGGAAGCAATCTTAAGCATCCACTTGTAGTTTTCAACAACATTTGAGACCGCTGCAAGCTATTAGTGAGCCAGCTTAAGTATGACTGGAAAGAAAATCGCTTTTGAAACTAAGCACAACTCAATCCCATGCAACTCAAGAAACATTCACTGAGTGTCTATTGTATTGGACCACTAGGAGAGAAAGAAACATTTCTTTCTCTTCTTAAGATATGGCCTGTCTTCAGAAGCATCGTCTCCTCTGTAGGTTAAATAAGGTACAGTTTGTAAAATGTCGCCTAAAAAAAAAAAAAAAAAAGACATGCTCAATAGCAGATTATTTGACATGTTTTCATCTTTCTGAAAAAGTAGACTTTCCTTAATTATAGAAATATGGGCAGCTAAGTGATACAGTGGATAAAGTGTGGGTCCTCGAATCAGGAAGACCTGAATTCAAATGTGACCTTAGATACTTATTAACTGTTATGTGAACCTGGAGAAATCATTTAACCTTTTTTACCTCAGTTTTCTCATCTGTAAAATGATCTAGAAGACAAAATGGCAAACCACTCCAGTATCTTCGCCAAGAAAATCCCAAAAGGGATCATAGTCAGACATAACTGAACAACAATCATAGGAATAATTAAAGGCTTTATAAAATAAGCCTGAGCTACATTCCAAGACTGTCACACTGAAATATTCAGACACTACCAACTTTCTCTCAAGGTGTTAGAATATTCTTCACTAAAGCAAAATCCACAACAACTGAGACTGAAATGGGCTTTAAAAAAAAAAAAAACCTCATTAACATTTTGGGTCCTTTTAAATGGTAAATATGAAGTTTTGTTTGATATTTAAAACTCTTCATACCCCATCTCTTTTCTATTTTCCCCAATCTTTCTATCTTTCAGGTCTTCTTATACCTTATTCTTCACCTGGAACTCTAGGGTGTAGCCATACTCTCCAACTTGCTATCCTTCCCACACAGTCTTCCACTTCCCATATATTTTTTCACTGCCTCTTTAGGTAATAGAACACCATATATGGAGTAGGTATAGCTGATTCATAGGGCACTGACTCTTCTTCCACTGGAAAAGTTCATAAAGCAGAGCTTTTCCTGATATCCTCACTTCCTCCTCTTAAAATAGCTAGCATCAATGCCACCTTCTACAAACTGCCTTTCTTAGTTGCTCGGTTGCTATTGTATTCATTTCCCTGTATCTACACTATACATATGCTGTATATGCCTATCATATACCTTATTCTTTCCTCATAGTCCTTGAGAGCAAGGAGTGTTTTCAGTATTTCTCTGTATGCTTAGAGCTTCAACATATTACCTAACACAAAATAAATACTTTGTAAAAATTTGGTTATTAATTTACTAATTTCCATTATTCCATTGATAATGGCAGAAGTAAAGATATTTTCATACTTGTAATGTTTTCCTAAAAGAGGGGCTTTGTATAAGCCTTTCTATGACAGAAAAAAAAATTTACTTAGTTTGAATGTATTCAATTAGTAAAATGAATCAATCAAAAAAAACCCACTTATTAATGTGCTAGATGATGGAGTTTTTAAATGAAGAAAGCAATCCCTAAGCTCTTTGAGGGTAGAGATTGTTTTTTTTTTTTTCATGTCTTTGCTTTCCCAGTACCTAGCAAAGTACTTTGTAGATAATTTGTTGTTCAATCACTTCAGTCATATCCAATTCTTTGTAACCCAATTTAGAGTTTTCTTGGCAAAGATATTAGTGGTTTGCCATTTCCTTCTCCAGATTATTTTACTAATGAGGAAAGTGAGATACAAAGTATTAAATGACTTGCTCAAGTGATTTACTTGTCACAAACTAATAAGTGTCATAGGCTAGATTTGAACCCAGGAAGATGAGCCTTACTGACTCAGGCCTGACATTCTATCCACTGTGTCACCTAGATACCTTGGGCATTTAATAAATGCCTATCAAACTGAATTGAATACAACTGAGCTAACATCTTAAAAGCACTGTTTCGGCAGCCTGAAAGCTAAATTTACTCTGCTTACCTTTGTTTAATTCAGCATATCTGGGCCATGCCTCCCAAGAGAGGGAAGAACCTGCTTCCCTCTGAATATTTGAAAGCTCAAGTCCATCTAGCATTTTTACCATGTCTCTAACTAGTTCTTACATCTGTAGGTGTTTTTTTTTTTCTTGTCTTCTACTTTTCCATTCTCTTTCCTTCCTATTCTTCTCTTCAGACTGATGTCCAGTACAGTTTGAGGTTAACATGGTGTGTGCTGATTGATTCCTAATATCTACTTGCACCAAACTATGTGCTCCTCCATTTTGTCACAGTACCCGAAATCCCCACCATTACACCCACCCCATCTGCCCAAAAGGATTGCAAAAGTGATTCCTCAAAGTATGAAATTGAAGTATGGATCAATAGGCTTTATTGGGTTAACCTGGGAAGTTAACCAATATTTACAACATTGATCCTATGGGAAAGGATCATCTCTGGGGTGTGGCAATAAAGAAATGAAGGAGTACCAGAACAGGCCTTTGCTACTCTCACTAGCCCCTCTCCTACTTGCCTAGACAACAAAGCCAGTGATTAGAGGTAAAGGAGCTGAAGGTTCTGAAGGGATGAAGATTGGTATTTAGAAACTCAAGCAATTTAGGATTGGAAGCATAAGTGGGAGTTTCAGGCATGTGAAAGGCCTTCCCCAGACTGCCAAAGGGAACCATGATACAAAAGAAATTAAGAACTCATGCTGTAAGGATATAAAGCCAGCTAGGTGCTCCTAGAGTCAGAAAGAGCCAAACTCATAACCAGTTTGAAGAACTTCCTAGCTGTATGATCCTAGGCAAGTCAGCTAACCTTTCACTTCCTCAGTTTCATTAACTGTAAAATCTCTCAAGATCATTGTAAGGATCAAATGAGAAAAATTTGGAAAGCTCTTTATACATTGCCTGGCACTTAATAAATGCTTGTTCCCTTCCTTCTCCTTTACCCCACCCTCCATCATAGGGCAAGTCTGCCCCAACCAGCACAGAATATTTGGGTATAAGGGACATTTTAAAATTAGCATTTTTGTAGATCAGAAGGCTCCTATGGAAGGTTTGGTTATACCTACCAAGATTGGATGGATAAAGGAATTTTCAGATCCCTGAAGAAATTCAACCAGAATCCAACTGGCTACAGTCACTCCCCATTTTGGAAGTTCACTGCCTTTGACTCATAATCATCCCTGACCTCGCATGCAAGCTCCTTATGAAATCAGCCCACAAGGTTCATTTTTAAAAGGTGACCTTCCCAAAATAGCTACAGATAGGAGCCCACTTGGCACTTCTTCCCTCGGAAAGCTTAAGAGACACATTTCCCTTTAAGCTTTCCAAATCCCTTGTTTGGGGTTCAGAAAATCACAGCAACCACAGCACTGCCTGTACCTATCATCACCCTTCTTCTCAGAGAGTTGTATCACTTGGAGCTCTAGGCTATATTCATTTTCACTGATCTCATTTTTTTCCCCCTCTTCTTTATTTGTTCCATTTACTTAAAGGACCACTTTCCCTCATTTTGGCCTGAGGCTTTCTGCATCAAGAGGTGATAATAGCCAAGTTAAGTGCTGACAACCTTCCCTCTTGGGTCATTTTGGATTCTTTTCCTCCCCTCCACTGTCACCCAAGAAATGGGGAAATATTTTAACAGGTAACCCAGAGCCCAACCAAAATTAGATCATTTCCTATTTTGGAAAAATAAAATGAAAAGAACAGGATTTTTCCAACATCATTATTGTCCCATAAGGAAGATCATAGCAGAGATAAAGGACTCCCAGAGAATGGAATGCCTTTTAAACCAGAAAGTTGTTAAGCTAATGGACGGGGTAGACTAGTGTGGCAGAAAGATGAGGCCAAATTGGCACTTTAGGAAGCACACAAAGGCCCAAAAGCATAATGGAAAAGCCACACACCAAAAAAAAAAAAAAAAAAAAAAGCAGAAATTGGATCACTGAGGTCTACAATCAGAACATCTAAAGCAAGAGGGGGAAAGATGGAAGAATGGCGAAGCCTTTTCTAGTTACATAACAAGGCAGGCTTTGTCTATGTAGAGCTGGCAAGAAGCACACAGTGTGACTTCTGTTAGGCTTTGGCCCCCACCCTCACCCCCACCCATCCAATTACCTTTCCTGCTGATTGGTTATTGCTAGACACTTCACCCTTAGATTTTCATTCCTTTAACTTGAGTCTGAATTCTATTAAAATGTAAATGCTCTAAAAATCTGCATTTTTTTTCTAATAGCAAATCCCTACAGACTTGGCTTACTTGTGTCTCTAGCACTGTCTTTAATTCTCTATGGATTGGATTTTCACTACCAAAATTAACCTAAAGTAGAGGAAGATAAGATCATAGATAGCAAGGAAGGGAGGGAGAAAGGAAGGGAGGAAGGGAAGGAGGAAGGAAGGGAGGAAGGAAAACAGAAATTCACTAAGCCTAAGGGGCAAAGACTCCACATGCCGGGATTTATTATTTCCTTAAATGATGAGGAAGCTGTGTCAGAAAAGCTGGGGGCAAACAGCAGTAATTTTATCTTCTTTTAAATAAAGGCTGAGAGGCATGTAGCTGGTCTTCCCATGCTATGGAACTAATGAATTTGAGACCTTTTCAAAGTATTAATTCCAATCCCATCTCTGTTATGTGTCTCTATACATATGCATGCACATATATACTCATATACTTTAATACTCTGGATCTATGATCTTTTCATTGTGGGTAGTCTTTCCAGTGTACAGATCACAACTACCACTACTGCACAACATTGTCTCACAAATCATCTACAGAGAATTCACTCAACCTGCTAAGATTCTTTACTCTAAATCCTTTGACATTATATGGCATGTAAGCTGGCTGTCCACTAGTTATCTTTTACTCTGGCTATACAATTATTCCATTTTTTTTTTCTGGATATATGACTCTCTGATGACAACTATGAGGTTATTAGAAAGAATCTTGCATCTGTGGTCTGAAGTCCTAGATTCAAATGTAGATCTGCCACTTGCTCTCCATGTGACTTTGAGTCACACAGGACTTCAGTTTCCTCATTTGTAAAAAGAGGTTAGACAACCTTAAAGTCCTTTCATTTCTAGATCTAAATATATGATCATGTATTCATTTATACTTCTGCACAAATCTCAATTTGAAATATTTTGAAGCCTTTTCATTGCCTTTTGGGTGATCCTCAAATTCAGTTCCTTGAAATGTTAGTCTATGAGTCATGGTCATGCATCATCACTGGGAGAATATTGTTATTAGAAAAATAGATTGGCTTCTGTTTCAGGGTGAAATTTGGAATCATGTAAATCACTACACAATTTTCAAATGCAATCCAACTCAGTTTCCTCCTCTGATCAACTGTGAGCTTATGTCAGCCTCTATCCTCAGTGTATATGTACAAGATACATATACTGAAGGACAAACTCAATGGCTTTTATATCCAATTGCATATGACATTCTGAAAAATAAGACATTTTCATCTACTTGTTTTTTCCTGGGTAGATAGGTCAAACTCTTGATTATGAAGCCCAGTTAACAGAATTTATAGTATTGCTTGATGCAATAAACACATCATCCACAAACAAGACTTGCTGAAGGACCTCACTATACAGAGAATCCAGCCTATTTGTATTTTACATTGAATATCTTCCAGAATAAAGATAGGTAGATGACACAGTAGATAGAGCACTGAACTTGGTATTCAAATCCTGCCTCAGATACTAGTTATGAAGCACTTCAACAACCATAAAGAACTATAGTATATTAATGCTTGCTATCATTATCATTATTTTAATGGAAGTGAACATACAAAATTACCTACAGTGAGCATATCTGTAGTGAGCATACCTATCCCTGATTCAGGTCTCATTTGATTTTAAAGACAGAGAGAGAGAAGGAGGAAGGGAGGATGGATAGATAAGTAGATAGACAAATAAAATAGGCAGACAGGCATGATA
The DNA here is from genome assembly GCA_023553655.1 of Myrmecobius fasciatus. NCBI lineage: Eukaryota > Metazoa > Chordata > Mammalia > Dasyuromorphia > Myrmecobiidae > Myrmecobius > Myrmecobius fasciatus. The sequence goes on from JAJPUD010003884.1 coordinate 153,297, forward strand.
CATATAGGTAGATAGACAGAAAGACAGACAAGATAGACAGTCAGACAAGATATCAATAGTAGACTAGATAGGTAGATAGATAACATATGTGTACGCAAATGTATATACACAGTTGAATTTTTCTATATATTTGATCATTTGTGTTTGATGTATTTGCATGGGTTTTCTATTTTTACACTAAACTCTGAACTCCATGTGGTAGAACAGCTGGTTTCTAGATTATAAGCATCATATTAAATTGTAAAGCCCTTGAGGGCAGAGACTATATTTCATCTAAATTTTACATGTCTTTTGGAGCTTAACACAGTTCTCTGCACATATTTATTGCTTTGTAGTTCAGAACAACTTTTTTTTTTTTACTTCTCTATTCACAACTTCTTTCCAACTGTCCCTAACTGCACATGGAACCATCTATATATGCTGCTGACTTAATATTTTTATCAATAACATACTCTGCTTCAAAAAATATACATTTTCCAAGAATTATCACAGATAAAGTCTTCTAGGATCCTCACAATAATCTTATATGGTAAATTCCTATTTTATTGAGAGGAATGAAATATTCATTTATTAGATACCTACTATGTGCCAAACACTGTGCTAAGTATTTTATGCAAATATGATATGATTTGAACCTCATAACAATCCTGAGAAGTAGATACTTCTACTCTCATTTTATAATTAAGGAAATTGAAGCAGATAGAAGCTAAATGACTTCCCAGACATTACCCAGGCAAGTATCTGAAGTCAAAAGCAAAGTTGAATCTTCCTAACTCTAGGTGTAACTCGAACCAATGTACCATCTAGCTATCTATGATATTGATTAGAAAATGGATATTAAGAGGTTGTCATACTACAAGGAAGCAAAAACTGGAGTCCAGAATCCAAGTCCCAGTTACTATTTCAGTACTCTTTCCATTCCACCATATCAGTTATTCCCAGGTTCTTCATGTTTGTGATCACATACCATATATATTTTTGTAAGCTCATAAAAGTGCCAAAATCATTTAGTCTGAAGACTATCCTTCATTATAACTTGTAGACAAATCCACAAAATTGCAATCTACATATGGTCTTGCCATCTTCTACAAAATGCTTGAATGTAATGAGTACAACTAGAGCAGAACTGGGCAGGAAATAATGTTTCTTCCATACTGTCATCTTTTCAGAAAATAAACCAATTACTTTTTTTAAGAAAGCAGAATTAAGATGACCTAATTCACCGGAACTTGAGCACTACTCAAGTTTTATGAAGACTTCCCAGTCTTCATAATCAATTCTTGCTGTCAAAATGTTTCCAGGAATTGTATAATTTGACTATTTAGGTTCTTAAAGCAAATAAAAAGGCTTAGTTCTCAAGGGTATATGTTTCCCATGGGAGTATATAATTTAGCGGATGTTTAATTTTTACTAGCTTTATCAGAATATCTCCTACACACCATTTGTCTCTATATCTGATAAGTTTCTAGAAAGGGGGAGCTAGGTGGCGCAGTGCTTAGAGCACCAGCCCTGAAGTCAGGAGGACCTGAGTTCAAATCTGATCTCAGACACTGCCTAGCTGTGTGACCTTAGACAAGTCACTTAACCCCAATTGCCTCAGCAAAAATAAATAAATAAGTTTTTAGAGAATAAAGTTTTCTATTTCTCCTTCTAGGTCTAAGGAGTCACTCCCCACCCACCTAATCCTCCTACTGACCACTATATAGCTAAGCATTATCCTTTGTCACTTAGCAGAGAGTCACTTAGAATTAGGTATGGTTCACAATTAATTGGCAAAAATAAAATCTTTCCAGAAATGACAGTGGTAAGAGTTTGTTCATACCACACACACACAAACACATACACATATACAAATCACAGTTGACTGTTACATTCTGCCACAACCTGAAGTTTCATGAGACAAGTAGTAAAAAATTTGTAAAACCAGAATGCCACAAACTCTTACGGAGTTCAGGTAGGGGTGGGCTGGTAAATATTTAACAACCAGCTCTCCTTTTAAAAAAATGTTTAAAGGATACACTTTCAAGCTTATTATTAATATTTTCTCCATCACTTTCTTAAGTCTAGATAATAATAAAACAATAAATCAAGCCTTTCTTTGGCACAGTTGTTGACTTCTGAGGTATAAATAATCACAATGAAAATTTAACAATAAGTTGTAGTGAGTCAGTTTGAACTGGCTCAACCAAACCCCTGATTTTATTGATAATAATTGCTAGCATTTGTTAAGTACTGAAGTACTTTAAAACATCCTTCTTGTACTGGTTAAGAATTTTGTATTGATCCCCACTGAGTTTGGTTCCAATTATGGATCTGCCAGTTCATCCCTAGCAGGATCCTAAATCATCCAATTTGGAAAAGACATAAATATATGGTGCAAATACCCAACTTTTTTGTGTTCAATGGTATTTAATTTTTTCTCCAATTACATGTAAAGGTAGTTTTCAACATTCATTTTAGTAAGAGTTTAAGTTCCAAATTTTTCTCCTTTTCTCTCTTCCCTCCCCTGTCCCCAAGATAGCTAGCAGTCTGATATAGGTTATACACATACAAACATGTTAAACATATTTCCACATTAGTCATGTTGTGAAAGAAGAATCAGAACAAAAGGGGAAAACCACAAGAAAGAAAAAAAATAAAAATAGTATGCTTCAATTTGCATTCAAATTCCAGAGTTTTTTTCTGGATGTGAATAGCATTCCCATCATGAGCCTTTGGAATTGTCTTGAATCATTATATTGCTGAGAAAACCTGAGTCTATCATAGTTGATCATCATACAATGTTTAAAAGCTTAACTCTTTATCAAAAAGTCTTGAGCCATATTGTTTTGAGTAATATTCTAATAAATATTTAAAGTTTTGAATGTATAATGTAAATTCTGGACATTTTGGAACCCATTCAAGTGTCTGTCCTTGCCTTTTTGCATGCGATTTCCTTGGGAATTTGGGGCACCAAGCAGTGGGACTATGATCATTACCTCTGTTATCTTAGCATACAGCTTCAGTCAGGGTCTTTCTGGCAGATGTTGACAAGTTTCCAATTTGCTCAACTGAAGAAACTTCATATTATTCTGAGACCATCAATCAATAAACATAAATGCCTACTATGTTCTAGGCACTACACCATGCGCTAAATAACCAAGAAATCTTTCAAACAAAGGCAAATAATTTTAATCCAGTTCCTGTTTCCCAATTTTACCCCATTCCATCTTAGAATCAGTTCTTTGTTCTTCTTCCATTAAGGTCATTTTATGTATGGCATTCCTACCTGGGTGCTATCAGAATGAGGATTGAACTACAATTCTTTTGTTCAAATATATTTTCCAATCCAAAGACAATTAAATGACTCAGATAATGGAAAATGAAAATATCTCTACTGGAATAACTAGATTAGACTTGAAAGCAATCACTACTAAATGATTGTTTGTTATAAAAGTGAGAAGTAGTAATTTTCTCCAGCATTGTTTGATTGCTGTTGGAAAAAAAGCAAGCCTTTTTTTTTTTTTTTTTTTTAATTCAGTTCTTATTGTAGCACCGTGCAAAATTGCCTATAATGTTTAGGCAACCATTCTTAACAGAGATGTCATCGTCAATGAATTAGACCTATATATTTCTTTTACTCATTAGTGGACTCTCTGGAACAGAAATTAAACATCCTGATAGTGTTTGATTCAAATACACCAGGAATCAAGCACAACGGTGATGCAGACAAATAATCAGACCTAAAGATAGAACTCATTCAAAATTTTGATCAAGGAATTACTTGACAAGAATCTTTCTTTGATATTTGTATCTAGATTTTAGTAACAATTGCAAGCATTTTGTTAGAGTTTTACATGTATTTTTTTTCATATGATTCTCATAACAACCCTGAAAGGCAAGTTTTTATTACAATCCCCATTTTACAGATGAGGATACAAGCCCGGGAAGATCACCTGACCTGGCCAGGATCACACAAAAAGTGAGTCAGAATTTGAATCTAAGTCTTCCAGAATCCAAGTTATGCAGTCTTTCCACTATACCACCTAGATGCCTATAATAAAACTGCTATGTCAGTACTAGATGTCAGTACTAGATGATCATCTTTTTTACTCACATCTAGCTGAAATTTAGAATTTCCCTTCCTATTTAAAAACATCATTCTGATTAGAAGGTCCATAGCATTCCTCCCTAGGAAATTGGACCTTAACACCAAATCTCTGGTCAACTATTTACTAGCTATACAACCTTAGGAAATATACTTGACCACTCTGGGTTACAGTTTCTTCACCTATAAAATGAAGGAATTGGACTAATTGATATCAAAGGCCCCTTTAGGTTATAAACCCAGAAATGTTTTCTTAAATATTTAACAATTGGCTCTCTAAGGAGGGAGGATGTATGCATGATACATATTTCAGTGTAATCTTCATTATTAATGTTTTCACCATCAGTGTCAAGTATAAACAATGAACAAAATTATAAATCAAGCCCTAATTTATAGCATTTGTTGATTTCTAAAGCATAAATGCTCACATTGAAAATTTAACAATCAGTTCTGCTTGAAGCTGAATCCAGCATTGCCCTGGAAATCCTACAAATGGGTAAAGGATGGAAGGAAATATATTTCATACATGACGAACAGTAAGGCAGTAAAGACACAGAGATGGGAAAGCATGCAGTTTGATCATAGCATATAGCATGAATTAAAGGAAGTAGGTGGAAAAGTAGGATGGTATTAAATGTGGAAAACCATGAATGCTAAACAAAGGAAATTTAAATTTCTTCACCATAGTACCCCTTATGTTCTCAAAACATATCTGAATGATTGGCAAGGCAACTATTGATATTGCCTCTTCTTCTGGAAAAATACATAAAGCATGAGTGTCCCTATAGGTTACAAGACAAATCTCCCAATAATGTGGAAGTTTAACCTTAGGATCACAGAGTTATAGGATTTACAGGCAAAAAAAATTCTCATCAGAACATCCCCTTTATTTTATAGATGATAAGTCTGAGGCCCAGAGAAATGAAGTCATGTACCTATGAACATACGGGCAGTTAAGTAAAACGAGTAGATTCAATTAAAAGCAATGGTTCTTGAGTCAGAGGTCCTGGGTTCAAGTCCTTCCTCTAAATTCTCTGAGCCCCAATTTCTTCATCCTTAAAATGAAGTTAGATTAAGTCAAGTTTTCTTAACCTAAGTGAATGGAATGATTTCAAGGGGTCTATAAACTCAGATGGGGGAAAAATCATCTTTTTTACTCACATCTAGCTGAAATTTAGAATTTCCCTTCCTATTTAAAAACATCATTCTGATTAGAAGGTCCATAGTCTTTTTCCAAACTAACAAATGAGTTCATGACATACACCCCCAAAAATATATTAACAACTCCTGGACTAGGTAACTTCCAAGATCCCTTCCAACTATAGATCTGTAATCCTTGTAACTTCAGTTCAGATCTTTCCTTTGATGCTTTAGTACCTGTGAGTCTTTGGGCAAGTCAATTAGATTCCTTTAGACTTCAGTTTCCTCATCTACAAAATGAGGAAGGGTGAACCAGGTGGCCTCTGAGTGTCCTTCCAATCCTAGGACTATTATCTAATGATATTCAGTTTCAAAAGCCAGCACTTTCCATTATCCTTTCCCTGTTCCTTTCTGAAGGCTAACCTTCTATCTATATAGGTACATATAGTGGTGAACTAAGGAAATGGCTTAGTTAAATATAAAATGCTCTCTCTTGAGTTGGAAAGGAAAGTGGGAAGAGACTATTTTTTGGTTGGAATGCTCCATATTTGTCATTTAGAGAAGTCAATGAAGAATATGACTGAAAGAAGCTGAACAGAGACAGAAAGTCTCTTTCCCAAACTACCTCTTTTGGGAAGTGGCAATAGCATACTTTCCCTAGAATCAACTCTCAACAGAGCTCCTCACATAAAGACAGTAGAGGTCTAAAGAATATTAGCAATTCTCTCTTTGGCCCTTTCATATTTCTGTAATGGGGTCATCAGTCTTGTGAGTCTCACACTCAATGTCTTATTTAAAGGCTGTCCCAATATTTGGTCTAGCAGAAAAATCCAACTCTTCTTACAAGACTTAAACATCTCTATACTTGATCAACACATGATAATTCCTCTCCCAACCATTTGAAATTAAGAGGGTATACTGTGTAAGACCCTTTTACAGAGTGATTAGTTCACTGGGATGTGGACAAGCAGCTTTAGAAAGAAGAGGAACCAACCACAACTTTCACCAAAATTCAGCCTTTTCATTATTCATTGAGTCTTTTCCATTATCTCTTCTTTGTGACTCCACAGTAAGGTTCAGAGGCAGAGGCAATGGAGAATGTTAAGTATACCCACCTAAGAATTTTGTAATTTCTTGAAACTTGACAACTTGGCTTCTAATCTCTTTCTAGAGCAAAATTGTATTACCCTGGGAAGGAAGAGGATGAGGCAAATTAAATATTTACAAATAGATTATGGACAGAGTAGGAAGATAATCTTCAGGGACCACAGACCCAACAGTTGTCAACACACATAGCATTATTCTCTCATTCCTCCCCAGAAAAGAAAAGGACCAAAACTGAGCTGATAATTTTCAGTAAAAGAATCAAATAAAATCCATTCATCTTCAAAGAGTCAAGATAATGAAAAGTTTTATGAATCATAAAAACCATTTCAAAACATCCCCACTAGTTTCTGGCACTCTCATGCATTTACTCAAAAGAAATCTATGGGAATAGCAAAAAGTGACCAGGAATCTGGTACACTTTTATAGCTTTGTCCTATGTCAAATGGAAGAGTAAACTTGGAAAATATTCATTCAACAAATATCTGTTAAATGCTCACTGTACAGAGATTACTGGACATGGAATCAGGAACATCAGAGTATAAAATCTTCCTTAGGTACTCACTAGCTGTTTGGCCCTGGAAAGTCACATAACTTTTCTCTGCCTCAGTTTCCTGAAGATTTTAACAATGCCTACTCCACAGCATGGTTTTAAAGATCAAATAACATTTATATGGTTCTTTAAGGTTTGCAAAGTGCTTTAAACGCTATATCACTTGATAAATAAATATCAAAATCAAATAAAGATGCTTTATAAAGCTCATTATTATTTATTAATTATTATTACTATTTCTAACAGGATGCTGAACAACATGAATGATGCAAATATACATACACACAAATATATGCATACACATGCATGCACACATACACACAAGAATTATCCTACCTAGATAGAATAGCTATAAAATAGAAGGAATAGTAATTGAGTCATTAAAAAGTTCACAAGACATAATATCTGAGAAATGATCTAGTACACAAAATCCAGAGCCTCAAATGTTTTTTCACAAATGCAAGACAGCTTTGTATAATAAAAAGGTATAGTCATGTGAAAAAATACAGGCACTAAAGATGAGAAGATAGTGGACATTTTTCAGGTGCAATAAATGGAAGCAATTTTGTCCTCAGAATGTACTATGAACTACCTGGATAGAAAGAAGAGATAGACAAGGGAAACAAATCATAGCCTAAAACAGAGGCATGACATAATTGATGATAAGAGACTTTAATTATGCAGCTATCAGCTGAAATTCTCTCTCTGCCAGGCAGAACAGCAAACAGCCTCTTAACTTGGATTAATGATAAGTTTATCCTTCAAAAGGTAAGTTTTATCATAGATCTGATTGTTACCAAAAGGGAAGAACTGATTTGGTGGGTGGAAATTATAAAAACTCTTATTGAAAGTGGTTGATATAAGGGAACTACTCCCTTCCATAGATTAAACAAGGAAAGGGAAGGTTAGCAAAGTCTGATATGCAGACCAATTTGGGGAAAGAAGATTTTGAAGGATTCAATGTAGCAATAGGATTCCATTGACTAAAATTCTCCTGGAGGTCATCCCAGGGGGGGAAAAAAAAAAGAAAAGAAAAGAAAACTCTGAAGTTTGCAAATCTGAATGGAGATTAGAACTAATTCTGATGGGGTTGAGGGTGAAATGATTGTTTGAAGAGATTGATGTGGACAAATAGAACTCAGCAATCCAGTTAGATCCTTTACAAGAAGATGAAAGCAAGGACAATAAACAGAAGATAAATCCAAATGAGCAGCATGGCACTATAAAAAGGTTGTTAGGATTGCTAAAGCTTAAAATGAATTGAAGCTGTCAAGAAAACTAAGGTAACAAAAGAGGTCTATTTATTTAGTGATACTGAGGAACCCAGGAGGATCAAAGAAAGGATGGGAATGCTGCTCAAAGTGGGTGGACCAATGGGAAATATTGACCAAGAGAAAGTAAAATAGCTCCTTGTTAGTTTGCTTCTCTTTCCTCTGCCAAGAAGAAGGACTTTTGACCTGAAATGACAGAACTAAAATGGCTAATAAGGAGGTGATAGTCAAAATAAATAAAACAGTAGAAAGAGAATACATATGAACTTTTGATGAATTCAACTTAGACCTTACCCATGAATAACGTTGAATTTGGAGGCAGGAAGACCTAAACTGAAATCCTGCCACAGGCAATTACTATTTGGGTGACTTTGAGACAAATCCCTCACCCTCACTTTGCCCACCACCAAAACAAGGCTATCAAGAATATCAAGTGGAATAATTTAATGTGGTTTGCAAACCTTAAGGCACCATACATACAAGTTATTGTTGTTATTAAAATAACAATAAAAACATCAAAGAAGGATTCTTGGATTAGATTCATTACAATTGAGTTGTTTCATTGCATTATGCAGGACATTCACATTTGTGTGTGAAATGTATAAATTCAAAGTTAAATAAACTTTAAAGTACCAAAATATATTATATACTTCTAAGTATTTTAAGAAAATATAACAAGCTGTTTCAAAATCATAACTTTTAAAAATTTTTTAAACTTTCAAAAGTGGAAATAACTTGAGAATGTTTATAAATAACACTGAAATTTTCAACACATTTAAATGCCTTAACTTTTGCTGTCTCCAAAATATTTAAAGTATATCTTCATAATGAATAAATACATAATCATTTGAAGAGAAAACCTTCTGGTACTGTGAAATTAAAATGATACCCTACTTTATTCTGTATAATTTGGTAACTATTGTTTGGGAAGTGTATTTAATCCCTGAAATCAAGTTGGTTTCAAGTTTGACTACTTAAAATTAGAAGTTCTGACTTCTTTATAAAAGTAACTTCTCTATTTTTCTGGGCTACAGCTTGGATTCTTGCTCCAGTTGGTAGTAGGAGAGAAATGAATACCTGGAGTCATAAGATGGTCTATTTGGCCACAAGTCATGGGTTACTTAACACCAGGCCTCCAGAGGATAATGATTAACTCTGTGTTTTTCCTATTTGTCATGAATCCTCAAAATCCCCTCCTGTAAATAAGGCCAAATATAAACCTACCCTATACTTTTACCAAGACTACTCTGTCTACTCTACTGTATCTTTGGCCACTGAGGGGCTCAAGATCTCACTTATTTATAATTGCTACCTTTGCTAATAAATAATCATACTCAGACTCTGTGCATCAGTTTCTCTTCATGGCAGATTTTCATTGAGACAATTAGCAACCCAAATGGGATCTGAGAAATTGCCTCCAAGCCTAAGGATTTCCTCTCAGAAAGACTCAAAACTGTCCTGGAGGCTGCACTCCTCCTTGGATCTTGAGTTAAATTTTCCCAAGACAAAAGCAAGCCCTGACTTTGCTGGGGAAGAATTAATTCCCTTTCGCTTTTCTTTTCAAGAGAAATATTTTTAAGGTAGCAAGGGAAGGTCTTTTAAAACTGAAAGGCACCTTAAACTTCACAGTACCCCTGAAACTAGTACAAGTGAAAACAATAAAGTTTGATGACAGACGTACAAAGAAATTAAGTCAAAACCTAAGTACATTATCTTTAACATTAGAATTCATAATTATTGTTATTGAAGAAGAGAAAATATTTCAATATTTGTTTTGTACTAATGTTTTATCTGCAAATAACACAAAACCTAATAAAATAAAATATTTTGAAAGTGATTATTCAGAATCTATTGGCAAGACAAATGTAATTTTCCTGGAGAAAATTAAGTACTTTTAATCAACATCGTTAAGTATGTATATGTGATTACTATGTGCCTGCCACTATAAGCACTCTTGATAGACATTATCTCAATTAATACTAACAACAACACTGGAAGTAGGTGCTGTTATTATATCCATTTTACAGTTGAGGAAACTTGAGTCCTCCAGAGGTTAACAGGGTCACATAGGGTCTGAGATTGGATTTGAACTCAATCTGCCTAACATTTAATCCAATGTGCTATCCACTACATCATCTAGCTACTTAATTAAAAAAAAAAAACAACTATAAAGCTATATATAGGATAAATAGCAAATAATGAGGAAAGCACTGAAATTAGGAGGGATTCAAGAAGTCTTCCTGTAGAAGATGAAATTTTAGTTGGTACTTAAAGGATGTCAGGAAGATCAGCAGTAAGAGATAAGGAAGGAGAGCATTTCAGGGGTGGGGGATAGCCAAAGAAAATAACTGGTACAGAATAAGAGAGTATCTTGTTCATGAAAATACAAGGAGGGTAATAGCCTGGATGAAAGATTATGTATTAGGCAGTTAGATGTAAGGAGTAAAAGATATTCTTATAATTTTGCTGTTATAAATATGAATGTTGTAAAAAAAAAACATTGGTGTTATTTATTATGACTAATATCTACTTGTATGTTATAAAATTATAATTAATCATTTTTCTTACTTGGATAAAATATAAAAGAAATTACATTATTTGTTTTATTTATGAAAGGGGGGGGTTATAGGATGCAGAGGATCTGGCTTTGAATCTTGAAAACATCAAAACAGCAATAAGTATAATTTGGTACTCCCCCCCAAAAAAAATTTATTGAATGGGGATAAGCTCATTTCCAATGCTAGCAAGAAGCCTTAGTAAAGAACTACAGGCTACAGGGAATCTTGCAGTATCACTGGTTTGTTCAGAATGGATGCTTCAATGAAGCCAATATGGGTAAGTCTTTTTACTAATACTGTTCTTGGGTATACAATCTAGAAGTCTTTAGGCAATTATTATAGATAAAAGGGTTCCCAATAGTTGAGTTCAACCCTCAGATGCTACCAGAATGGGCAGGAATTGATAAATTTGCTGATCAGGCTCAAGACCACAGTTAGAATCATAGTTAAAACTAAGAGTTCCTGTATTTACCATTTCTTTTCTTATAAAATATTACTCAAATTCTCTGTCTCGTACAGCAGTTCAACAATTTTTTTTTGGTAAAAATGTAGGACCATTAGTATTTAAAGCTTATAGACTATGAGATTCTATTCATTATTTCAGTTGAGACTTTCTAGATCCTGGTTCTGCAACCCAAAATATTAAATATCCTCCCAGCACTGTTTTCTGCAAATCTGTTTTGCCTTTCTTTTGTCTTTATCCAAACCAGCGATGAAAATATTGGTTAAGAGAGGTTTAAGAAAAAAGCCTTTGGACATACTCCTCCCTTTCCAGCTCCTTTGTAAGAAGTTAACATTGAATCAAAACTCCTGAGTCTAAAAATTAACTTAAATATCATTCATTATGTTTCTACAATATTTCAGCAAGGTTATCACAATTTGAAACCCTGTCTTGAACTTATTTTCTCTTTGCTGTGTTTGTTCTGCCCTTTCCAATTTGAAGCCCATTACTGTTCTCAGACAAGATGGGAGTACAAGAGCTTGCAATCTACTTATGATAGAATATACACATATGTGTGGATGAAAGGGCCAGGATAAGCAAGTAGCTGATAATAGAGTGAAATGTGCTACTAAAGAATGCAAAGAAAGCTGGTGATCAGGATGAGATTAAGGGAGAAGCAATGATGACCTTCGAAGTGCTTGGGATAGTGGGGAGGGGTGGGGAGAAGGAGGTCATAGTCTTCAAATACATCATCAGTATATAGAGAGTTTCACATAATGTAACTAGAAAAGAAATGGGATTACTATTAAAAGGGGAGGGGGTTTAGAGAATTCTTTCTATATAGCTATAGAAAGAGCTAGGAAAGGATTCAAAAGATAAGAGAGGAAGCCAGAAGTCTTTGAACTAGTGGCCTGGATAATGCAGCTTTGATCAATGACAGGCACGCCACTCCACAGACATTCTCAACCCTCTTATAGAAATGTTATTATCAGCAACTGATCCTTGGAGACAGGTTGAAGGAAGGAAGGAAGGTCCCTGTGAAAATGGGAGCCTGGGTGGAGAGAGAGAGGAAAATGATTATGTAAAAGCCTCCCTCCATTGTTCTTTAAGCCCTGTAAACCACATATATTTATATTTCTCCATCCTCTACAGTAGGACATTCAACAAAGGTTTCCAGTATAAATGGAGAACAATCCTATTCATTTTTCATTTTAGACTTTTACAAAAAAAAAAAAAAGAAAGAAAGAATTCAATGTGGAGGGAACCATTATGTTGATATATCCAATTAAAAGAATTCAGTCAACTGGATGCTATAAAATACATATTGACTCATGCTAAGCTCATAGATCAGCAAGTGACCATAAAGTAATTTTAAAAATTAGCTCTAAGTAAGGGTAAAAAAAAAAAAATCCTCCTTGCCACTCAATTCAATATGCAATATATATCATGGATTCAATTCAACAAGAATTAATTGTGCTAAAATAAATGAAGAAAAGAATGAAAAAGTATTTATTATAATAGCACAAATGCAAAAGCAAACAAACCTTCAAGAGTCTTCCATTATATTGGGGATTGAGTAATGGAGCAAAATCAGGAATTAGTATGTGATATAAATATTGCTAACATTTATATAGCTAGTTAAGGTTTACAAAGTGTTTTAAATTTATTATCAGATTTAAGTCATAACAATCATATGGTACTGTGATTATCAGCATTTTATAGATGATAGTAGTAAGACTCAGAGGAATTATATGACTTGCCCATAATAATAGATCTAGTAAGAGACTGAGGCAGGATTCTAACTTGGGTCATTCTGATTTCAAATTCAGACCTTCTCCTACACCTGCACCTTACTGAGGATCAGTTCATCCTGACTCAAGACTGCCTTTTTTATTCCTTATGCTCATTTATTTACCTTCAATATAATTTGATGATAATTAGAAATTCTTATTGAATTGCATATAACCTTCAATACATGTATCTCTTATTACAATGTACCTAATGTTATCAACTCTTAAAAGATGGTGCTGCAAAAAAAGATGATTCAGAAACTACCTAAAAAATAAAACAAATAGTTAATATTTGTGTAGTAGTTTTATATAATCTTATATCATTTTCTTAAAAAGCCTTTGAGTTAGTTGCTATAACTATCTTCACTTAACAAACAAGGATACTGATAGCTAGTGAGTCTTAAAAACCTTAAAAAAAAAAAAAAAAAAAAAAAGCTTAAAAAACTTACCCAGAGACACACAGCTGTGTCTAATGTACCTTTGTTTTATTTTGTTAGCTCCTATTTCTTTTCTAGTCCCCTTTACTAATTTTTGCCTGGTTGAAATTCCCCAAGATTTTATTCTTACTCTTCTGTTATCTCTATACATTTTTGGTAGTCCCATCTACTCTGCAGTATATATTTATAACCCCTATGAAGAAAACTCAAATCTATGTCATCAGCCTAAAATTCTCACCTTTAGACTTTAATTTTGTTTTTTCTTTTATTTACAAAGGAGAATAACCTTTAGTTTGGAAAGGACAGAGTAAAAAATAATTAATAGGGAATGCAAGCTCAATATGATGTACAAAGAAGAAAAAAAAGTTGGTATCCTCAAATAATAGACTAGTGACATTAACTTGTATTCCTGGCAAAAGTTTAGGACACATTAACAAAGGCAAAATTTGTCATTTAAAAAGAAATAGATGACAGAAAATATTAATGTTTATAAATGGAAGTTAAATGAGTTACAAGAAGATGTATGCTATAGGAAAGGATGAAGGAGAAGTTTCGGTGAAACTTGGGAAAACTTGTATAAATGTCTGTGAAGTGAGCATAACCAGAACAATTGATAAAATAACAAAAAATATTGATGCAATAACAAAACATTATTGCATAAATAACAAAATTTGTTATTGATATGATAAAAATATAAAAAATATATAAAACAAGTTTGTCTTTCAAAGAACTTTTCTTAAATTTGAAAAAAAGAATTCTGATCAAAACAATGATTAACTATAATTTTAGGAATGCTTCTTAATGAAGCATACCACCCATCTCCTAAGAGATGGTGGACTCAGGATGCAGATTAAGGTTTGTTTCTTTGGGCATGGCCAAGTTAGAAATTTACTTTTTCTTTTACTAAGAAATTTGTTGCAAGTATTTTACCTTTCTTTTTTCATTGGGGGAGGAGCTATGGGAAGGAGAAAAAATTTTTTAAAATAACAAAATAAGAAAGAAAAACATCACCAAAAATCAACATGGTTTATCAAAAATGGATCATTCTAAATTGGTCTCATTCATCTCCTTCCCCCTTTTATAGAGTAGTTACATGATAAAGGAGTCTCTCTAGATAGTACCATTCAGTACAACAAAATTCAAGATGAGATAAAGAGGCTGTGGCCATCTTGGGGAATAAATTCACCTTTTTCCCAGAGGGGAAGAATGTGCCTCTAGATATTGCTACTCTAGTGCAAGGCCCTATTCATACCATTAATTATTCTTCTAAAATTTCTCACATAATTCTTACAAACAAGATGGAGAGATATAGACTAAATCAGTGTCTCCTAATATTTTCAATTTAAAAAAGAAACTCTGATGTTAAAAAAAAATTTCAAGGACTGACAATTATTTGTACTGTCTTATGACTGAGAAAATGCATGTTTGTTTGTTGTTGTTGTTTTTTAAGCTGTAGATGAGGTCCCCAAAAGACCAATATCCACAGGTCAGGAACTTCTGTGTGAAATGATAATTCCATTATGTGGATTTAGTAATGGTAAAAATGACCAAACCCAATGATTAGTCATTGATGGCTCAATGTCAACTTGGAGGAAAGTCTGTAGTAGAGTACTCCAGGAATCTGTCCTTGGCCTTGTGCTATTCAACATTTTTATCAGTAACTTGAATGAAGACATAGAAAGCATACTTATCAAATTTGAAGATGACAGAATTGGAAAGAATAATTTACATATTACATGATTAACTTTGGCTGCAAAAGAGCTTTATAGTCTTGAATACTGGGATTTATCTAATATAATGAACATGAAGTTCTTGAGTGGGATTGAAAAAAAATCAAGTTTTCAAATACAGAACAGGAGAGGTATGGCTAAAGAGCACAAAAATCACATATGCCATCTAGTTCAACTTTTTCCTAAATAAGAATCCTCCTGCCTTAGACTGTAAGTTCCTGGAGAGAACAGACTGGTTTTTTGCTTTTTCCTCTCCCTCTCCCTCTCCCTCTGCCTCTGCCTCTCCTTCTCTCTCTGTCTCTCTCTGTCTCTGTCTGTCTGTCTCTTTCTCTTTCCCCCCTTCTCTCCCCCCCCCTTCACCTTCTCTCTTTCCCCCTCCTCTCTCTTTCATATCTCTAACACAATATAGCATCTAGCAAATAATGCTGTTGTTCAATTATGTTTGACTCTTTATGATCCCATGGACTATAGCGCATCAATGTTATGCATGAGTATTTATTGACAAATACTGGAGTGGTTTGCCATTTTCTTTTCTAGTATATTAAGGTGGACAAAGATTAAGTGACTTGCCCAGGTCACATAGCTAGAAAGTATCCAAGGCCATATTAACCTTACTTCTTCTTGACTCCAGAGCCAATGCTCTATCCACTAAGCCACCTAATTGGAACAGAGTGGATACTTAATAATAAATGCTTGTTAACTGAATTACAATGTTTCCAACAATTAGTGGGTCAGCTAAGCTCCAGTGAAGGAAAACCCCTAGACAGCCTATTCTATTTTTTTCTAGTGCTAATTGTTAGGACCTTAACATCAAGGTAACATCAAGGCTAAATCTGCCTCTTTGCAATTTCTATGCACAAAAATAAATCCATTCCCCTAACACTTGAAGAAGACAGAGAAACTAAACATCCCATGTTCCTTCCGTTAATAATTGTGAGACATGATCTCTAGGACCTGCACATTGATCACTCTCTTCAGAGAATATACTGGCTTACTTATTCTAAAAATATAGCATCATAAACTGAACCTAATATTCATTGTGGTCTGATAGAAAGAACAGTGGGACTATTATCTCCCTTGATCTATACATTACCCTATTCTAAATATAGACTGTGGTCTCATTAGTTTTTTTTTTTTATTGCTATTGTTTTGTATGAGACTTTTATTGATCTTGAAGATCAAAACAAGTCAGCAGTATGATATGAAAACCAAAAAAAACTAACACAGTCAGGCTATATTAAGAAAGTTATATTGTCTAGAACAATAGAAATGGGCATCTCTTTATACTTTACCCTAGTTAAAGTACATCTAAAATACTGTGTTCAGTTTTGGTGCCACATTTTACAAATTATAGGGGCAAGCTTGAGAGTCTCAAGAGGAGGAAAAGACCAGAAGAGAGCATTTCATAATAGGAGAAAGAGAAGGAAATGAAGAACAGAAAATTTCAAGGGAATATGAGCGCTGCCTTTAAGTATTTGAGGATCATCATGTGGAAGAATAGATTTTTTTTTTCTGCTGAGTCCCAAAGGGCAGAACTAGAAGCAAGCTACATAGAAGTAGAGAATGGCTGAATATAAGAAGGAAAGTTCCAAAACTTTGCACCTAGTCTGTATTCTCATCTCTCTCAATGAGCAGAGATTTCATGATCATTTATCAGTGATATAGGAAGGTACATTTTTATTCAATTATTGGTTAGTTTAAATGGCCTTTGAGGTTCCTTCCAATAAGTATATTAAAAGATACATTTATTGGAAGATAAAATAGAAAATGGTCTTGCAGCTCTAATGTGGTCTTTATAAAGATTAGACTTTGCCATTTGATTTATATAATGCAATATCCCAGCAGTTGAGGAGGTGGGCTATGTCCATGATTTTGGGGGGAAGGATTGTCTAGGCTGGTCTTTTCGATCAGACTGACAGACATGAGTAATACCCAACATATGTGGCATCCTTTTCAAATACAAAGGACAAAACTGCCAGGATTATGATATGCATAAACATGTAAGATTTTACACATGAATAATGCATGGGAGTTTGTGTGTATAAATTTGTTAGTATGAGGCAATAGCATATATATATGTGCCTGTGTGTGTTCACTAACTCTTCTGCATGCACCATCTGCAAAGCAAGTGATTCTGCCTGTCAATTATAGTAGATCCCAGTGCCAGCAAAAATAAACCCATCAAAGATCTGTCTTCACATGATTTTTCACCACCCTTACCCACCTCATTCCCATTCCTGTCCCTAAAGCAGCAATTCTCAAGTTTTTTCATCTCAGAACTTTTTTTATACTCAATATTTATTGCAAACTTACGCCTACATATTCAAAAATTTCTGAGAACTCCAAAGAGCATTTAGTAATATGGGTTATAATTATAGATATTTGCCACATTATATATTAAAACTGATGAATTTTTAAAACGTACTTGTTGATTTGTTTAAAATAACACTATAAACATAAATAACACATTTAATGAAAAATAACTGTATTTTCCCAAAAAAAAAATGAGTAAAGTGGCATTATTTTATATATTTTCACCAATCTTTTTAACATCTGGCTTGATAGAAGACAGCTGGATTCTTAAATTGCATTCATTCTGTTATGGTATTGTTTTTATTGAAGTATATGAAGAAAATCCAGCTTCACACAGTTTTGTAGTTGAAAAAGAGAGGCTTCTCTTATTAGGTATAATTTATCTTTTTATTAGGTAAATTATAATGAAAATTTTTTTGACTTTGGAGATTCCCTGAAAAAAGTCTCAGGTTCCTCAGAGGTCCCCCAGATCATACTCTGAGGACTATTGCCCTAAAGAAGCTGAGAAAATATTCTTCAAATTTTAAGTGATACAAAAAATTAGTGTTGATCCCATGTCCTTTCTCAAGAAAAGAAGCAATAGTAAAGCAAGCATACCCAGAGAAATATTTTAGATTTCTATTTACATAAAGTAATAAAATAAAGCCTGACTAATAATTATCAATTAATTAGGAAAAGGTTTTTAATTTCCTGTTCTCTAATCAACTATAAAGCATTTTCCCATAGAATCAATGTAACCATTTTAAATGTACCATTGATGCTAATTTGATGTAGAAATTTGAAATCCACGAATACATAAAACTGAATTTTTTAAGAATGTCACGAAGTCATGTGGGTAGAATTTTTGTATTTCCTTTGAAATTAAGTCTTATCTCACATAGGCTGGAAGTGTAGCAGCCATTGAATGAAAGGTCCAGCACCACTATTGATTGCTTCAGGTTTGACCCTCTAACATTTCCATTCTTGAGCTAGTTCATTCCTCCTTAAGCTACCTGGTGACTCCTCACTTTTCATGACCCTGTGGGCAATACTGTCCATGAGGATTTTTTGGCAAAAATCCTGGAATGACTTGCCATTATATTTTCTAGTTCATTTTACAGATCAGGAAACTGGGGCAAACAGAAATATGTGATTTGCCCTGGGTCAGACCATTGCTAAGTGTCTGAGGTCAGAGTCAAACTCAGTTTTTCCTAACTCCAGGCTCAGCATTCTATTCACTGAGCCATTTAGCTGCCAGCTAACTTCCAGGGGCTCACCCTATTTAGTGCAGACATCAATAAGCCTAGCTTTCTGCATATGAGAAAGCACCAACTCTAAAGGTCCACCAGCCTCAGCCTCCCAAGTAGCAGGGATCACAGACAGGAGTGTAACATCTCACGCAGCCCAAAAAGCAATTTAAAATGAGTCAAAGTATTCAAGGGCTCAACCATGCCTTTACATATCAAAGAAAGATGAGAAATAATAAAATGAAAAATCAGGTGACTCTTCATTCCTCTTCTCAGCATCTTCTATTCTAGACCAGTCCTTGGAAGCAGGATTATTAAAGTTCTTTTCTCTCTCTATGAGATTTTAAATTAGATTTCCCACCAGGCAGACATTCCACCACTACAGAATCATTTCTTTTCTTTTCTTTTTTTAAGATTATTCAGGCTTCAGGAGTGCTCTAAGGAAGCACAGACACCTGGGGACAGTGTTACTTGGAAAAAGGAAAGACATCTTCAACTAGAGAGAAAAAAGCTCAGACACTCAAAGAAAGGTGACAAAAGAAACAGAAATTCATATTAACTCCTACCTGAAGAAAAGTTTGCAGGCTAAATCATCTGTACAACCTCAAAGGGAAAGAAAGAATCAACAAAAGAGGGAACTTAAATGCACTTGGGAGTAATCCATATCTATCCTTTCACTACTGTACACATCCTAAAGGAATGTGGGAACCACTAGAAAAGAGGGCTACATAACATCTTCCAAAAGTTAAAAGAATTTTCATGATCCTGGAGGATCTTGAGTTCCTTTTTTAGTTCCGTATTTCATATGACATTAAGTAAATATTGACCTACATATACAGCTTTTAAAGAGTACTCTCTACTGAATATACATCTAGAAATGGTAATAGCTGTAAGTCTTATCAGCTAACTTCTTAGTGAGGATTAAAGTTTAAGGGAAGAGAACAGAGGAGGTGCATGAGGAACAAAGGCAAGTATGGCAACTTGACAAATGGTGGGTCCTGATAAAACGTTTATCTGAACACCCAAAAGTACTCCTTTTAAAAAGCAATATTGCAGGGGCCGCTAGTTAGTGCAGTGGATAGAGCACCAGCCCTGAAGTTAGTTAGGAGGCAAATCTGATCTCAGACACTTAACACTTCCTAGCTGGGTGACTCTGGGCAAGTCATTTAACTCCAATTGCCTCAGGGAAAAAAAAAAAAAAAATATTGCAATGTTACCTCTACTTGCTATTACTTCCTACTGCCTTGTAAATATCTCAAATGTCTTCAGAATGGAAAAGTATGCTTTTCTGCTTCAAGTTACATGTATGCGACCTTTCCAAAGAAATCATTTGTATTTGTTATGCCCTTGCTTCATTTCCCTTTCCATCTTGTCTCTCAATCATCCTGTGCCTATACTATACTATACTATACTATACTATACTATACTATACTATACTATACTATACTATACTATACTATACTA
>JAJPUD010003884.1:173421-192261 GCA_023553655.1 Myrmecobius fasciatus
TATACTATACTATACTATACTATACTATACTATACTATACTATACTAGAGGGACAAACAGGTCCATTTTTCTAGAAAAGACTCTTTAAACTCCAGAAATACTCATCAAGGGCCCACTGCTACCTAAGAAAGAGGCAGAAAGGACACGTTCAATGTAATTTGTCAAGACCACATGAATCCACTTCTGTAGTTTTACTCCAGAATCCTGTCTCTAACCTCAGTTTTTGATCTGAGCTATAGCACTGGATCCCTTACTCTCTTATCTGTTGCTGGCCAGTTCTCCAATTCCAGAGGATATTTCTCCCTCAGACTCTGCCTACTTTCCTTTTATCTCAACTTTTTTCCTTCCTGAAATTACTCTCCCCTGGAGTCTTCCCTAGTATATAGAATTTTGGAGTTAGATCCCTAGATCTCTCTCTGAGGTACCAATTCTTCCTAGTTCTCAGTTTTCCCCTAATAGATATTCATTTCAGTATCCCACCTGGACTTCATATGAACCCCTTAGATACTTCCATAACCAATTCTAAAGAAGTCCCAAGGGATTCATCTGCATTTTTCTGGAGGATTATTAGACAATTTATGCTTTGGGCATCTTTCTGGAGGAAGAGGGGGCAGACATATCTTATTTTATTGTTTAAAACTGCCTAATTGTTTTGCATTTGTTTTGTCTGAGTGTGAAGATTATTCCACAATTCTACCCACCAACTCTACCTCAGAATTGCAAACAAAAAACAAATGGTCCTTTTGGTTTCAGAATAATCATGTCCATAGTCATAGATTTCTTGATTTCAGAAAGGTCATTCCCACAATTTATGTCTTCTAGCCCAATTCATTATTCATGAAAAGAATCAGTGAGATGGAAAATTTTAGTATACTCTTGCCCCTAAAACAGAACTAACTTCCAGTTGTTTATAATCCTAGAAACTAGTTATTCGATCCAAAGCATCTAGTACACTGATAACTAATTAACCAATCAAATTAGAACAATTTTAGTATCCTTATTTGAAATTAATGTGGAAGGTCTATGTAAGGGAAAGGTTGTAGTGATTTAGTCAAGACAAAGCAAGAGGGGGAAAAGATATCAACTATCTTGTATCCTTGTCATTAAAAAAGGTGGAGCAGGATGATTTCAGAGAGGTCTAGAGAGACTTGAATGAACTAATGCTCAATTAAGTGAGCAGAACCAAGAGATCATTATTCACGGCAACAACAATACTATATGAGGATCAGTTCTAATGGACATCACTCTCTTCAACAATGAAATGCTTCAAACCAGTTCCAATTGTTCGGTGAAGAGAGCCATATACACCCAGAGAGAGGGATGTGAAATGTGGACCACAACATAACATTTTCATGTTCTCTATTGAGGTTTGCTTGCATTGTATTTCCTTTATCAGATTATTCTTTCTTGTAGATATGATTTCTCCTGCACAAAAAATGATGCAATAACTATACATATAAAAAAAAAAAAAGAATAGCCAGCAGTATTTATATAATACTTAAAGGTTTGCTAAGCTTTGTTGCATTTTGACTGTTAAATAGCTCTATGAAATAAAAAAAAAGGTGAAAAAATCTGATTTAGGGGGGAAACAGCATCAAATAGTTGGTGAGAACCAATTTTTCCTTGTTTTTGGTCAGATAGCATTGTGATCCATGAGTAAGCCTACAAATGAGCTCCAACATTGACAGTGTGAGTCAGAGGTTCACACATGACCCAGGAGGTGTGTGGGCAGCCCCACAATTCATTTGACCTCCTTTCATTGAAATAAGAGGAAACTGTGATCTGAGTTGACATTTCCTTAGAGATTCACACAGCTTTCCTAACAGAGGGACCACAATTCACTGATAAAAGGACTTTGAAGTGCCTGGCCAGAGGCCAGGAAACATTGGATGTATTCTTCAGAGAATATCTGTTTCAGATTTACCCCCAATTTATAGTAAGACACACATGCTAACTTTAGTATTTTTTTTTCCCTTTGAATTTAGAGGTTTCAGACTGATTGATCTCAAGCCTGTTCCCCTGGCTCAGACCTGTATGGCTGTATCACTGGGTTTTCTTCCTTTAGAATTATATTCCAATTGCCTTTGCTTTTTTCTCTCTTTAAGACTACTCATCAAAATCCTCTTTTCCCAGGGTACATTTTGTTGAATTCTACTTTTCTTCCTATGACCTGTACTCCAAAGTGTCTGTTCTGGACATTAAAGTCATAGTTTAACCACTAGAGGATGCTGCTGGCCACTTGCCTGATTCTGCTTGAAAAGAAGGATCAGTCACTCAAATACCACATTCTACTTTATAGTATACAATAGCATGAGAGAGCTTGCAACCACATCATAAGTTTAAATTTGGAACAGATCTTGGGGTTCATCTAGTCCAACCCCTTCATTTTATAGATATGAAAACTGATGCCCAGAAAGGGAAAGTAATTCACTTAGTTTTACATTAGCAATAAGTGAGAAAATCAGGATTTGAAATTAGGTCTCCTGGGTTCAGATTCAGTTCTCTTTTCACTGAGTTATGCTATTTCCCCCAAAAGCAAATTGAAGCAAGTATATAATAAAGAAGGTCCTTTAGTGGCCATCAAATCCAACTTCTTCCTTAAGAAGAAATTGAATTTTGGAATAGGAAAGAGACTTTTGATGAAGGCATGGATGGTATGATTATGAAATGCATAGATAAGACACAGTTTGGTTATGTAAATTATATGATTACATAATATTTTTCAAGGTTGTATAGATTGTAAGTTGCAAAACTGGGAATTCAAATCCAGGTCTAGAATGAAGCACAATATTATAGGGTGTTTACAAATTTGTTTACATGGTAGATCCTAAGATATACTCTAAGTTAAGAATGATACTTTTCTTTCAGCATAGCACAAATTTCTACATGTTCTAGTACCATTGTTATGGTGTAGTTCTACATAAAATGTAACTACATGATATTAAATGGATAAAAGCTCAATTCTAGATTTCCCTAAGTCCTATTATATTTGATCTTGTATTGGATTGCCTTAATCCTCAGCAACATTTTGGTTGGTAAAAAAACAAACCACAATCTAAATAGTTCCCTTCACTGGGGGAAAAGGACTGAAAAACACAAAAATCAGAGAAAAAAAAAGGCATGATATTATAATCCTCTAGCCTCCAAAGATGGGGCAGATGCCAGGTCATATAACAGAACTACAAACCCTGTAGGCACTCAATGAATTCTTATTGATTGGCAGCCTCTGTTGAGTTTTAAAAGGATCAAAGGTTTAGATCACTTTATATAAGTATCACAAATCTTGGACCTCTGTTTCAGGCCTATCTCAATTGTGTGAGATTGGAAAATGAGCTGGAGAAGTTAGGAAAACATCTTTGACCACAAGTTAAAAAGTCATTCCTGGCTTTTATCCAGATATGCAATGATCAGAGAATAGTCTCTGAAGCCTCCCTTGATTTCCAGGGGATCCATAGTTGAGCCCTAGACAAGAAAAGCTTGACTTAAATAAATTTTAATAAGGTTTTAAGGCTTTTAAGCATAACTTCAATGTTGGGGAAAGGCTAGTGATTCATGATTTGCTCACAGGATCATAGGACCCCAGAATCATAGATTTGGAGCTAGAAAAGACCCTAGATAAAAGCTAGCCAGCATTTCTATGGCACTTTAAGGTATGAAAAATGTTTTACAAACCTCACAACAACCCTGGGGGAGGGGTGTGGATAGGAGTTATTATTTTTCACATTTTACTGTTAAACAAACTGAAGCAGATAGAAGTCCAGAATCACACAATTAGCAATCATCTTAAATAAATGATAAAGTTTACTGAGCTTGGAGACAGGATAACCGATTTCTAATCCTAGTTTTGTTTTGTTTTGGTTTGGTTTGGGTTTGGTTTTTTTTTTTTTTTTTTTTTAATCTTATGTGATCATGAAGTTGTCCTTTACCTTATTTGGAACTTAGTTTCCTTATCTGTATAATAATAATAATTGTTGTGATTCATATGTCAAAATTTGTAAAGCTCTTTGTATCTTATCTCATTTGAGATGCATAATAGCACACCAGCTAAGTAACAATATTTATCATTATCTCCATTTAATACATAAGGAAATGGAAGCTCAGAAAGAGTAAATGCTTAGCCTAAGACTACCTACCTAGTGTCAGAGAAAATATTCAAGGCCCTCTGAATCCAATGCTCAGACTGTTATGACAAGTTACTTCAAATGCAGCAGTCCTCAGTGAAGAGGTTGGACTAAATAACCTCAAAGGTTTCCTATGATCATAACCCCAATTAAATAACCAGATTCTACCAGATTATAACATCTGTGAATCCCAGAATCCCTACCTAGATTAACGTGTCTCTCCCCCAAAATTCCCTCTGAAACAGTCCTAACAAGTGGTCATTCAGTCTTTACTTTAAGACATCCAGACAAGGTGAAACCCAAGACCACCAAAGCAACACATTCTGTTGGAGATGCACCAGTCTAATTCACATGCATTGTGCCAAGTTCTGCCCTCTGGGACCAATTGAACAAGTCTGATCTTTCCTTTAGAAGAGCTTCTGAAATCTTTGCAGATCAAAAATTACATGATCATATGCAAAGCCAAAAATAACCCAGAGTCATGAGGGCTTTGCCTTAGGATAGAAAATTTTGAGAGTGTAAAAATCTGACACAGGAATTCCTCTAGTGGAGTAAAAGAAAGTAATGGGAACAGGAGACCAGATACTGGTTATGGCATGGCTAGAAAAGTTCCGGGAAAGTGTGTGTGAAGATGGCAGACCAAAATACATTCATTCCCTTGTCTGTCCTTCTGTCCCATAAAGTATACAATCCAACTTAGCCCTTCCTTTCCCAGAATTCTACTTCCTTTTCTCGAAAGCCAGTCTCTTTCCATTAACTCTCCCCCATTCATTAAGCAGAGACATTTGTTTCTCAGCAAGAATAAGCAATAGTCCCGGCTCTATTCTCCATTCTCTAGACTGTGTTCCTGGGAACCTCATCCAGGCCCCTCAACTGAAACAGAAAGATAATAAGACCCTAAATCAGATGGTTTAAGCTAAAAGACCTAAGAGAGAGAGACAGACAGAGACAGATTCAGAGAGACAGAGATATAGTCAGAGAGACAGAAAGACAGAGACATAGAGACAGAGAGAAGAAAGAGGGAGAGAAAGGAGAGACAGAAACAGGTTCAGAGAGACAAAAAGAGACAGACAGAAAAAGACAAGAGACAGAGACAAAGATATAGTTAGAGAGACAGAGAGATAGAAAGACAAAAACACAGAGACAGAGAGAAGAAAGAGGGAGAGAAAGGAGAGAGAAAGAGAGAGACACTGATAAAGACAGAGACAGAGATATAAATGGGAGGGGGGGGGATAATTTTTGGAGAAGGTAAACTCAGGGAAACACATCAATTCTAAGGGGAAGGAGGAGTATGGGAAAGACTTCCTGTCCCCCTCTTAGGTTTTCTTTCTGGCAAGGTTTGTCATATCATGTTTGTTTCTTTATTTCTGGGGAACTCAATTTTCTTATCTGTTGAACTACTAAATCATCCTGGGAGTACTTCTAGTTGTAAAAGTCCATGAATGTAGGTACTTTATATTTATGTTTTCATCATTTAAGAATGTCTTGAGAAGCTAGATGGAACAGTGGGTAGAGCATCAACCCTGGAATCAGGAAGACGAGTTCAAATTCAGCCTCAGACACTCAACATTTCTTAGTTGTGTGACTCTGGGAAAGTCATTTAACCTCAATGAAAATAAAAATTAATATAAAAAATATCTCATATTATAGTTCTGATGTTTCAGAAGAGACAGGATAATCTGTTGGGATAACAATATTAAGGACCAACCCTAGGATATCTGTCCTCTCAAAGCAATATCACATATACACATTGCCAATAAAACACAAAATCTCCATTTGTTGAAAATCTAATTTAGATAAAAATTGATTCTTTAGAAGTATACCGGTCTGTTGACTCCTTTTCTGTCTTTGAAGTGTTGGAGTTATTTTTTTTCCCTAAATATATCATAATCTTCCAACTCTTAACAAGTTGCTACATAGTACAGAAAAACAGAGAAGCCATTTTGCTTTTAAGCACCTTTTTTCTCCCCCTGAACTTTTGCTTGTAGGTGATATCTGATACAGAAATAAAATCTCATTAAAAAGAAAAATAAATGACCTCTGAGGTGCCATCCAAATTCTGAGTTTCTATACACTACAAAACCTCAATTGGGGACACACAGTGTAGGACATGATTAACTGATGTAAACTGTGTCCTTGATTGTGTGTCCTCTGATCGTGGTGGGGGAGGGCTGGAGAGACCCCAAATCTCAAAAACCCTCCAGTCGAGATAGAAGGAGCCCCACCCACCTATTCATAAGCAAACTTGCAATTCAATCAGAAATCTTGGCCTAGAGCATAATCACTGCCCTTTACAGATACTACCCCTTAATCTAAATGCGCCAGCCTGAAGCCTTAGAAAGCAAAATAAAAGGAGGACTCTGGAGTCTTCCCTGATTCCTACAAGGGAAAAAGCCCACTGAGCTGTTGCTCAGTGTAAACCCAGCTTGGCTAATTCCTATCAGGAAAAGGCTCACTGAGCCATGCCCAATGTTAACTGATCTTTGCTAATAGCCCACCTTTACTTCTCCCCTTTCAGAAGTGTCCCGCTAAGAAAGCTGCATTTCTGAGGCTATAATAAACCCATTTTGCCATAAAGCCCTCCCCTCGTTTTGGGGGGTTTGTGGATTCCTCCTAGAAGCCTGTGACTGGCAAAAGGGGGTCCCATCGGGGCAGCTAGGTGGCGCAGTGGATAGAGCACCAGCCCTGAAGTCAGGAAGACCTGAGTTCAAATTTGATCTCAGACACTTAACATTCTCTAACTGTGTGACCCTGGGCAAGTCACTTAACCTCAATTGCCTCAGCAAAAAAAAAAAAAAGGGGGCCCCATCTCCCCTTTTCTCTGACCTCATCATAACAACTAACAATAACAAAAGGATATCTGTTTGATTTGATAATAATATTTACACAGCACTTTAATGTTTGTAAAGCATTATTTATGTTACTGCATTTGATCCTTAAACCAACTCTCTAAAGTACTATTATTTCCATTTTTAAAGATGAAGCAACTGAGGCAATCAAAAGCAAAGAGACTTAGTATCACACAGCTAATAGTTACATGAAGACACATTTGAACTCAAGACCTTTACTTTGGGCTCAGTGCTCTATCCAAAATGCCTCACCTTAAAGCTCCCAGAGTGCTCAGAGAACAAGAGAGGTAGCTAAGGACTTGATCCAGTCTCAGCAAGTGCCTGTATTCACTACAGTCATTCCTTCTGTTGGAAAGTGGGGGGGGGGGGGGCAATAGAAATTCCTTCCCATCACCATCCCATACCCTGAAGGAATTGTTAATGAAGTACCAAGTGACATACTTAAGGAAAGGGGAAGAGCAAAGGAGGGACATTCATTAGCTTCTTCTTTTCAGTCTAATGAAGCCCTAAGCTTTCCTGGCTTAGTTACCCATCCACGTTGGACTAGCTTCACCCTCGGATCACAGGAATCAAGGGACCAACCTAGAGTTGCTGACTTGTGCATACCCTTTAGCAAGAAGCCTTAACAATGTGAACCCAAGCAAGGACCCCATAGAAGATACTCAAATTCAGGCTCAGCCACAAGGGAAGTGCTCCAATCCAGTAGATCAAGGACTTGCCTCATCATCTTCATTATATGTGCACATGTTATCACTCCCACAAGAATGTAAAGTCCTTGAGGGCAGAGACATCTTTGTATTCCCAGTTTAAACAGCACAATATCTGACACAGAATAAGCATATTACAAATGCTAGTTAACTGATTACTAAGATAATGAATCCATCCAAGTATAAAAATAATATGAATATGTAAATCTAGGGAAGATCACTTCTATGATTAATAATAATAACACTTGGAAGTTTGCAAAGAGCTATCCATGTTGTCATATTTAATACTCAGAATAGCCCTGGGGGATAGGTACTGTTACTTCTCCATTTTATTTATGAAGAAACTGAGGTTAAGATTAAGACTTACCTGGTCACAGAATTAGTAAATTAGCTGAGGCAGAATTTGAACTCTGGTGGTATAATGGATAGAACATAAGTCCTGGAGTCCAGGAGACTCATCTTCCTGAAGTTCAAATCTGGCCTCAGACACTTCCTAGCTGTGTGATCCTGGGCAAGTCACTTAACTCTGTTTGCCTCAGTTTTCTTATCAGTAAAATGAGAAGGAAATGACAAATCCCTCTGTATCTTTGACACGGTAACCCCAAATGGGGTCCGGGAGAGTTAGGAACAAGTAAAACAGCTGAACAACTTCCATTTAAGCCCAGAGTTCTTACACATTGTACCACCTTGCTACCAAATCTGTTTCATTTGCCAACAAACCATTCCTTTAATAATGCATTCAAGAACTTTTTCCAAGTATTATTCTTTCCCAGTTTTGTTGGGAAAACAAGATAAGATAATTTTGTAAAGTGTTTCACAAACTTCAGAGTGCCATAAAAAAATGCTAGCCATTATTTATTGTTAGGCATCAAAATAAATCTTATAGGCCTATAATTTAAACTATAATCTCATCACTTTTTTGAAAACGAGGCCATGTTTGCTTTCTTTTTATCCTGCAGCACTTCTCCTTTTTTTCCTGGTCACAAAGATCATAGATAAGTAATTTAAATCAAATTCACCCATTTTTTCTATCACTGGAGTGGCAGGCAAGAGGTATAATTCATGTTTGTGGAGTGGATAGATGACTGTAGTAAATGGAAAAACAAGTGAATGAAGTTTGAAGTTTTAACAGCCCTTGAATTATAATTTCCAGCTGAATCAGAGAATCACTGAACTAGAAAGTATCTTAGAAGTCCTCTAGTCCAGTGATGTCAAACTCTAATGAAATGGGGAGAGGAGATACTAATCTATGCATAAGGACCCTTGCAAGGTACATATTGGATTAGTTTTTTTTAAATGTATCTATTTTTATTTATATTATTAAATATTTTCCAATTACATTTTCATCTAGTTCCCTGGTCTGTAGCCTAGCGTTTTGCAGAGTATGTCCAGAAATCTCAGACTCTTTTTTTTTTGGGGGGGGGAGGGGGTCTAAAAAGTCAAAAACAATTTTTCATAACATGCTAATATTTTTAAATTCTAGCATAGTAAATATTGATAGCTATAACCAATATAAACAAAAGGTCTTTGAAGAGGGGAATTCTCAATAAATTTTAAGAGTATTAAAAAAAAAAGTCCCAAAACCAAAAATTTTGAGAACTAATGTTCTCAGATTCATTCCTGAGCATTTTCAACCTAGTCTCACATTCATTATTTAGCATCCCTAACCCATTTCAGAGCAAGAATATCCTAGGGGGCAGCTAGGTGGTGCAGTGGTTAGAGCACCAGCCCTGAAGTCAGGAGGACCTGAGTTCAAATCTGGTCTCAGACACTTAACATTCCCTAGCTGTGTGACCCTGGGCAAGTCACTTAACCCCAATTGCCTCAGCAAAAAGCAAAAAAAAAAAAAAAAAAGAATATCCTTGAGAACATCTCCAATTTATAGTCCTACAAGCTCCACTTGGAGTCTTCAGTAAAGAGTGACTACATGGAAAGCAATCCTTGCTCCTTTTGGAGAGTTCTTTTTAGGAATTTTTTTTTTCCTTATATCAATTCTAGGTCTGTCTCTTTATACTGATCCTAGATCTGTTCTCTGAAGCTAAACAAAACACGTCCAATGACCCTTCTACATGGTCGCCCTACAAATGCTTAAAGAGAGCTAGAGCTTCCAGGAATAAAAGTTCTGCCCTCATTATTTCCTCCAATGCAAAAACAACAGAATATTCCATAGGTCTCTTGGTAATCCAAATTTGACCAGTATCAGGATCTACCATTCCAAGCAAGGACATTTTGGCATGCTATACTGTGTCATGTTCAGATGTGATATGTTCAGAGTGGCATTTTGGGGCATGTTGCTTTCTCCAGAAAGAAAAATGAGCTACTATATTTTGAAGAACTATTGCTGAGGTTACATCTTTGAATCTAGCCATGGAACAGCAGGGAGCTGGCATCTAGGAAGAATTTCTTCAACTTACTGAAAATCAGTAAATCCTAAGAATCAATGGGGTAACTACAAAGAAATTCCCAAACACAAAGGCCCAGTTCTTCACTTATTCTCTGGCTAAGAACTCTTCCACAAGGATTACCCTCATAGGAAGAGTCTGTGGCTACAGGAGAAAAAAAGAGAGAGAGATGAGCAATTGTGATTTCTTGCCCCCAGAGACCTTCTTTCTTCTCATCTTCTGTTAACTTTTAGCTCTGCTTGCAACATCCCAAACCCCACCCTCTGGACCTCTCCTATTGCTACTAATTACATTTTGCTTCAAATGTCAATAGCTCTCCTTTTTCATCAGCTCAACCAGAAAGAAGTCTATGTAGTGGGATTTTTAAAAGAGATTTATGATTAAGCACATAAAAGAAATGCAGTAAATAATAAAGCAAGTTTATAGAGAGTAGACAATTGCAGAGTAACAGAACATATGAATCTTTCATTCAATCACTGAATAAAAATTTTCTAAGTTCTACCAAATGCCAAGTGTTATATCAGGTTAGTTAAGGATACAAAAACCAAACATACACACATGCATGTATCTGTGTGCATATGAAAAAATACACAGAGAGAGAGAGAGAGAGAGAGAGAGAGAGAGAGAGAGAGAGGGAGAGAGAGATGGACAGACATATACAGTCCCTATCCTCAAGGTGCTTACATTCTACTTGGAAGAAATAAGTTCACACAAATATATCAAGACATATAGATTAGATAGAATCTATTATTTCAATTGTATAAAAACTTGAGATGAGAAAATCATCCCTACCAATAAAGGTCAGCGCATTCTCTGCAACTTAAGAATTGCTAAGAACAATGAGAGGTTGAGCAATTTACCCAGAGTTACACAGCCAGTATGTGTCAGAGGCTTGACTGAAACTCAAAAGGTTCCAAATTCAGCTCTCTGTAACCACTATACATGCTGCCTCTCCCACGCAAAACATATACAGAATGAATCTAAAGAAATATCAGGAGACAAAGGTCCTAGTAACTATGGGGACCAGGATTCATAACTCATAAGTGGCCACAAATGACTGGCACAAATATACATCCAAATTATAACTCTCCCATTAATTGGTCTCTGACCTGATTTCACTATGTGACCCTACTATCTTCAGGGCAGGTCATATCTACCTATCTCTAAATCCAGCTCTCTACTCTTCCCATAAAAAATCCAGCTGATCTTAATCCTTCCTCAAAACTTCTGCAGTGAGCTGAGTTGTTATGATCCTAGGTAGCTTGATGGCACAGTGGAAAAAGCACTAGGCATAGTCAAGAAAATATAAATGCAAATTTGGATTCAGATACTTAGTAACCATTTAACCTCAGTCAAGTCATGAAACAAGTTTGCTTCAATTTTCTCAATTGTGAAAAAGGGGATTATAATACTCTGTCCCAGGGTTGTTGTGAGCTTCATTGAAATAACATCCGTAAAGTACTTAGCACAGTAATTGTCATATAGTAGGTGATATATAAATACAATTATATTATCAAGAATATACTAGTTTTAAATAGTTACATATGTAGCAATGGGCATATAAAGTTCTTCCCAAGAGCGAAGAAATAAATGTTTCTTCATAAGCAGACATTTATTCAATCAGTCAGTATTTTATTGGGTCACTACCATGTAGCTAGTATTCTTTTTTTGATAAACATGAGGGATGTGAAAGAATTATAACACATAGTTTTTGTCCACTGTGGGAAATATACCCACAGAAAAATATGTAGCAATCCAAAATAACATATTATGCAGTGCCAAGTGAGTAGCAAAGATAGCACAATGGATTCTCAACTTTCACAAGAATCACATTCCTAAAAAATGGCATGAAAGTCAAAAAACATGAAAGTTAACCCACTGAACCTAGAAAATACAAGGACTTAGATTCCCATGACAACTCAAAAAGCAATCTTTTGTGAGAGATTGCTAAAATAGACTTTTCTGCATATAATTCTTTACATTTAAACATTAATTCTGATTATGTGTACTTTTTCTAACCCAGTAACTGAAAAAAATCTATAAAATGAAGTAGACAAAATAAAATTGGTAACATGCAAAACATTTTTCTCTAGAAATTCCCTGGAATTCTGTAATCTTTTGGGCTAACATCTCAATTAAAAAAAAAAAAAATTCAATCTAAACAAACGTAACATATGAATTCTACAGTATCATAAATATAGTAATCAAATGAAATTCTTAAAACTGAAATATTTTTTAACCTGAATGTTGCCTTCCATTGTGTCAGATGGGCAGTAGGGGGGAATTGTACTGCATACTATATTGATGTAAATCTCTCTATTTTGGTCATCCACTGAAAATCAAGAGGCTGCTGAGACTTTAGTCTCTATTGACAGAAGATTCCTCAGAAAATGCCTACTATAAAAAGTCTGAAGAGGCTTCAAACCAAAATTCTAACAATAAACTTTGAGAGCTTAATTGCAGCACAAAGTTTGAATTTTAAAGACAAGCAATGGAAATATGCAACAAATGTACTGGGAACTCTTTACAACAACAGGGATAACAAGATCAGTTAAGCACCTAGTAGGAGACTGACCACAAACTTTCCACACATTATACATCTCATTTTTTTCTCTTCTGTACACCATGAATGCCCAAGGTTGCTGAGAAAAAGTAAAAATGAGGTTATTAATAAGATCACAGGAATTCTTGGAATTGCTAAAGTTAAACACATGAATGATAAGTATGACTATAATTAATCACTTTTTTATATCACTTTGAGGATTACAGAATACTTTCCCTGACAGCAACCCTATGGGGTATGTAGTTCATGAGAATACAAATATATATATATTTGGAAGCTATTGGATCAACCTCCCCTTTGGAGACACAGTTTAAATGATTGGCAAGATGACATAGCTAGTAATTGTCTGAGATAAAGGTTGAACCTAAGTCATACTTGTTCCAATTTCAGCACTCTATCCACTATTTACAAATGAGGAAACTGAAGCTTAGATGGGTCAAGTGGACTTGTCCACAGTCTTCTGGATAGTAAAATTTAGAACTAGAAGCCACATCTCTTGCCTCTAAGATCCACTCTTTCTAATACATCACACTGGTTCCAAGGTGCATTTAAAAGCATCAAGGAATTTTATCCATAGCTAAACAGAATTGGAAATTGGTCAGCACGGAGGTTATGTGAAGGGATATTCACTTTTATAAGCATTAGATCACCCAAGTGAACAAGAGGGCAGATTATACCCAAGCAAATCAGGAACAGAAGGCTCTCTGAATCTGGAAAAAATCATCATCCCTTCAGGGAGGTCGGCATATTTATTCTCAGTTGGGTGGAACCAAAGCCTTGCAAAGTACCATAATGTTGCTTTCCTGAGACTGCATTACTCCCAGACTTTCAACAGATGAAATCTTATTTTCCTACACATGAAGCGTTTGCACCATAAATTTTGAAGACACTAAACTAGTTACTTCCATTGACAATGTAAACACACTGTTGGGGAAGAGGTACATTCTTAGATAGACAGGTTCATGCCAGATGCATGGATTACTCCTGCAGGCATATTCCATTTGGCTTGTCCTTAGAAAATTCCAAGCCCCAGGAACGACTTCAGAAGAAGCAGAAGAAAAGTTTTCTCTGCTGAAAATTCCAAACTACAAACTTTCTCCTTCTGGTCAGTATATATGCTAACCCTTTTAGGAGATCATGAAAATGTTGAGCTTGAAATCATCAGAGATTCATTGTGGCATCATAGAAAGAATGCTAGACTTTGGTGTCAAAATAGCTGGGTTCTTCGATTACTATTTCCATGCCTTTCAGCAAGTTTTACTGAGGTTCAGTTTTCTCATTCAAGGAATGGGGATATTATTTATACTACATACTACATTTCATGAGACTATTGTCAAGTTAATTATGATAGTATATGTGAAAATTTGCTAACATAAAACTTTCACTTTTGCTTGATTCAGTTCAATTCAATTCAAATATTAAAGTACCAACTACATGATATCATACATAGGTATTCAGATTCTGCAGTATATTCTATAATTTAAAAGACACTGTATCCTCATTCCTCTGTTTGTATCACAGGACTCTGTGCTGGAAGAAACCACTAACTCCTTCCCATTACCTGTTTTTTTTTTTTGTTTTTGTTTTTTTTGAAGCTATTTAAGTAGCAGCCCAGGATAATTTATGTAACTCAAGCCAGATGCCCTGAAGAAAAACTGGAGAAGCAAAAATTAATGGAAAGAGAATAGAAGATCTTCTTCCAGCTCCAAAATACTTCATGATGATAATGACATGAAAAGAAGACAATTAAGAAGTAAATAAGACTCTGTGCCAACCTAGAATAGAAAATAAAATTCTATTGCCAATAAAAAAAGCAATCTGACAACCACTTGACAGGAAACTTTCTAGTTATATAGAAGATGAAGTGATTGGAACTAGGTATTAAATAGCAAAAAAATTAAACTTGGAGGAATTCAGTGTACCAGAGTGGGAAGGAACTGTAATATCATCAACTGAGACTCAGATGTAATCACTAGATGTCCAGCTACTTGAGGACCAGAGATGAAGTAACTAGGAATATGTGCTAGAGAGAGCCACACTGATGGAACAGTGAAATGGAATAGAAGACATTGATGATAGCACAAGAGGGGAGGGAGAGAGAAAAAGAGAGACAGACAGACACACAGAGAGAAAATGAGAGACCGAGAAAAAGGAGACAGACAGAAAGAAAGAAACAGAAGCAGAGGAGACACAAAAAGACACACACAAAGAAGGGGGAGACAAAGGATAGACAAGCAGAGAACAGACCTAGAAAGAGACATAAGCATACACACAGAGAAGAGAAAGAGGAGACAGATAGACAGAGAGAAAGACAGAGACAGATAGACAGAGACAGAGAGACAGAGACAGATATAGAGAAAGAGACAGAGACAGAAGAGATAAAAAGACTAAGATAGAGACAAAGACAAAGACAGAAACAGAAAGAGACAGAGATAGACAGAGGGACAGTCCGAGACAGAGACAGAAGAAAAACAGAGACAGAGAAAGGGAGGGGGAAGAAGAGAGAGACAGAAACAGAGAGAGAAACAAAAGAGAGACAAAGAGAAATCAAGGGAGATATAGACAGAGAGAAGAGAGACCAAGAAACAGACAGAGAGGAAGGAGAAAGAGCTTTCAGGATCAGAACAAAGACATGGAAAAGAAAACATGCCTTTCCCATTTTCTGTAGCAGCATTCAGTGCAATTACTGGCTCTCCTCATTTCCTATCATGCTTGGTAATAAGGTGAGTGTGATGAAAGGTATTATTAACCCAGTTACAGGAGAAATGCTACAATTGTTCCTACCTCCTCACTTTCCTTGGTTATATTATAATAACTGAAAACTTATAACTATGTCTTGGGCTCTGCTTTTTGAAGGAGTTAAGAATGGTTGAATAATCTGCTCCATCCGACCTGACTCCAACCAATGAACATGCTCCTCAAATGGGACATGGGACAATTTCCTATTATAGAATATGATAGATGCCTCTTGATTTAATACCATGGACCCTGATAAAGGTATTAGATATTTATTTATTCTATGAGAGTCACACTCTTCTCTCTTAAAATGACTTCTTCCTTACAAAGTATTAAATTTAGATAGGAAGGGGAGAGTTGAGAACTCAGATGCCTGAACTTATCACCTAGTTAGACCAGAAGTAGTAGACAGGATTTCTGGACTTTTGATACTTGATTTTCCTGTCTGTTTCATACATGCCAACTACTGAAAGAGCATGACATCTCTGTTCCAAGTTTTTTTCCCTTACCTTTTGGTTGCTCACAGAAAGCTTAGTATTTCTATCCCTTCTGGCTTTTCATGATGTCCTAAATCTGCACTGATTTAGACTTGTTGATTAGTAAAGTCAGGGCTTTCAGCATCTTTTGTCAGCATAGCAATCTCTCTAGCTCTTTGTCTCTCTGTCTCTATCTCTTTTCCAAGCAGGAATGATTTTGTGCCTTATATTTCTAGGACTGTTGTTAAGGATTCTGTCGTAAAAAAAAAAAAAATGCAGATTTCATTAGCAATAGATTTGCATGTTTTTGAGCAAATGATTCCTCTGATGGTCTAGGGACTTGATATGTTCATTACTGACAAGAATTCCCCTTTTGAGTTTAAGGGCCAACTGGACATCCAAGTAGAAATATGCAGCTGGCCATTAAAAATGCAGATTTGGAGTTCCAGAAGAGAAACAGATTTGAGATTCATCTGTAAAGTTAGAAGCATGGTTTGCATTGCTAAATATTACAAAGTCCAGGGTAAAAAACTAAAGACTTTGGAGGCACAGGTGGTGTTTTTATCACTGCTAGTGATCAAAGGCAGTAGTGCAAAACAGAATCAATAAATGAACTGCTGTTTAATAAGATGGCATCTCAAAACAGGACTTGAATTGCAGATTCGGGACTTAAAGTATAGGATAGGCTCTTGGCCAAGCATCAAATGCATTTAACTAGGACTGCTAAGAATATAGTGGCCTGGAATCTTGCAAATCTGGTACAAAGGAAAGGAAGAAGGGAAAAAACCAGCAAGTCTATCTATCAAATAAATACTATAATGAGTAACTACAGTTTTGGAAGAAAAGAACAGCAGTAAAACTCAGAAATCCACAGGAGAAAATAATAAATATTTTTTATTTATTAATAATAATAAGAAATAACAAGAAAATAATAAATATTTATTAAGCACACTAAGTGTTTCACAAATGTTATTTTCTTTGATCCCTAGAATAAATCTATGAAATAAATATTATTATCATTCTCATTTTATAGTTGAGAAAATTGAGTCAAACAGAGGTTATGACTTGCCCAGGATCATACACTAGTAAATGTCTGAGGCCAGATTTTATATTAGATCTTCCTTACTGGAAAATTAAAAGTCATTATATATAAAATGACAAATACTATAAAATAGACCAGAGTGTTCAAACTAGAAGGGACTTTAAAGATCATCTTTACTAAGTTACTCATTTCACAAATAAGGAAAATGAAGCCCTAAGATGCTAATTAATTTACCCAGAACATTGAAAATTATACATGTATATGTTTGGGGTTTTTTTTGTTTGTTTGTTTTGGTTTTTTTGCTGAGGCAATTAGGGTTAAGTGACTTGCCCAAGGTCACACAACTAAGAAGTATTGCGAGATTTGAACTCAGGTCCTCCTGACTTCAGGACTGGTGCTCTATCCACTGAGCCACTTAGCTGCTTCCATGTATATGTTTCAAAAATAAAAAGTTTTAATAAAAAAAATTACCCAAAATCACACAGATAATAGCCAGAATTTAAATCTGATCCAAATCAAGCACTCTCTCAATTAAAACATGTTATTTTCTAAGTTCAACAGGAAGAGATAGTTCACCCTTTCTCTGAGCCATATTAACTACTAGTTTGTTTTTTGTTTGTTTGTTTTTCAGAAAAATATTAGAGCCCAAGGTAATTGTTCCACTTCTCCATACTCTGCTGAGCCCTTACTAGGTACTATAAAAGAAGAAAGCAGAAAGAGAATACAGAGTAGAAGAAGACCAGGCACATTTGAAAAAGATGTTAGAATGCAAATTCAGAGACTCTTAGAAAGTGAAAGTCTGTAGAGACCTTAGCAATCAGAGGATCCAAATTCCTTCTTGTATTGATAAGCCGAGATGAGACTACTAAGGTAATGCAATCAATTAATAGCAGAGCCAAAAATAAACCCTTAGTCATTCTCAGATTTTTTTTTCATTTCCTTTACACCACAATGCCTTTCATACAAAAAAGAAAAGAGTAGCAAATATGTGGGAAACTAGGCGGTACAGTGGACAGAGTGCTGGCTGGGAATCAGGAAAACTCATCTTTCTGAGTTCAAATCTGGCCTCAGATATTTACTAGCTGTGTGACCCCAAGCAAGTTACTTAATTCTGTTTGCCTCAGTTTCCTCATCTGTAAAATGAGCTACAGAAGGAAATGGCAAATCCCTCTAGTATCTTTGCCAAGAAAATCCCCAAGCTATGAATTGATCTAACCATTCTTGAAAGCAATTTGGAAAAATGCCCAAAGAGCAATCAAAATGTACTTCCCCTTTGATCCAGAAATATCAATACCAATAGTCTATATCCCAAAGAAATCATTAAAAAAGGGGAAAGGACCAACATTTACAAAAATATTTATAGCAGCTTTTTTTGTAGTGACAAAGAATTGAAAATTGGGAAAATATTCATCAATCATCTAATGTCTGAATAAGGTATATGATTTAATGAAATACTATTTTACTATAAGAAATAGTGAGCAGGTCCATATACTCAATTACTTAAGTGTTCATTATAAGGAAAGTGTTTCCTGTGTATAAGAATTTATATTTTGGAGGTGCTTATCTATCAACAAAAAAAAATTAGGAATTACTTTATTAGAAAATGTTCCTAGAAGTCTTAATTGTATTTACTTTTTTTTAATTGTCATGTCAGACTTGTGTACATGGATGTAATTAAGGTACATCATTACTGAAGGTTAAAAATTCTACGTGGTAAATCATATTTTGTTTTTACTGAATGATCTATTCCCCATCCCTAAGCAAACATGAATAAAATTAGATTAAATATAGAAAGAAAGGAAGGAAGGAAGGGAGAGAAGGAGGAAGGGAGGGAAGAAGGGAGGGAGGGAGAAAAGAAAAAAGGAAGGAAGGAAGGAAGGAAAAGAAAGAAAGAAAGAGAAAGAAAGAAAGAAAGAAGGAAGGAAAGAGAAGGAAAGAAAGAAA
>JAJPUD010003884.1:192271-222890 GCA_023553655.1 Myrmecobius fasciatus
AAAGAAAAAGGAAAGAAAGGAAGAAAAAGAAAGAAAGAAAGAAAGAAAGAAAGAAAGAAAGAAAGAAAGAAAGAAAGAAAGAAAGGCAGAAAAAGAAAGGAAAGAAAAGAAGGAAAAAAGGAAAGAAAGGAAAGAAATAAAAAACTATAAGAAAAACCTATGAAGACTTACATGAACTGATGCTGAGTAAAGTAAGCAGATCCAGTAAAACATTGTACACAGTAGCAACAATATTGTGCAGTGATCAACTATAAATAACTTAGCTCTTCTCAGCAATACAATGAGTCAAGACATTTCCAAAATATTCTTGAAGGAAAACACTATCCACATTTGGGAGAAAGAAACTGATGGAGTCTGAATGCAGATGAAAGCATACTATTTTCAATTTATTTTTTCACGGGTTTTTTTTTCCCCTTTTGTTCTGTTTCTTCTTTCACAATACAACTAATGTGGAAATATATTTTATATGATTGTGCATATATAATCTAGACCAAATTGCTATTGCCTTAAGAAAGAAAAAAAAAAGGAAGGAGGGAGGAGAAAAATTTGGAATTCAAAATCTTATTTTAAGAAGTGAATGTTAATTATGTGTATGAACAAATAAACTGACTTCTGATTAGAAAAGCAAAAAAAATTAATAATAATAAAATATCTACCTCCTCTCCCCAAAAAAGAACCCAAATGGAGTAATGTAGAGTTGGGCACAACTGAAACAATTGAACCACAAAGCAAATATATATATATATATATCTAATAAGTACAAACTTTGGTTCATATGAGGGGAAAACAATAGAAACATGTATTATATTACATTGGTTTTTTTTCTAAGCTCATTTGTTATGAGGATGGTAATGATGATAATGATAGAATTTATATAGCATTTGCAAAGCATTTTGTATATTTTATCTCATTTGATTCTCACAACCTGGGAAGGTAGGTACTATTATTGTCTCCATTCTAAAGATGAGGAAACTGAGGTTCAGAGAGGTTATGGGACTTACGACTTCTAACTGTGATGCAGGATTGGTATGTAAGGCTTCTTGCCTCCCAGCACTTTGATATCTGTGCCTCCAGGGGCCTAACAAACTCAAAGAAATCTCTGAAAAGGTAGTGGAGTTACATCTAATACAAAGTTGCTTTAGGTTCTGAAAAAAAAACCAACACAGAATTAAGCAGTGCTGAACATTTCTCTCATTTAATGTATGCATACCTCTTAAGACATCTGGATTTATCACAAAATTCAACTCCACAGTTTTGCTGTTTTCATTTTTAATTGAGTGTGCAAACTTCCTGATGTGCATTCATCAGGGAACTCTCTCTAAATCCCTGTTTGGGTTGGCTCATCTTCACAAAATAACATCAAAACACCTTCTGTTCATGTTGACCCAGGGACTGGACTCATTGTTTTTCAAGCTGAGTCATCCCGGAGAGGCTGATTCACAGTTTCTTTTGTCTACCTGGAGCCCGAGAGTCAGATCTTCCAGGTCTTGCTCCTAACTTCCACCAATTTTGCTATATGACCTTGGCTAAATTGTATAATCTCTCTAAACTTCTGTGTTGACACTGATTAGTGGTAATAATCTTTTCTGTCTATAGCCAGTTCTTGGCATTAGAATTAGCTCTAAAGGATTAGAAGAGCTTGGCCAAGAACAGTGGGATGGGGAACAAATACTTTTTTATGAGTCCTTCCCCTCCTCACTATTTAGTAGTCCTACCCAACAGACAGTGACTAATCCATCTCTTGAACATAGAAAAAGAACCAAATGGAGCAACACTAAATCCCTGCTTCCTCTTCCAAAGAGAAGTCAGCCAGAACTTCCACAGGATGATCAAGCATTGTCAGTGTCCTCAAACAATCATAATGAGAATTGAGCTCTTATTTAGAAACACACACACACACACACACACACACACACACACACACACAAACTCCAATATCATCCCAATCCAGTAATTTCAGTTGGGGGAGGGGATGAGGAGCTTTAGCAAAATGACAGCAGGACAAACTTTATTGTTTATCCACACAGAATCTAAGAGCTGAAAGGGTACCTCAAAGTCCACCTAGTCCAACTCAAACCTAAACATCTCCAAAAAGACCTTATCTATCTTCTGCTGAAGATCTCCAATGAAGGAAGATACATTAATTTCCATGACATCATGTTTTACTTTTGTAAAAGTTTTTAAAGAAGTTTTTCCTTACATAAAAACTTAACTGTCATTTCAACTTCAGTCTACTCTCCTCATCTTACCCTGTAGACCCAAATTGGGATGAGATCTGGACCCAAGATCTCATTAGTATAAGGAACTCCCTAACTGAATAAATTCATTCTATCAGTAGAGAGTACAGGGCCCTACTTTTTCTACAATTTAAAATATTAGAGATGTCTAGAGCAATGGTCAAAAGGAAACAAAAGTAACTAAACCCTTCTGAAGATTCATATTGACCAGCATATTGATTTAGAAAACTACATGTTAACATTATGTCCTACTGTATTTTTATTTATTTTGTTAAATACTTATCAATTCTGTTTTCATCTTGTATATTTGACATACTCTAGTCTAGAGCAAAAAGAAATTTGTCCAATGGCTTGCCAGGATCACACAGCATGCATGTGAGGAAAAGTTTTTTTTTCCTATTTTTTAAAATTTTTTCCCCAATTAGATGTAAAAAACAACTTTTTTGGTTACACATACACATTCTTTTTTTACATATTTCCTTATGAATCATGATGGGATAGAAAAATTAGGACAAAGGGGAAAAAAACTATGAGAGGGAAAAAAAAACAAAAGGAAAAAAAAATGTCAACATAGCCAGCTCTCTATCCACTAAGGCCAAACAAAGTCTTTCTCTGGAGACAAACAGACCAACGTTAATCCATTTTGTCAAATGAAAGCCCTTAAAGAAAGGTAGATAAGTGGCTCCTGTCAATTAAAAGCTTACACATGAACTGATGAAGTGAGCAGAACTAGGAGGACATTATATACAGTAACAACATTGTGCAATGATCAACTATAAAAGACTTAGCTCTTCTCAGAAATACAAATGAGTCAAGATAATTCAAAAGTACTTGTGATGGAAAATGCTACCCACAACCAAAGAAGGAATTATGGAATCTGAATTCAGATTGAAGCATACTATTTCCACTTTTTTTTTAATGGTTTTTTCTTTTGTTTTAATTTTTCTTTTACAATATGACTAATGTGTAAATGTATTTAATATGATTATACTTGTTTAAACCATGGATTGTTTGCCATATTGGGGAGAGGGATAGAGGAGAAAAAAAATTGGAATTCAAAATCTTATAAAAATAAAAGTTGCCTTAGGCACTGAGAGGTTAGGTAACTTGCCCAGGTTTTTAAAAGTCTGGGTGAAGGAAAAGATATTATTGCCCTCAAAGTAATAGGGAAGTTTGGAAGAAGAGGAGAATTTGAGAGGAAAGATCATGAGTCCTGCTTTGGACAGGTTGAGTCATCCACTTAGACATGTCCAAAAGGCAGCTGATGATGTAAAAGTGACCTCAGGAGAGTGATTAGGGATGGATAAATGGATCTGAGATATATGGGATGAATCAAAGTTGTCATAAAAATGTAGAAAGATGTTAAGAAAGTGTTTCTTAACCTATCCCTTTCTGTATGACCATTGAACCCATGGGAGCTGATGAGATCTTTAAACAAAATATCATAGAGGGAGAAGAGAAGAAGGTATCACCTGAATGAAATTCAAGCAAAGGATACTGAGGAGTAGTCAGACAATAAGGTGAGAAACCAAGAGAGAGAAGTTTCACACAAACACTAGTGAATAGAGAGTATCTAAGAGAAGAAAGTGATTAATGGTATCAAATCCTGAAAAGGTCAGGAGGATAAGGATAGAGAAAAGACCACTAGATTTAGCAACTAAGATATAATTGGTAACTCTTGGAAGGGGTTTCAGCTGATTTTTTGTAAAATGAGTTCCCAGTTGCAATTATGAAAGATAAATTTTCACAGACCCAGTTTATTGTTTTCTCCAGCTTCATTCAATGTGTGTGAATAGGAGAAAAAACAGAGCATACTGGGAATAATTTCAAGTCAGGTCATCACAAAGTAAGGTTAATTATGATAAGGTTAAGATGATAAAAAAAAAAACCTCAAGTATAGATGAAAGAATAGACTTCTTCCAATACTCTCAGATGAAGTTTTAAAAATTAGACTAGTGATTTTTGAGTGTTTGGGATGGAAAGGGAGAGTAAAGAGATTTTTCAAGGTAATGCAGATTAATCAAAGATAAGAGACAAAAAAAGAAACGTGTGTTATTTTTCCTGTTTACAGAATTTCAAATGGAATCTTTAAAAATCAAATTGAGGAGTAATATTCACTAGCAAGAAACCACATTTTTTGTAAAGGAATTTGTCCTTTTGATGAAAACAGATCTGGCTGCAGTTAAGATAAAAGGATGGATGGGGGTGGAAATTTGATGGGGCATAATCATGTGTTTGGGAGTAATGCTCCATAGTAACTAAATCACTGCTAAGATGGTTAGTTGGGGAAAGCTTTTGTAAGGGTCATTGTTGAAGAACTACCTATACATATGCAAATAAAAAGCTTTAATAAAAAAAAAAAATAAGGGTATTGTAGATGAAGCTCAATGCACTATCCATTCAGCTTCATGATGAAGTTTGGACAGTAGACACTCTATATCCATTTGGCTTTTCTGCATGGATTATTACACTAAATTTTTTTGAGTAGTTGGAAATATTGTTTAGGGGGCTCTGTTTTGTTTGGGGGCTTGATGTATTTAGTTCTGTATAACATCCATAAACAGGAGCACTGGAGAACATCCTTGCAGAATAGGAGACAGAGCACTGGCTTTGGAGGCAAAAAGACCTGGGTGGAAATCTTGCCTCAGACACTTCCAAGCTTTGGAACCACAGGTTAAGACATTTAACCTCTGTGTGCCTTGGCATAATATGGTATAATAATTGTACCTATTTACAGGGTTGTCAGGATCAAATGAGATGTGTAAAGCTCTTTACAAACCTTAAAGTGCTATATAAATACCAGCTACTTTTAAAATTAGAAGGAAAAAAAAAAAAGATGGTTAATTGGGTTTGGGGCATATACTGGCCCCTTTCCTTCCATAGACTCCGTATTAAGTGGTGAATAAAGGTATACCAAATCATTGAGTGTCCAATATGCTCTAGGTTACTGGGAGAGCATGGCTATGAGGGGAAAGAAGGGAGGAAGGTTGCAAGAAGTAATATCCCTTGGTACTACTAAACATTGTCCAGAAAGAGACTGACAAAGTGACGATTACAAATAAATATTAGATTTATTTGGTTTACAGAAAAGCATAAAGTTCTCTCTATTTTCACCTCTGTCATTAGCAGCCTGCTATCTTGTGAGGGACTGTCCCCATTCTACATTCTGTCTAGTTACATCTTTCCAACATTCACTGCATTGGTATAGCTCAATGAAGTGGTAAAACATCTCAAGGGATTACTTAATTATAAGTTTAAAAATTCAAAAATCTGCAAGTAGGTAAAATAAAGAAATTGAGAATTAGAAGGTCCTTAAAGACCATCAAGCCAATCTTTTCATTTTATAGTTGGGGAAAACTAAGCTTAGAGAAATTAAGTGAGGGGTCGAAGA
Organism: Myrmecobius fasciatus; assembly: GCA_023553655.1. Lineage (NCBI taxonomy): Eukaryota > Metazoa > Chordata > Mammalia > Dasyuromorphia > Myrmecobiidae > Myrmecobius > Myrmecobius fasciatus. Next base: position 197,900 of record JAJPUD010003884.1, read on the forward strand.
TCATATAGGTAAAAAATAGTAGAGCCAGGATTTGATTTCAACTCAAAGGATTTGATTGAATTCTAAGTCTCACCTTTTCTTTATATTGCATTTTCTCAAGTTCTGGGTGTTTAAATGCTAAATTCCTAGATATATAGTACTATTTTCTGGAGGTTTGTAGTATGGCAGAGTGAATTTGAAGTCAGGAAGTCTCAAGTTCAAATCTCACCTTTGTCATCTACTAGATGTATAATTCTTGCCAAGCCACAACCCTTCTGAGCCCATGGCATATATCTCTCAGAGTTATTGGAAGATTCCCATAAGATAATATGAGCAAAATGCTTTGTAAACTTTAAAGTGTTATGTAAATGTCATAGAGTCCTACTAGTATAATTCTCTTTATTTTTAGTCCACAAGTGACTCATGAAACAAAATATAAAATGTTCTTCAAAAGAACACAGAGATTATTAATAATTATATCATTTTTAAATCATTTACCAATACTTATTTTTAAATATTATGAAGTTGGACAAAACACCAATAAGTCTATACCCTACTAGAGTGTCTGAACCATATCTATATTGTTATTCTCACCACACACACACACAATTAGCAGATTATAACTACAGAAGGATAGCTCATAAATTCCCTTCAAAGAAGTGGAGAAAGTTGACCAAGATGGTTTTATGTTCATGTAGAAATAACAAGAATCATTTCATGTGATCCTTGGTCAAATCATCTTACAAGGCTCTTAATGAGCATCAACAAGCAGACTACTATGAAGAAAACTTTAGCTTACAAGCAAACCTCTGTTGCAGGGAATCAAGGAATAGAAAAATTATGTAAAGAACTCAGTCCTTCAAACTAAGTCAACATAAACCTTGACACTTAACCACTTCAGTGGAAAACTAAGCACAGATGAAGACAGCAAATAATACATTGGAAAATATGGTCAAGGATAAGAAATGAAAGAGGTCAACAGCTGGTAGACTGCTTAAAAACTTTACACCTATACATCATGAATATTTTCTTTGAAACGAGTTAAAAGGCATACTTTGAATAACATCATTAAAAAATAAATTGACTATATTTTAAGAAGCAAGATTAACTAATTATATGCAGAGAATTCATTTTAGGATCAAACCTCCTTCAAAGAAAGAATAAAAAATAGAAACTATGTGCTGTTGTACTAGCTTGTAGGAAATTCCAGCCTTTTTAAACAAATTGTCAATTCTGAACATTGAAAATTGATAATAGTAATGATAATGACTAATTTTATTATTTCCTACAGAATTTTAACTGATACAAAAGAGTGTGATACACATGACTAGAATGTCAATTGAGTATGATCTAAGGTTGCTACAAATATTCAGGAATCAATTTGAAGAATGCTTCATAAAACCACAGGATTACCGATTTGGAACTGGAAGTTAATTTAGAAGTCCAACCCTCTTATTTTAAAGAACAAGATAATAAGATTGAAAAGGTGACATGACAATGACTATAGTAACCTAATATTTGACAAACCCAAAGACCTCAGCTTTTGGGATAAGAACTCACTATTTGATAAAAAAAAAAAAAAATTCTGGGAAAATTAAAAACTAATATGGCAGAAACTATGCATTGACCCACACGTACATCTTATACTATGATAAGGTCGAAATGGGTTCATGATTTACATATAAAGAGTGATATTATAAGCAAATTAGAACATAAGATAGTTTACCTCTCAGATCTGTAAAGAAGGAAGGAATTTAAAACCACAGAAGAACTGGAGATCATTATTGAACACAAAATAGATAATTTTGATTATATTAAGTTTTTGTACAAACAAAACTAATGCGGACAAGATTAGAAGGGAAGCAATAAACTGGGAAAACACTTTTACATTTAAGTGTTCTGATAAAGGTCTCATTTCTAAAATATATGGAGAATTGACCCAAATTTATAAGAATTCAAGCCATTCTCTAGTTGATAAATGGTCAAAGGATATGAACAAATAATTTTCAGATGAAGAAATTGAAACTGTTTCTAGTCATATGAAAAGGTGCTCTGAATTACTATTGATTAGAGAAATACAAATTAAGTCAACTTTGAGATGCCACTACATACCTCTCAGATTGGCTAAAATGACAGGAAAAGATCATGATGAATTTTGGAGAGAATGTGGGAAAACTGGGACACTAATACATTGTTGGTGGAATTGTGATGGATCCAATCATTCTGGAGAACAATTTGGGAACTATGCCCAAAGGGTTTTCAAATTGTGCATACCCTTTGATCCAGCAATGTTTCTACTTGGCTTATATCCCAAAGAGATCTTAAAGGAGGGAAAGGGACCCACATGTACAAAAATGTCTGTGGTAGCCCTTTTTTGTACTGACAAAAAACTGGAAACTGAGTGGATACCCATCAGTTGGAGAATGGCTGAATAAGTTATGGTATATGAATGTTATGGAATATTATTGTTCTGTGAAATGATAAGTAGGATTATTTCAGAGAGGCCTGGAGAGACTCACATGAACTGATGCTAGGTGAAAGAAGCAGAACCAGGAGATCATTGTACACAGTAACAAGATTATCTGATGATCAATTCTAATGGATGTGGCTCTTTTCAACAATGACATAATTCAGGCCAATTCCAATGATCTTGTGATGCTGAGAGCCTTCTCTACCCAGAGAGTACTGTGGGAACTGAGTGTGGACCACAACATAGCATTTTCACTCTTTTTGTTGTGGTTTGCTTGAATTTTATTTTCTTTCTCCTGTTTTTTTTTTCATTTTTTGACCTGATTTTTCTTGTGCATCAAGATAATTGTATAAATATGTATGCCTATACTGGATTTAATATATATTTTTACCATGTTTAACATATATTGGATCACATGTCATCTAGGGTAGGGGAGTGGGGAGAAGAGGGGAAATTGGAACACAAGTTTTTTCAAGGGTTAATGTTGAAAAATAATCCTTTGCATATGTTTTGAAAATAAAAAACTTCAATAAAAAATCTTATTAAAAAAAATTTTAAAACTTATGCATTAAAAAATTAAAAAAAAAAAAAGGTGACATGATTTGCCCAAAGTCACAAAAGCTGGTTGAGCCCATATTTGAACCCAAGTTCTTTAGCTACAAATTCACTACAAATTTCACTCCATTGGGAGGGTAGAAGATTCCAGGAAAATTCTAGAAAAATGGGGGAAAATTACAAAGAGTATTTTAACTCCCAAAAAGGGCAAAAGAAAAGAAACTACTGACTCACGTTCCTGATTTATTATCCTAGAAAATCTTATAAGGGAAGTCTATGTTTTCTTTTCTTTTTTTTTCTTTTGCTTAGGCAATTGGGGTTAAGCTAGGGAATGTTAAATGTCTGAGACCAGATTTGAACTGAGGTCTTCTTGACTTCAGGGCTGGTGCTCTAACCACTGCGCCACCTAGCTGCCCCAGGAAGTCTATGTTTTCTTCAAGGGTTTTATTTATGAAAATATTAGAAGGTCTAGAGATGGTGATGTATTTCTATAATCTCTATCACTAGAGAAACTAAGGCTAGTGGATTGCTTGAGCTCAGGAATTGTGAATTATAACAGGGCTAAAATCAAAAGCATGTCCATGCTAAGTTCACCATCAATATGGTGAGCCCCCTAGAGTGAGAGACCACTAAGTAATCCAGACCTGAAACAGAGCAGGTCAAGATTTCCATATTAATCCTTAGTGGGATTGAGCCCTGAGTAACTGCTGGACTTCTGCCCTGGGCAAAATAAAGAAACTCAGTTTCAAAAAAGAAGAGGGAAAGGGAGGGAAAGCAAGGGAAAGGAAGAAGGAAGAAAGGGAAGGGAAACTGGAAAGGAATAAACAAGGCACATCTTTTAAGTTGCACAAAAGACTAAGAAATATAAAAAAGTAAGATATTTATTGGGTTTTTTTTAATAAATAATTTTACTTGGTAAAACAAAATGAATCCTTATGGGCTATAATTAGTCAAGCTGTCTCAGTCACACACATATTAAAATTATTCAAGTCTATGACAGATTCAAATATGGAGATGACTAACAATCTACTGAGTACTTACATCATTTTAGGAAACTCCCTCCCAGGGTCTGTGATCTCATCATCATAGGAAACTCCCAGTTTAGGAATTTCCTATTCACACAGTAGATCAATAAAACAGACCTACAGGCATGACAATTGGACATTTCCTCTACCCAGAGCAAATCAAAGTATTTCTTGTCCTCACTAGACAGACATCATGAGTTATTGTGACTAAAAAATTCATCACCCTGAAACCAAACTTCTTGTGATGAGCCTCTCCAAACTTAGTTGGTACTTAGATAATATGCATAAGGACAATCACTGAGACCACACTTAAAACCTTTCCTAGTTAGTTAGTACTTGTTTAATCAGTCAGTTAGTTAGAATCTTTCATTTGCAGGTAGTCTAAACACTTCATTTTACAAATAAGAAAACTGAGGTAGGGGCAGCTAGATGGCACAGTGAATATACCAGTCCTGGATTCAGGAGGACCTGAGTTCAAATCCAGCATCAAACACTTAACACTTAATTAGCTGCATAATCACTTAACCCTAATTGCCTGGCAAAAAAAGAAACAAGAAACAGAGGCTCAGAAAGGTTTTGTCTTGCCCATTTTCACACATGGCATATGATGGCATGTGTACACAGTGACACATATAGATGAAATTACATGCCACAAGTCACACAACTAGTAAGTTTTAGGCAGAATTTGAATCCATATTTTCCTGACTTCAGGTCAGCATGCTGTCTCCATGAAATCCTTTTGCCTTTGACATAACTCTGACCCATAGATATTAAACCACATATAAGATGGGGAAGTCTAGGTAAAACAGAGAGAGAGACAGAGAGAGACAGAGAGACAGAGACAGAGAGAGAGAGAGAGACAGAGACAGAGAGAGAGAGAGAGAGAGAGAGAGAGAGAGAGAAGGAAGGAGGAAAGGAGAGAGAGGGGGAGGGAGGGAAGACAAAGTGAGTGGGTCAATCAATCACTCCTGTTTTTGAAATCTCTCTCATGAAACCTAGAGTTCCCTTCAGCATAGAAATACAGCACCACACACACACACACAAACACACACACACGTATGTCCATGTCCTCAGTGTACTTTTATTCAGCATCAGACTGAGAATAAATGTACCACAGTTGCCCAGTCCTCAAACAGAAGAAAACATGATGGCTTGTTTTGGCATCTTGATGCATGCTTGTCTATTTCTCCTCAGTGAAGGAAGAAAGGAAGAAGGGAATAAAGGAAAGGAAGGAGGGAAGGAAGAAAAAGGAAGGAAGGAAAGAAGAATGGAAGGAAGGAAAGAAAGAAGAATGGAAGGAAGGAAGGAAAGAAGGAAGGAAAGGAGGGAGGGAAGAAGGGAGGGAGGGAGAGAGGAAGGGAGGAAGGGAGGGAGAGAGGAAGGGAGGGGAGGAGGAAGAAATGAAAATAAGAAGAAAAGAAACATTTAGCAATAAGAAAATTATTTTGGACCCAAGGAGTTAGGACACTGTTCTTTCTTTTTTATCTACTTCACAGGTCCATCTTTTCTGGACCCATACATATAGTCAAGACTCAGTTCAGTCTTTTGGAAAGCCTTGCTGTGGATATGAGGGGCTAATCTCCCTTTTCCATACTTCGGTTCTTGACCCTCCTACCTGGGACCCCAGAAAATATTTACTCATTGATTATGTTTCAGTTCCCATACAGGGTTTCCATAAATAGGGGCATAGAGAAAATAATAAATGTATAATATGAATCAGGAATTAAACAGGTATTTATTTCCTACATACTAAAGAAATGCTAAATTCAAAACATATACAAATTTTCATTGACAGATGAGACTCAGTAAGACCTTAAAATTACTGTCATACTTTCTGAAAAGTTAAAACTGAAATTTCATGATAATATAAAGAAAATTATGGGTCTGATGATAGGTATTGTTGCATTTCAAATGATATCTGTCCTGTCTCTTAGAGTCCATGTCTTCTTTTTAACTAGGTTAGGGTTTATATTTCTTTTCTCCAATTCAGAAACTGATGCTGCTGCTAGTCAACTTAAAACCAGAAATCTACTATATCTCTCTAAATCACAAGGTTGCCTCTAAGCCTGGATATTTCCACCTTTGAGTCAAATTTTAGTTACATATACTCAGGAAAGTTATAGAAAACAGAAGAGTCAACAAAGACTCTGGAATCCTGTCTCAAGGTCACCTAGATAAGTATATTCTTTGAGCTGCCATGTATTCACAGCTCCATAGCACCAAAGTGAGAATGAGATGCATTTCTTCTATCCCTCACTAGATGTTGCAGGATTTCATCATGCCACCTGGAGGGTCAAAGGAAGAGAGCAACAAAGGTAAAGATCTTTTTAAAGAGTAATCAGCACTTCCCGTTAAGTGAAAAATAAAGAAAATTTCTCCTTCCTCTCCAAAATGTCCAAGTGCCAAGCTAGTATACATGATCAGTAAGAAATAGCCAGGGAGTTCACCATCCTCAAAGCATCCAAATTCTGAGCTAGTGCATGAAGTCAGCCTTAAAGCAGCTAGGGAAATGCTCTAGATTCTCAATGTCATTTCTGTATACAGATAGATTTTGGCATTTAAATCTGTTGTTAAAATATATATATACATATATACATACATACATATACACACATACACACACACACACACACACACATATATATATATATATACACATATATATGTGATTTTATTGGTCTGGTGCATGTCCAGTGAGAAATTCCTTTTACAAAGTATTTAGAAATTTCTCTGCAATTTATATTCTTAGAAAGTTGCTTGAGATACTGAGAAGTTAAGTGACTTGGCATGAGGTTAAATAATATCTGCCAGAGGAAAAACTGGAACCCAGGCCTTCCTGCCTTCAAGGCCAGATCTCTAGCTACTAATTCACCCACTGTCCACACACTTAGTTAAAAATTTAAGGATTTGTTCTTTGTTATAGATATTTCCTCCATCAATGCAGAACACAATCCCTCTATGCCATGATGGCATATTGTTCATGAAGAATTCTTCATTTTGAAGCCAGTTTTGTTGTCATGAATCTCTCTAGTCTTAGCTAGTCTAGTCCTTGAAGTATAGATATAATTTCCATAAATAAAAAGAGAAAAAAAAGTTTTCTGGGAATAAATGCAATATGAGAAAAACACAAAGCTACAATACCACAAATAGACCATTTTGATGAAAACAAAGGGCCAGTAGAGACAAAATAAGACTGGAAAGGTAGCTTGAGCACAGATTGTAGAAATTTGCATGTTCCATCCCAAGGTATTTGGAATTTATTCTCTTCTCTAAAGTCTGAGATTCAAAAACTATCATTTTATTTATTTGTAGTCTAACCCCTCCCTTAACTTTCCCATGCCCCTCTTGAGTTTAATGAAACAATTCATTTTAACAAACATTTATTAATTGTCTACTACATTCAAGGTTCTGTACTGCGTACATGAGATAATATAATATTCTAGAAAGAGCTTTGAACTTGGAGTCAGAAGATTGGGATTCATGTCCTGGGCCATCAAAAGCTCTAGAGGTCTAGGACCTACTAGAATTTGGTCTCTGTCATCGTAGTCTTTTAGAATCCTGGACCAATCTAATGTCCCATGCCACAATGATGTATTTTATAAGAAAACAGTAACTATGTCTCACTGGTTGTTACTCCTTAGGCAGTTGTCAATCTTGCCCACCCTGCCTTCAGCTCTGAGGAAATAAAATCTAAAAGTTCACACAACTAGGAAGCAGCTGGTAACACTCAAAGCCAGGAACTATGACTTTTGTATGCCCACTTCCCACCATTGCCCAGATGGCAACTCATGGTTATATTTTCATGGCAGTGAAAACTAGAGGAGGCAACTGGGAGCAGGATACAAGTAAGCACAGAAGGTACTCTAAGATTTGAATCAAGGATTGTCCCTATGGGGTCATTCATTCTCCTAGGTACTTTCTTTCCCTTCATGATATGGCAGAAAACACCAAAGTGCAGAGAGTATGCAATCAAAGGCCAAGTTTGCACTAACACTTCAATCTTGTCCCTTTCAATTCATTCCCACTTCATTATCCATCCTGATAGAGGGGAGTGATAATGCAAAGGATCCAAAAATAATTTATACTGATTTTGGAATGTATCCTATGATTTACTTTGCAAAATAATTTTTCTCCTATTAAAACTAGGTTTCATTGCCTTAGCACACATCAACTGATGATAGTGGAGAGGCTACCCAGAAGCCTGCTGAGCAGTGATAGGTAAGCAAGTCTCAGTTTGGAAATGTGTTTCAGATCATCCAGAGTAGAGATCCTAGAGTGGTTTGAGTCTCCTAAATCATGAGTAATGCATCCAAGCTGGAGGAGAGATGTACAGTCAGAGATGAGTAGATGAAACCTAAAAACCATGTGCCATACTATTCAGAAGCTCCATGGAGTTGTTGAGGAAAACTTCCAAAGGACCCCTGCACCAAGGTCTCACGCCATTGCCAAAAGGAATTTTCATTCAAAACTGTTAGGGCTAGTTTGTCAAATTGCCCCAGCCCTAAAACTCACTAGTAGCAGAGGAAAAGAATCCACACTGTATGCTCAGTGCCACATTTTTAAACACCCATAACTTTGTTATTTTAGAACCAAATTTCTTCAAACAAGGCAAAGTACACATTCCTCATTCAGGATTATGTACCAGAGATGCCAAGTTTGAAGTTTCAAAACAAACCTGCTTTTGAGTAATCGAAGCACAAAAAAACATTTGAATACTTTCTGACCTTTTTCAAAAAAATATGATTTTTGTTTTAATGTGTAGATAACTTTAAAATGGTTAAATGAATTTGCATTCAACTTTCCAAAATAAATTCATTTGGGACTGAGGCTAAACCTGAAAGAGAAGCCAAGAAAACCTGAAGGACTCCAGATGAGGTGAGAGCTCAGCTGTAAGGGCAGCTGTGAAACAGCAGATACCAAATGTTCTCAGTATTTAGCATCAACTGGACCCCACTTTGTCATGAAAATGTTGTCATTATAAAAGAGGATGTCAATTAGAATAGTCACTGGACAGTAATGAAATATCATTCATTCTTCACTAATTTAGCTGTCTTTGATAGATTTCCTAACAGAAACTGCAAGACAAATACCTCAATTTCTAAGTACATCAGTTTCTCTCATCTATAAAATGGGTCCTGGACAGCTCCTAAATTATCTACTGAGGTACTGTAGTATTAACAAATTAATATTAATTAGTAGTGTTAATAAAATATCTATTCCCTAGATAAAAAAATATATTGATGAATATAAGTCCCGTAAGGATAGATCTCTCTTCTTTGGATAAACTCTATAGCCAAGAGATGTGAATCAATTAGCAAGTACCTGCTGGTTACCAAGTATTTTGCTAAATACTAAAACTGTTCCAAACTGTCAAATAATTTATCACCTAATTGAGGATGAAAGATCACACAGTTAGACTATAATGAAACCAGAATTTGAATCCAAGTTTTCTGATTCCAAATCCAAAGTTCTCTCCTCTATACTATATGCACAATGTCTTGTACATATTATTGATGTAACAAATGAACTGAAATGCTGTATTCAAACTCAAGAGGGACATGAGAAATTTAAGGGAGGTCTAGATCAGAGAGCATAAAATTCTAGGACTGGAAAATGAAAATTTAGAGAAAAGAATAAAGTCCAATTTCCCTAGTGCATGGCATTTAAAATCTTTAACAACTTATACTCAACTTACCTTACCAGACCCATCTCACTTTTATGTATCTTGGTTTCTCACCAGAACGATCTATTTGTGCTTTCTCATCTCCAAAATCACTTTCATCCCCAGAATAATACACTTTTTCCATTTTTATTTATGGAAATTAGACATCTCTTAAAACTCACCTCAGATCTCACTTGCTCCTTGATCATCCCAGCTTAATATGATCTCTCTATCCCTAGATTTTGTTTCTCTGAAGCTCATTTAGAACTCAGTATTTTTGCCCTATGCTGTGAGTTTTAAATTTTTTTATATGTATTGGTCTTATTTCCCGAACTAAATAGTAATCTCCCTAAGGGCAAAGACCATATCTTATATTACTTTATATCTATGAGAGGCAATGGCATAATGGAAAGAACACTGGACCAACTATCAGGTGACTTATCCAAGTTTCAGATCTTGACACTGACTAGCTATGGAACCCTAAAAACAATTTCTTATCTTTATGTCAGTGTCATCATTTAGAAAATATTATAACAACATATTATCCACCCAATTGTTATGAGGAATGTTCTTTGGTGGACCCCAAAACACAGTGTGAGTTATCATAAATCTTTAATACCTTATGCACAGTAAGTATATTTAATAGATATTTGTTTGTTGATTGCTAGATTAATAGAGAAACTCCACCTCCTTCCTCACTCCATTCAAAGGGTTTTTCTTTTGGTTCTGATTTTTCTCTCCCAACATGATTCATAAAGAAATGTGTAATAGAAAAATTAATATATATGTATAATCAGAAAAAATAAAAAAAAACAAAAAAAATAAAGAGAAACCTCAGGCATAATTTCATACTTTTATCAGAATAGACATTGACCAATTGTTCTCCATCTTGCTGGTTAAGCTACTTGAAGAAAATGTTTATGTTTTCCCTTGTTTCTAGTACAGTTCCTGATACATAGCACATGGTAGAAGCTTCATAAAATGATAGGGAAAGCACTAAATTTGAAATCAAAAGACTAAGGTTGAAATCCTGGCCCTACCATTTGTTACCTGTGTGATTTGTAAAAACAAAAAGAGAGGTTTGGATTAGATGGCCTATGAAGAGTCTCCCATCTCTGTATCTCTGATTATAAGATACATATATATGTGTATATATATATATATATATATATATATATATATATATATATAACCTCTCAAGTTGTTTCTATTTCTGAGACTATAATCCAACAAGTCCATGAATTGACCTAAGATCAGAATAAGAAGAGTGAGCAAAGTATTGTCATTCAACATAGCCAGTGTTCATTTGACATGCTGAAGTATTTTTAGAGTGAGGATTTCTAAGTGACAAGAGACAGGAAAATTGTTTCTTTGAAACTTTTACAAGTCATCCCAAAGATCAAATTTACCTGGCTACAGCAGGTCTGCCAGAAGTCTTCTGAGATTTTTTAATTTCATTTTGTTTTTGCCTTTCTTTGTATCCCCAGTATTTAGCATAGTTCCTGGTACATAATAGGTGCTTTATAAATGCTTGTCCACTGATTAAGCATCTCTAGAACATTCTAGGTTGTCTTTTTGAAAGGGGAAAAAACCTACTTATTATGTACAGATAAGAACAAAACTTCCAAGAGAGGCCTGATTTAACATTTCTACCTTTTCTAAAACATCTCTAGCATCTCAGAAAATGCCTTTTCTAATCTCTCTAACAAAATGAGTTTTCCTTCAATTACTGTCAAATGTTCCTTAATTTCCATCTTGCAGTTACTTTAGGATGATAGACTCCCAGAGATAAAGGGATATTTGCCCATGATTCCCTTTGCATAGTGGTAACAGCACCATAAGCAATCTAGCACACAATTAATGCCTTATGGTAACAACCATTTTTTTGGTCAGGACTTGTAATTTCATCTTTGTAGAGAACTCTCTTTTATGAAAACTCCTTCCACCAACCTTCTTCAAGTCTTAAAATTACCAGAATTACTTAGCTAGTATGTATCAGAAGTAGGTCTTGAAGTAGAACTAAATCCTATTATCTTCTATATAGTTCACTTCTACCTATCTAAGGGCAGCTAAATGGTACAGTTAATATAGTGCTTGACTTAGAGTTAGAAAGACCCAAAAGTTCAAACCTAGCCTCAGATGTTTACTAGTTTTATGACTGTGGGCAAGTCACTTAATCTCACTTTTCTCATCTGTAAAATGGGGTTAATAATAATATGTACTCACAGGCTCATTGTGAGTGACAAATGAGACAATACATGTAAAGTGCTTGGAAAACTTTAAAGCACTATATAAATGCTAGCTATTATTATTTTCCAAAAGAAGAAACCAAAGCCCAAAAAGGTCATAGAGTCATAGATTCAGAGGGAAACTGAGGTCATTTAATCCAACTCCTTCATTTTATGGATTATGTAACTGAATTTCAAGGAGGTGAAGCAACTGGCTCCAAACCAACAACTTGGATTCAAATTATGTCTCCTTAACTGTGGAATTGTGAGGCCTTAAGCAAGTCTTGATGTGAATGCAGATTCCCCCTCCAAATCTAGAGTTCTTTTCACTATTTCATGCTTGATCATATTTAATAAGATTTAAGATTAGTAAAATTACACTACCCTAAGAATAAAGGAACCTAAATCACTTTCCTGTTCTGAGATTAAACCTATGACCTTGTGCCTAATTGGCACTGAGTTGTTACCAGCTGAACTAGTCACCTAAATTATATAATTATATAAGAAATCACCTCCATTCTCTGCTTTTCTTTGTTAGTGTAGAAGAACTCTCTGGCTTCAGAGACCTAGGAACAAAATTGATTCTGTAAACTGAGCCAGAAGGAAAAGAGATTATTGCTTCAGTGGGCTGATATAAGATCAACAATCATTCTCTGCAACAACCCCAAATCCTTGATCATGTATAAATTACTTCAAGATCAACACCAAGCATCAGAATAAATCAAAAGGTAACTATTGCTGTCCAGTCAGTGAACAGTTCTAGAATCTATTGGGATAGACATAATATGAAATGAATTGTGTCTCCACTGGTTATAAAGATGTCACAACTGAGCTATTGTGTGTGTGGGGGGGGAAGGTGCCCTTGGAATTGGTTTTCTGATATTGAAGCTGAATCTACGTTGAGTTACTCAAGCTCTTTTGCCTTATTTGTCCCAACAACAGATATTTTCAAGACAACTTGCAAGGGTCAAACATGCAGTTTGTGGTCTCCTAAATTTTCTGTGCATTTAACTAACTTTCCTATGCTGAGATTAAACCCATGATTTGTATCTAATTGACCCTGAGCTTTTTTTAACAGCTGAACTAGTCAACCCTAGTTAATGTATAGATCCTTGAAGGAGCAGGGTGGGAGACAGATATATGGAAAGCTACAGTCGTGTAAAACTAGACAAAAAGAAATGATGGATAATATCCTCAATTCATCATTTCTTATTCTCAGCAGCAGCCAAGGCCTTCCAGCTTCCCACCTCTTTCCTTACTCCACCCAAATCCAGTCTCTTGAATGTAATCTGGCAAAAAGTCATAGAGGTCATATCCTCAAGTAGCTAGCAGGAATGCTGGCACCCATCCCAAAAGGCCCTTAATCCTCTCTGGAGTTTCTCACTCATTACCTTTGGATTTGATGAAGCTTTAATCAATTTGGGTCCTTTGTAAGAAAAACAGAAGGATTAAGTTCCCCTGGGCTATGGGACAGCCAGATGGTATAGAGCACTTCTAGATCAAATCTGACCTCAGATATTTCCTAGCTGTGTGACTTTAAACAAGTCACTTTATCTGTTTGCCTCAGTTTCCTCATCTGTAAAATGTGAATGATAATAGCACCTAGCTCTGAAGTTTATTATAAAGATTAAAACAGAAATTTGCAAAGGGCTTGGCACATAGTAGGTATACATTATACTAGGTATCATCATCATCACCATTTTTAGTTATGGTTCTCCATCCTTAATGAAGTCCTTACTGAGTAGCCAAGGAGGGCTCTCCAGGACTTGTTTATCTTACAGGTGGATAGAGGAAGCATTCCCCCAGGTGATAATAATGTTAATAATGGTAAGAGGCTTTTCGATCAAACAACACACACACACACACACACACACACACAAAACCATTTTTCCCACTGATCTACCCATGTGTCTGAAAGCCCTTGTTACCAGAAATAGGCAATATATTAATCCATACTAATTTGTCTAACTTCTTATAAGGGGAGTACATAGCACTGAAGAAATGGAAAGGAGACTCTTAGTAAGTTTGTGGGTGGAAAGAAGAGTTCAAGAAAATGAAATAATGGGAAGAGCACTAGCTAAGCAGTTGGAGAATGGAGATTGGAATCCCCACCTTGGAAATTTGTGAGATATTGAGTATCTATTTTATTATCTATAAAATACAAGCATTGAATCAAATTGCCTTAGAAGTCCCTTCCAACCCCAGCTCAATGATCTAATGAATTTATAGGAGACTCTGAGCAGTCAATGGAAAAAATGAGGGAACAAAGAGCCTTAAGGGCAAAAGAACTCCCAAAATAGTGACTGAATGAAAGGATCTCAAAGATCAGCTTGCCTCCTCCACAATTCTGGCTAGGATTAATTCTGATTCAGGGTCTTCTGTTTCAATTATAGTGGAACAGTCTGCTTAAACTGGCCAGGAGGACAAGGAAACAGAACCAGCCAAGAGTGCCAATGTAAAAATGAACAGTCATCCAAAAGTCACCCAGTGAGATCAGTGGCATTCATACCTAGCTAAACATCCTGGAGAGCAAAATGGAGGTGATGGTAAAAAGGGACTTGGTGGGGAGGGGAAGATTCAGAAAAAAGCCATATGCAAAAAAAGATGAAAGAAAACAGGAATTATAAAATGGAGGTGAGTAGAGAGTCTTCTCAACCATGAGAAGCAGCCTGCAAAAAGACAGGAAAATGCAGTTAGAATATCATGTCTAAGGAACAGTAAGAAAGCTAGCTTGGCTGGACTACAGAATGCATGAATGGAGAATAATGTTTAATAAATATGGATTGATGGGCTAGAAGCTGATGAGAAGGGCTTTTAATGTTAAAGAAGGAGAATGGAATTAGCTTCTGTACACTTTCTCTAAAAGACACAATGTAAAAATGCACATCAGCAACCAGACACATTCCAGTTCACAGAATTACAGAATCAGAGAATGAACAGACAGGTCTTAGACATCATCCAGAGTGAAGCCCCACTCTAACATCACCAGCATCTAGTTTATTCTTCACCCAGCCTTTCACTATATGGCTACTATTCAAGATAGTCTCATACTACTCGAAATCCTAAGTGTCCAAAATGACGAATAGATTTATAGTTTTCTTCTCCCTCTATGTTACCTCCCCTCCCTGGGATAACAGCCCTTCTTCAGCAGCAAATGGATATTTAATTAAATAGCAAGGAAAGAGTGCTAGGAAACTTAACAACAACTTCCTTTTGGATATATGGCCCAGGCTCTATATCTCTCCAGTTCTTGGCAATGATATGAATTGGCCATCCGATAAGAATCAGAAGCCAGTCGTTTCCCACCACCAATCATCTGGTTTTGGAGATGGTTACAAAGCAGGCAAAAGCTCACTCAGTCAGGACTGTGACTCTCCTAAACAACTTCTGTTGACCTTTCAGCCGCCATTGTTTTTTCTTCATTCTCACTCACACCCTGTCCCCCTCACTTTTTGCCCTGAATGACAGCTAGATTATTTTTCCCATTTTGATCTACTTGTTTGCCTTCTTCCCTCTCCCCCACCCCCCAAAATCTTAAGCACTATGAAATAGCAAGCCCACATCTTACCTAGGTGGAATGCAAAAAGAATATTTTCCTTTTGATATTAAAAAGTCTTCCCACCAATTAAGTAAACATTGGCAACCCAAGAGTATTGCTATGTTATTGCAGAATGCAGTTGAGCACAAAGCCAGAGGTTTGTTTTTTTGTTTTTTTTTTTCCAAGTGTCAAAAGGAACCTCAGGCTTTGGCCCCAACTCCAAGGAAGGGATGAAAACACTACATGCACGTGTCAGAATGCCAATTGCAACTGTACGCATGTATTTCCATGGTTAACTAGCTCGGGTGTCAAAGGATTTGATAGAACACCAGAAACTTCTTTGCACAAGGACTTTCAGAATTCCCTTTCCTCTTTTCTGACACATGCTCAGCTGAGATGAATTGCAAAGCACTTGGCAGGACCTCCACAACTAGGCAATTTTTGAATGGCGTCGGTAAACGAAGCAGGCGCCATGTGCAAGGGTGTGGTGCCAAGTTCCATTCTGCTGCCTCTCCCAAGACAGCCACAATCCTCAAGGCTAGGTCAAAAAGAACCAGCAGAGGTAGGTCTCCACCCTGACTCCCCTTGGTTCTCATGCTCTTAGAAGGGTCAGGACACAAGCAAGACAGAGAAGAATTGAATAATCATCTGGATTGTATCCAGATGCCAATGTGGATAACTTAATGTTTCTAGGAGGGAGTTTCAATAATCAGAAACTGATGGTTTAATATTATCTATCTTGAAATCAGAGACTGCGATATAGTAGATGTGCTTTGTCTATGATTTGCTGAATTGCTGTGGATTAAACACATCACCTCTCCATTGGTGGGCTTAAGATATTCCCTGATATAGGGGCAGCTAGGTGGCGCAGTGGATAGAGCACCAGCCCTGAAGTCAGGAGGACCTGAGTTCAAATCTGGTCTCAGACACGTAACAGCTGTGTGACCCTGGGCAAGTCACTTAACCCCAATTGCCTCAGCAAAAAAAAAAAAAGATATTCCCTGATAGATTTTTTTTTCTTATAGACATGATTTTTCTTGCACAGCAAGATGAGTGTGGAAATAGGCATACATATATTCGATTTGTCAAGTATTTTAACATAATTAACACGTAGTGGACTTCCTGCCATCTAGGGGAGGGGTGGGAACTAGGGGGGGGGGAAATTTGTAACAGAAAGCTTTGTAATTGTCATTGTTGAAGAATTACCCATACATATGTTTTGCAATTAAAAAGCTTTAATAAAAAAAAATAGGGAAAAAAAAGATATTCCCTGATATCTTTACCCTCTCTCAAAGGGAAGTTAAGATGATTGAGAAGAAGAAAGTTTTTTACATAAAAAGGTTTCCCACAGGCATATACAAAGAATATCACCCATACTTAATTAGATTCAGCAATCTATTTATTTATTGAGGGGTCTACTATGGTGAGGCATTGTGCTAGGCATTTAAGCTACAGAAACAAAAATTAAATCATCCCTTGCTTTATGAAGCACACATTCCACTGAGAAAAACAATGTACAGCAAAATGAATATAAAATGTGTACTAAGTAAATACAAAGTAATTGGAAATAAAAGATCACTAACAATTGGAAGGATCAAGACATGTTTCATGTAAGAGGTGATACTGGAGCTGAATCTTGGAGGGGCATAAAGTTTTCATGAGACAGAGTTAAGGAGACAAAAGATCCCAAGCATAGGTCCGTCTGTACCCCCCCAAAAAAATGAGCCACAACATCATCTTATAATGAGGCAACTGGATGGAGCAGAAGATGCCCAGTACTGGGTCTGGAGTCCAAAAGACTTGAATATCTGCAACTTTGAGCTCAAATCCAAATACTGATTAGCTGTATGACCCTGGACAAATCATTAGTTTCTGTATACTTCAGTTTTTTCATCTATAAAATGGGGATGATAATAATAGCATTTCCATTCCCAGGGTTGTTATAAGGATCTTTGCAAATCTTCAAGCCTTAAATAAATCCTGGCTATTATTCCTATTCCAGCAGAGATTTCATGGTCCTATGATTCTACTTCCACTTACCCCAGCTTCTAAGTATGAAACCAAAATTGTTCTTTATTAACCAGGGACAAGTTGTCTTTGTTAAACACTAGGCTGTAAGAAACTGGCATTGTACTATCTCTAGAGTCTATTCCTGGTAACATCTTCAAACATCAGCTGGCAAGTTACACCTTTTTTTAATCAAATGGCATTTCTGTGAGTAACATTTGTTTTCATTTGCTGCCAAGGAGACAATCTGGCTTTCATTTCCTTTGAAGAAGAGCACTGCTATGATGAGAAAGGTCTACACTGGGGATAATTAGGTCAAACACATGAGCCCATCCAGCTGCTTGTGGCATCACTCAACACCCCAAGGATGCAGCTTCCCCCAAGATAAAGGAGGCTACACTAAAGGCAAAGGCAGATAACACCGCTCCCAAATCAGGGTGGGGGGAGTCTGTTATGAATTACCCCTTCCTTTCCCTCAAAAGGACATGCTTTTAAAACTTTAAAAGGCAATTATTACTTCTCATATCTGAAAACTGAAAGAAAAAAATTCTTGAGTCATTTATGGACCAGACAGTCTTTCTTCCCCGAAGGATGAATCCTCAATTCCAGAAGAAGGCAACAATGGAGTGATATTCTTAGAATCAGTCTCTACCATATTACTGAGACCCTTTATTGACATGCCCTAGAGAAAAGAGAAGACTTTAGAAGGTGCTATTCAGAATACAGCTATCATTAAGCTTGTATGGGACACAAATCTGTCACTGCCAAATTCCTCTTTTATTCACCATGCCCCTGACCCCAGGCAGCTTAATAACAAAGCCCTGCAAATAAGAATTTCCAGAGGAACTTGTAGATGCACAGGAAAGAAAAAAAGGAAAAAAAAGAAAAAACATGTCTACAGAGTTCCAGAGAAATACACCCAGAAATAACAAAACCCCACAATTGTGCTGCTCCTACTTTTCAGTATCCTGGAAAGAGTCTCGAAGACCATCTCACCATCTTCTGGGTTCTGGATTTCAGTAGCAATAGCTTGGAAAAGATGTATCAGCCCTCCTCAAAATCATTAAAAGTAGCTGCTTCTTTGTAACTCTTGAAGATCAGCTGCCTTCCTTCCCTGGTTGTTCTAATATATCATATTTCTTCTATTGTACTCTCAGCCACCTGATTATGTTGCTGTCATGTCCACTAGAAAAAGCAATGTGTAATGGGCACATAATAGGCATACTACAAATAAGAGGGTACTGACCATTGCTACTATCAACACAACATATAGCTAAATCCCCATTGTAACAATATTCAGCCAATTTTCCACTTATAAAATCGTTCTCATGAGTCTGGCTGTGACATTATTTCACTTAGCAATCCAGTCTAATAAATATTTAGGTACCTACCTTATGTTAGTCACTGAGGGGTCAAAGACAAAATGAAAAAGTTATGTTCTTTTAGAATCAAATAACAATAATATCATACAGAGTGTTTCTGTTTATTCATTTCAGTCATGTCCAATCTTTTAAGTTTGGGGTTGGTTTTTGTTTTATTTTGTTTTTGTTTTAGTTTTTTTTGGCAAAGACACTGAAGTGGTAGGCCATTTCCTTTGACAGTTCATTTTACAGAAGAGGAAACTGAGTCAAATGGACTAAGTGATTAGGACGGGATCATATAGCTAGTTAATGTGTCTATGACTAAATGTGAACTCAGGTTTTCCTAATTCCAGGCTCTGTACTCCATCCATTGGCCCTGAATCTGGAAAACCTCAATTCCTACTTAGCCAGTATGTAATATATGTATGTAATAACCTCTCAGTATTCTAGGCCAGGGGTTCTGAACCTGAAATCTGTAAAGTTGTGGATTTTTTTTTTATTTTGATAATCACATTATAATATAATTGATTTCCTTTGTAATCTTACATAGTTTATTTTATGCATATGAAATGCATATTATATGAAAATATTATTCTGAAAAGGTTTTGCCAGATTATAAAGAGATCCATGACACTAAAAAATGATTAGTACCTTTGTTCTAGGCAATTTGCTAAGATTATATTTTGCAAAGAAGGTACTAACCAACTTGTATTGGTTGAAGGCATTTCCTTACTGGAGAACTCCCCATAACAAAATCCCAGGTCTCATCCATATTCTTATTCAGGGTACAGCTATTCTATATTTCTTTCTCCCCAAAGTCCTTTTTCAAGCCCAGTAATTTTTGTTTCTTTGTTATGATTGGAGTTGGATTTTTTTTTATTTGTTTGTTTTGGGTTTTTAAAACCTCTGATTGATTTCTGCAGTTTCATTATTTGCCAAACAGTTCTTACAAATTTCTCCACTATGCCATGTTACAACTCAGTGAACCAAAACCAAATAAAATCAACAAATACATATTAGACATCTGCAGAATATGAGTACACTGTGCTAGAAAATGGACAGGGGACAAAGTATAGATAAGACATGTCCTGGCCTGCAAGGTATTTGTAATCTAGCAGGAAGATAGAGCAGTGACACAGACATGGATAATTAAAATAAATCCAGCAAGTATTTATTAAGTGCATTCTATGTGCAAAGAGAAGGAAATTACAAATCACTCCAGTATTTTTGCCAGAGAAACCCCATGGACAGTTCTGGTGTATTATAGTCTATGCTGGGTTCACATAGAATCAGACACAACAGCAGCAATGTGCAAGACACTAGAGATAGAAAGAATAAAAACAAAAAACAAAACAAAACACCTTGGGAAATAACTGATGCACAATTTTATATGATCAGTGCATTAAAGAATTAAAAATAAAAAGAGCTATATTTAAAATTCAAATTCAGCAAGTAAGAAAGAGGTCAACAAGATTAGTTGTGCCAGTTACCTGCATTGTCAATCTGCCACATCACCCATAGAATCATTCCTACCTAGATCATGGTGGCAAAAGAATTATACAGAAAGCCAAAGATTCTTTTTACACAGTGATTAAACAGAGATTCTCCCTATACACTCAACATAGGAATAGAAATAACACTTTTTTAAAACTTCAGTTAATCCTAAAGCCTACTGATTAGTCCTAAGAGGACTCCAAATTGTAAAATTCAATAAAAAGAATAGTTCACATTTATTTAATGATTAAGAGTTTTCAAAGAAAGCACTTTATTCACAAACTGGGAGACAAATACTGTAAGTATTATGATCCCCATTTTACAGATAAAGAAACCTAAAACTCAAAGAAATTAATTTACACGTCTGGTCTTAGAGCTAAACCCAACTCGCCTAATTTCAAATTCAGGAACATTTTCACTTTGTCAAAAGAGATGACAATTCCTTCCTTCCTGTGTCTACCATAACCAATGACCCATAAATCCAACTCTCAAATTATTATGGGATAGGATTATTAGTTGATTTACCAATGAAAACTAAAATTATTTAGCTTGCATTCTAATAATAAAGGAGTCAGTTATCTTTCATCATGTCCTCCTAACAAGTACACTTATGCTAACGCCCACATTGTTCACCTTCAATATGACATGCATCACTTCAATATCACAGCAGAAGGCTAAAGAAAGTGGGAACAATTTTGAACCTCAGAAATAAACAAGCTTGTTTTGGGATCCCTGGTTCAGTGTTCACTTTAACAGGATTTTTTTTTTCACATAGCATTTATCTTCTTATTCAATAGTTCTTTATGAATCACCTTCTTTATCTTCTTTCCACTCAAGGTCATAGCTGACACACAGAACTTTAAGATTTGTTAATCATTTTATAGATATTATTTGATCCTCATAACAACTTTGTTTTTGTTTGACTGATTCTTGAAGTCTTATTGAGTCATTTACTTCTATTTGTTCAATTTTAATTTTTAAAGTATTTCCTTCAGTTATCTTTTTTAGCTCCTTTTGTAGCTGGCCAATTTGATTTTTTGGTTCAATGCATTCTTTTTCCATTTTACCAATTTTATTTTTTAGTGAATTGTTGTCTTTTTCCAATTCACCATTTTTATTTTCCAGTGAATTGGTGATTTTTTCCAATTCACCAATTTTGTTTTTCAGTGAATTGTTTTCTTTTTCCAATTCACCAGTCCTGTTTTCCAGTTTTTGATATCTCTGTTGCACTGATCTCAATTTATTTCCCCATTTTTCTTCTAGCTCTCTTTTGAGATTCTTTATGCAATCTTCCAGGTAAGCCTTCTGAAAGGGAGACCAACTTAAGTCTGCCTTTGTGGCTTCATCTGGGATTGTTTTCAGAATCTCAGGATCTGGGGACTGCTCTACTTTCTTCTCCATAAAAGCTGTCTATGGTGAGAGCTCTCTTATGCTTCTTACTCATGCTTTTGAGTTGAGGTATCAATCACCAGCAGGGAATACTGCAGCAATTTTTATTTGCCCTGGGGCAGTTTGCCAAGTTGACTTCCGGTCTGAGGCTGGTCAGGCTAGATATGCACTAGGACCACGTTTTCAGCTGTTCTCAATCCACCCTTTACCAAAGGCAGATCTGCCAAAGCACCTCCCCGAAAGCAGAGCAAAGTGGCCCAGGCATCTCCAGGGGCTTCCTGGGTGCCTAAAATCTGCCTCTGTGGCAGCCCGACTTCCCCCCCAGGTGCCCTGGCATCTGATCTC
This sequence comes from Myrmecobius fasciatus, assembly GCA_023553655.1. Classification (NCBI taxonomy): domain Eukaryota; kingdom Metazoa; phylum Chordata; class Mammalia; order Dasyuromorphia; family Myrmecobiidae; genus Myrmecobius; species Myrmecobius fasciatus. The sequence continues at coordinate 219,953 of JAJPUD010003884.1, forward strand.
GACCAGCGGCCGATTTCCCCTGAGGATAACCTTCTCCGGAGTTTTTTCAAAGTAGATTTTTGATAGAAGTGCGTTGTATTCCAAGTGTTTGGTGAAGCCCTCACTCCAGAACCAGTTCGGAGGCTCAATTTGTCTGGGTCTGAGGGAAGGTCTCAGGAGCTCACAGAGAATGCTGTCTGCAGTTCGCCATCTTGGCTCCACCCCCCTCATAACAACTTTGGAAGGTAAATGCTATTATTATACCCTTTACATAGATGGGGAAACTAATGTTTGGAATGGATAAGTGACTCTTCCATGGTCATACAGTCAGTAACTGAATTTAGGTCTCCCAGTTCCAAATCCAACTCTATTTCCTATGACTATGTCATAAAATAATCATTTCAGTAGCCATTTGTTTTCAGGCGAGCCCTGAAAGAAGGCTTCTTTCTGCTGGAGATTTGCTCAATTTAGGGAATAAGAAAGACCTTTAAGGCCTTCAACCATAAAAATAGGATATGAACAAATAATATTCAGAATAAGAAAAACATAATCAGCAATTTTTCCTGGATGTTTCTAAACCATAACGCCTTCATTTCAGTCATCCTCCTCACCCTCCTGCCCTCTAAAACTTAGAATCTATCTCTGAGACTCTAGTCTCTGCTAGGAGAACCTTTGCTTTATCTTGACCTTAACCCAAGCTGATACATACTTTCCAATCACTTTCAAACCAGGCAACAAAACATATATCCATTCTTTCTGATCCTATGAACTATCTTCCTTAATTAGAATGCTGAGATTAATGTTTGCATATATTTGTATCTCTCACACATTGTACAGTGGTTGTCATAAAGCAAGTACTAAATTTTAATTCATTATGACAGAATTGTACAAATCCCTTAAAAAAATAAGGAAAATACAAATGAAAACAATTCTCAGATTTTACCTCATACCTAACAAGTTGACAAAGATGGTAAACAGGGAAATGGGTCATTTTGTAGTAGCCATGGAAAGATAGGTACATTGTTTCCTTTTTTGGAAAAAAAAATTGCCACCTCCCTTCACATATACATCAATTCACTATTGGCAGAGCTGTGAATTGTATTAACCATTTGGGAAAATAACTTGGAATTAGAGGGTAAAAATAAAGGATTTCACTATTCATACTCTGTAACTCAGCAACCTCACTCCTGAGCACAAATCCCCAAAGAAGTCAAAAGTAGAAAGGTCCCCAATACAGCAAAACATTCATGGCAGTACTCTTTGTAATAGCAGAAAACTAGAAACAAAGTAAATGTTCATCATTTGGGGGACTGCTAAGTAAATTTTAACACTTTAATGTTGCCAAGAAAAAAAAATGGGAGAAATTGAGAGAAACAGTCTGCAAATGATACAGTAATATAAAAAGGTTGTGTTTGTTCAGTTGTTTTGACCTTTTCCAAATCTTTGTGATGGTACTAGAGTTGTTTTCTATTTCCTTCTCCAACTCATTTCACAGATGAGAAAACTGAGTCAAACAGGGTTAAGTGACTTGCCCAGGATCACACAGCTAGAAAGTGTTTGAGGTCAGATTTGAACTGGGGAGCAGGGGAGTGGAAAGGGGAGGGACATAAGTCTTCCTGGTACTCTGTCTTCAGAGCTTCCTAGCTGCTCTATATAGAAAGTAAAATATGGGGAAAAAAATAAATGAAAATTATGGTAAAAGGCAGATAACTCTGTAATGAATGATTTTAGTTTCAAACAATAGGAGTAAGGACATCTCTTTCAATCAAAAAGGAAGAAACTACTGGTGCAAAATATAATATATTCATCTTCAGACTCAGTTGCTTTGTTGGTTAGTTTTGCTTAATTTTTTTTGTTACAAGAGAGTTCAAAAAGACAATGGGGGAAATACAACAGAGTATTTAGAAATGACTGATTTTTTTAATCATCAGTTTAAAAATCTGGAAGAAGGGAAAAGGCCACAAGATAGATTGTACCATGTATGACACCCATGATTTTCTCAGATCTGTTTCCATCTGGTAGGAAATTTTCTAGGGAATAGGCTGGGTCTTCCCACTCCCATATTGTCTGTACAATAAGAACATATGGAAGAGTACATCATTGACCAAAAAGGGAAAGAGAAGTTGAATAAATGAAAAACATCTTCTTTTTTCCTTTAAAAAAAAAATTTTAATACCTCATCCACTTGTCTTGCCCTAGTCTAACTTCCTCTCCTGGGGTATATCTGCAAGGCTCATTAACAAGAAATGCTGGCATAATCCACACAACAAGCTTGTGACTTCAGCACCTCAGTTTCTACTTGGAAAGCTGCAGCTGTTCTCCAACAAAGCCATATTACATCTTTCCCAAGAGATCACCATCAGACCACACTGTAAGCAAGAGCCAACTAGAATAGGAGGGTTTGAAGGAAGAGAGAGAGGGTGAAGAAAATTACCCCTTCTCTAGCACAGAAAGCCTCTTGTGGTCCATGTATGGAGAAGCCATCAAGCCTGACCCCTATCCTTATGCTTTCCTGAGCCTCTCTTCCCCCAGAAGCGCCAGAATCAGTGTATTCCTATGGTCCCCAGGCCAGATGGCATGGCTCACGTGATGAGGAGCACGGTTAATGTTTGGGAGCAGGGGTGGGAGTGGGTATTCTCACATGTGCAAGCTCTCATTCTTTAGATTTTGCTCCCTGGGGCCAGGAGGAGGGAATTGTGGTTTCGCAGTATTCATTTATTAATATAATTGCTGTCCTAGCTGGCTAGGCTAGAAGTGAATTCACAGCAGGGTTACTGCACTGTTATGATCAGGGTGGGGATTATAAAGAATTGTAATTGCTGGTAATACAAATGAAACAGAACTTTTTATTTAATTTTCCTTCTCTTTCCCCTAATGTGTGTCTTTAATGTGTGATTGAAGAGGCATCAGGTTGTCTCATGTAGCAACAGCTCTTGGGGAAGAAATAAAAAAAAAAAAA
>JAJPUD010003885.1:0-37382 GCA_023553655.1 Myrmecobius fasciatus
TATAACCCAAGGGGATTTGAAAGCTCCTTTCCTCCATGGGAAAATGAATTTGAGTTCAGAGGGGCAAATTTCCATAGTCTTCCTCTCCTATTAGCAAATCTGTTGCAGAAGAACATCATCCTTTGTCTTGGAAGGTCACTGCCTCCTTTGGGGGAGCTGCTGTCAGAATAAACCATTCCTCCCACGGAGAGATGCTGATTGACATTTGTTAAGCAAAGATCATGAGGAGCTTGCCACCAAATTTTTGCTCGTGATGGCATGGAAAGGAAAAGTCCTGCTCCCTGAATTAACACAAGTCTAGAGACTAGAATTAAAAAGATCTTACTCTATTTTGGCCAGGTCAGGCCACTCAGGATGCAATACTGTGTTTATTTCTGGGTGCTATATTTTAAGAAGGCTATTTACAAGCTGGAGCAAGTCTAAAAAAAGTGATCAAGATGCTGAATGGACTCACAACCATGCCACAGGAGGAATCAGTTAAAGGAAACTGGAGTGTTTAGTCTGGAGGGAAGGAGACTTAGAAGGTCATAGACACTATTTTCTATTATCTAAAGACTTCTTACATAGAAAAGAATTAGGTTAATTTTTGTCAAAGCCCCACAGTAGAATACTATAGGCAATGGGTGGAAGTTATAGAAAGGCTAAATTTTTAGGCTGATGATGAGGGAAGAAATTTCTAATGAGGACTGCTGTCCAGTTTTGGAATGAGCTACCTCATAGAGAGTAAGATAATTGTTAATGGAGTACTTTAAGTAGGGATTGGGCAAATGTTTGCAGGAGAGAATGTAATTCAATTCAACAAACTTCAAGAATATTTATATAAGGACCTGTGCTTGAAATAAGACAAAATAACCTCAACCCTCAAGAAGCTTACATTCCATTGAGAGGATATAATTTGTACCAAGCAAAAGTAAATACAAGCAAATTTCAGGAGGGAAATAGCACTTAGTACCAAGCATAACAGAAAGAACTCAGTGTTGGAGGTGGACTTGAAGGAAATTGGGGATTTTAAGCTGTGAGGAGGGTCATTCCAGGCCTGGAGGATAACCTGGGCAAAGCCACAGAAAAGGGAGATGGAATTCAGGGATTGCAGTTTTTCAGAAGGAAATTGTACTGAATGACTCTCAGTCAACTGGCCTTTTCCACATCTGCTAGTCTATGTTCTGGGGCTTGAAGGGATATAAACCAAGTACTATGGGAATTGAGAGGTAGGAGACATGATTTCTAGGGCATTGAATCAGGTGAGGAATCATGGAGAGGAAGTATTTGAGCTGAGTGTGGAAGGATAGATAAAATGCTGACTAAGATGGGGACTGGAGAGAGGGTTAAATGGATTCCCAGTGACTGTGACAAGGTGGTCCTTGCTTTAGTCAGCTCAGAATCAAAGTCATCACCTGTTTGTTACAGGATCTAGATTTTAGCAGGTCTCTGCTTTCTCAAACTACCCTCAAATCAGAATATGAAAACTGAGCAAATGAAGAGAAGAGAGGTCAAACTTTTTGGCTCTTAGGAAAGTCTCCACTGAAACAATTTGGATTCCCTGCCTGATGTCTGAAGTTAATGACTTAATGTAATTGCAAAGGCATTTGCAACCTGGTCTGCTGTTTACCCTGAGAATCTAGAGTGGTCTCTTTCTGGTAGGGAGGAAGGGATTAATTTCAGGCTAAATAGTTGTCAAATTGGATTACTCCAATATTTGACTTACATTTCAGGCAAATTGAGTTACAGGGCTCTCCTGTCCCCACAGATGCTTCTCCCTAACACCCTAGCTTTGTGTTCAATGCACAGAGAAATACCTTCTGTTCTCTTTGTCAGATGTGCACTCTTTCCCATCTCAGACCAAGAGGCTTCACTTGGGACTAATGGATGAGATCACAAGGGCCAGGCTGCAAGTTTCAGCAGAGAACAGAGGCTTAAGAAGGAAACAAACCTAGAAACAGCCTTCCAGGATATCTGATCCTGTTGGCAAAAATTCTGAGACAATAGACAACACTTGACAAGTGGAATATGAAGGATGCAGTGAAGAAGTGAGACCTGGGAAGTGAGATGATAAGTGGGACATGGGGGTATGATGGAATCAGCTTGTAGAAATTGTTGAATTTTCAGTGTGTAAACACTGACACCTCAGAAATCTGCAAATATTACAAAACAGGGCTTGATTTAATTTTTGGTTGTCTAGACTTAAGAAAGTAATGGAGAATATTAATAATACAGTTTAAACTTTAAAAGTGTGTTGTATGTGAATTTTTTTTAAAAAAGAGATGGTTGTTAAATAGTGACCATTATATTATTGGACTTACTCCAAAGCAGTGTTTGCCTTGGACTGTTGGATGAAGCTTGAAATTCCATCACCAAGTCCCTTCCAGTGCTAATAGCCATATTTCTCCAGAAATTCAGATCTTAAGCTATTATCATTTCTTCATCTTTTAGAATGAATAAGCTCAATTGATCTTTTTCAGTGGATGGCTGGACAAAGAACAAAGAATTACAGACTGAAGAGAGCTAAAAAGGATTATTTGCTACTTGGTCATGTTTTACTATTCATGTCCCCATTTCTTGGCAAAGATATTGAAGTAGTTTTCCATTTCCTTCCCCAGTGTGTTCCCAGTTTACCGAAGAGGAACTGAGGTAAATAGGGATTCAGTGACCACCTCATGATTATACAGCTAGCAAGTTTAATGGTTTGCCATTTTTCTCCTCTAGCTAAGTTACTTGTCCAGGCTCACACAGTTATAGTAAGTGTCTGAAGCTAGATTTAAATTCTGATCTTCCTGACTCCCTTAAGCAACCCCTCAGTTCCAGTTTGACAAAAAATAGAAGAAAATGAGGAACTGAGAAGGGACTTTTAAGACCAAATTTTTAGTGAAAGACCTGCTTTAGCCTAGAGCTCTATTCTCCAGACCACATAGTAGCTAATGGCCTTGACAATTCTAAAGATGGGCTACATATAGCCATGCAGCAGTCTATATGCAAGACACTGCTTGCTGCTGAAAATCATAGCTTTCTTTCTTAGGTCCCTGAAGGATCACTTAGTTTTAGCAACCAATTTCCTAATGAAACACCCTGAAAATAGTGACCATCATTATATTATTTGGGCCTTAATATTCTCCAGAGAAAAGCTCACATTGAGAGGATTAACATATTATAGTCTTTTCTGGCTTCCTATCACCCTTTCTTGTTTACATCATATAATCCAGTCTTTAACTATCCATGTTTGAGGGCAGCTAGGTGGCACAGTGGATAGAGTGCTAGATCTGGAGTCAGGAAGAATCTTCTTGGATTCAAATCTGGCCTCAGACACTTCCTAGCTAGATGGCAAGTCACTTAATTCTCTTGTCATATGTTAGATACGTAGTCCAGTTCAGTGGTGTCAAATTCAAATGGAAACCAATTCTCTGGCGGATTGCATATTGACTTAGAAAACCACAAATTAATATTATCTATACTATACTCTTTTTATTTATTTTGTTCAACATTTCCCAATTACATTTTAATCTGGTTCTGGCAGCACTTGTAAGTTTTTACAGGCTGCAAGTTTCATCCTTCTGGCCTAATTCTTGGCTTTATACCAAATAGATGCTCAATCAATGTTTATTGATTTTATCAAAGCATTCTTGAAACCAGAATGGCACTGCTAGAAAGACCTTAAGACATAAAACACAAGAACCACAAGAGACCAATGAAGCTAGAATATAAAATGTCAAAGATGGAAGTGATCTCAGAGATTATCTTTTCCAATATCCTAATTTTATAGTAAGGAGAAACTGAATCCCTGAGAGGGAAAATGTCTAGCGCATGGCCTCCCTCAACATTCTGTGGACTTCTAAAGCACCTGAATCAAATTTCCTCTCCTCTTAAATCCTCTGCAATGGAACAAGCATAGGGCTGGACCATTGGTAAAAACCTAATTTTCAAAAAGTTGTGAAAAGTTAGCCTTAAAACTGACACTTGTTTTGGTAAGACTTATAATGGATCATTGTAAAATAGAATTCTTGACTGGTACAGGATTGAAAGGTAATATAGAAAATCCCAGTCACATCTGGCACTATAATGAAACTCTTACAAGTCCAAAGGATGTACTTCCAGTCACAAGCCCAAATAAGAACAACTTAGACCCTGATTGAACTGTTTCACCTAGGGATGGGTAGCCCAGCAGGAAAGCAAGGAATAGACCACTGGACTCACATCATTTTCTCTCTTATCAGGACTAAGAAAAAAAATCTCTTTAATCAGAAGGAAAAAGGATGAGAACACTCCAAAAAGTCGAGTTTCTAGATTTTGGTCTTTTAGACTCATTATCTCTTAAATTAGAACTACACTGATGCTCAGTTCACCTAGTTCCATATTCTGTTTTCCAGCCTCCATCCAAGAGTCTTCTTTCCCTTGTAATATGCAATTGATTCTGGAGGAGAGGGTAAGACTGATAACTGCTTCACCTAAATCCAATTCATGTGCAAGTCAAAGCTTACCACCATCACCACCACCAATCCCCTCTCCTCTCCATCCTGCCCTCCCTCTGGTGCCTAGACTAATAATGTCCCTTAGACTACCACTTTTATTAGATCTTATCCTAATCCTAGATGGCTGGACTGGGACTGGATTTGGGTAGCCCTGAGTTCAAATCTAGCTTCAGATACTTCTTAGTTGTATGATTCTTGGCAAACCATTTAACTCCTGTCTGCCTTAAATGTAAAATGGGGAGCAGAGTGCATCTATCCCCCAGGTTATTGGAAAGATCAAATGAGATTATATGTGAATATATATATATATACATACATACATATATATTTATGTATATATATGTATGTATATATATATATACACATATATGTGTATATATATATATATATATTTATATGTGAGGCAATTGGGTTTGTGACTTATCTAGGGTTACACAACTAGTGAGTATTAAGTGCCTGAGACAGGATTTGAACTCACTATCATTCTGACTTCAGGGCCAGTGTGCCATCTAGCTACCCCATGAGATAATATTTGTAAAGCACATTATAAGCTTTAAATAAATTATGTAAATACTAAGCAAATTACACAAATGCTAACTATTATTTTTGTTGTGATTTGGTGTTTTAGTCCTGTTTGATTCCTCGTGACCCCGTTTTGGGTTTTCTTGGCAGAGATACTGGAATACTTTGCCATTTCCTTTTCCAGCTGATTTTATAGATGAGGAAACTGAAGCATTTAAGTGACTTACCCAGGATCCCACAGCTTGTAAGTGTCTGAAGCCAGATTTGAACATAGGAAGATGAACCTTCCTAACTCTAGATCCAGGCTAGTTTCCTCCAGTCATTTTACATCCAATTTGAATAAAATACTCTAGATGTGGTCTGGCCACAACATCATTTTTCTAGTCCTGGAAACTTTGCTATTCTTACTGTACCCTATGATTGCAATTGTTCTGTTTGTTATATCAGATGTTGTTGAATCATGCTGAATTTTCAGTATGTTTTTCTTTTCACAAAAATTGCTTCCTAGCTACTCATCCTCCATCTTGTTCTTGTTAAGTGGATCATTTTTAACTCAAGTACAAGATTTCATATTTGCTCTTTCTTTATTTCATCTGATTAAAAGGAGTCTCATGTTCTACCTTGTCGGGATTCTTTTGGACCCTGATTTTGCCATCTGACATGGTGTTCTTCTTAGTAATCTACAAATTGGATTGTGCATTGTCTCTGTTTTCATCCAAATTACTGATAAAAATGTAAAAAAACCCCACAGGCCTTAAAACACTAGACGGGAAAACTTCCAAGCTGACAAAAACCCACTAACAACCACTTTGGATTTGTCCATTCAACTAGTTTCATGTGGTAATCCTATTGCCTGGATTCTATTTCTCTGCCTTTTACACAAGGAGAACATAATAGATTTTTGTCAAATGCCTTGATAAAATCTGGGCAAATTTAATACACACATATACTCTTACATGTATATAAACACAATATACAATAATAAGTGTGCAATATACACATGCACATCTTCATGTGTATACATGTGTGTATATCTATGTTGTTGTTCAGTCATTTTCAGTTGTGCCCAACTTTTCAGGACTCCACTGGGGTTTCCTTGGCAGAGATGCTGGAGTTTTTTTGCCATTTCCTTCTCCAGTTCATTTTTCTTGATCCTTGATCTGAGGAAACTGAGAATGAAGTGGCTTGCTCAGGGTCACAGCCACTAAGTGTCAGAGGCCAGATGTGAACTCCTGATTCCAGGATTGGTGCTCTCTCCACTTTGCTACCTAACTGCTCCCAAGTGTGTGTGTGTAAACATATATAAATTATGTACATATACATTCATGTATGTAACACACTAGTGATCTATCAATCTAGGAACATTGTCCAAAGAGGCATAAGTCTGGCATGATTGGTTCTTGAGAAAGCCATTCTGACTCTTCATTATCACAATTTCATTTTCCTTGCTCAATAACCATTCTTTTAATAATATGGCCTAACTTTTTGCCAAAGTTCAAAAACAAGATCACTGACCTATATTTGGAAGATTATACTCCTTTTCCTTTCCTTAAAATTGTGACAACATATGTGTTTCTCCAGTTCTCTAGGAACTCTCTTGTTCTCCACAATCTTTCAGAGATTACTGATAGCAATTTAGCAATCTCATCTTCCATTTCCTTCAGAGTACTTGTTTGTGATGCAGTTCATTTGTAGCTGGCAACTTTAATTTATCAAAGGTAGTGAGATGTTTTCTTACTATCATCCTATTTATCTTGGGTTTCAATTTCATATTAGCCATTTTCATTCGGCCTTTTCCAGTGAAAAGATTATTCTCCTTGGCAGAAGAAAAAGAAGCAAAAACAGAGATAAGTAGCCTTGTCTTTTCTCTGTCCTCAATTATCATTATTCTGTTCTGTTCATGCCGAAGAGTGGTCCCCATCCTTTCTCTGATGCTCTTCTTCCCTAATATACCTAATTATCCAAACACATATACAGCACATCTAATTATATTCCTATAGCCTAGCTAATTATATACAGCTAAATTCAATTCAAGAATTACATAATAAGCACTTACTATAAGCAGGGCATTTTGGGCCAAGTTGAAGATAAAAAAATAGTAACAGTCCCAGACCTGATGGAATTTGTATTTGTACATACATATATACATAGCTACATATAATTTGTATTCTCACATATATATGTACATAACACATACATTCACATATATATTCATATGATTTTAATTCTCTCACACATGCTTATATTAATGTGCCCCTATAACTAGGATATATGTACATGTACATATACATGTATGTATCTCTTTACATACAAACACACATAAAATAGCAAATCAGCAAACCAACACAAATTCACATAGTTTTGCTTACAACCTTGCAATAAGAATCAAGGGAAGAACACAGAGAAGTCTTTTAGAAGCACATAGTCGAAAGGACATTGAACCAAGACTTAGAAAACCTGGATTCAAGTTGTAGCTCTAATAATTCTCTGCTGTGAAGATTCTATTCTCTGATCAATCTGTATAATGGCTTTATACTTCACAAAGATAAAATGATGAAAACCTTTTGTAAATCTTGAGTTATTATTAATATTATTGTTCCCTGACAGGTGTGTGTGTGTGTGTGTGTGTGTGTGTGTCTGTGTGAGTGTGTATGTGTGATATCTCCTAAGTTAGACTACGGGATCTCATGGAAAGAGCATTATATTGAGAAATAAAGAACTTCAATTCTAGTTTTGGCTCTGACTAATTAGGCTGTGTGGCTTTGTGCAGATTACTTTGCCTCTCTGGGTGCTACATTTTTCTTTTCTCAAAGATATGATCTTTGAATTCCCTTCCAGCTCTTGGAGTCTGTGATTAAATGGTTTCCTTCCTTCTTTCCTGTCGTCTCTCCCCTCATAGCATAGCTGAGCACAGAGTTGAATACCCAGGAGGGCTCAGAGAATGTTTGCTGATTGATTGAGGGAGGAAAGAAGGGAAGAGCCAGTCATGCACTTACAAGTTACCCATATTCATCTCCAACAGAACAAATGAATTCATGTTTCCCAATGGGTTGTTGGTCCCCTCAAGGATGAGCTTCTTTCATTTCAGATCCCAGAAAGCTAAGAATCCAAGCAAATTCATGGATCCCCCCCATCTTATTCTGCCTCCTTCTCCCCCACAGACACTAAGGAATTGTCCATGAGTTATAGGACAAAATTTATCTTCCTGGAGCTCTGCCTGTTCATTAGAGGCTGAATTCCTGGAGGTTTAAGATTTTAAAGCACTCTCTGAATCAGGTTGATCAAGTCTTTTCTCTCACCAAAATGGAAGGAAAGCATTAAATGGTAAGGTGCGTGTATGAGGCAACATATGGGTATATGTCCATCTTAAGGCTGATTTGTATTGATTTCCCAACATAAATCCACACAGTTTTCCCCATGTGAGCTGGAAGGAGACACACAGCTTCAATACAAATAAATATTCTTGCCAATGAATAGCAGCCACGTGCTGAAATTCAACACTTTGCAATTTCCCTGTAAATCCCTTGCTTCCTTACAATGGTTGCTTAGCAACCAGGCACTTATTAAAATATACAACACACACACACACACACACACACACACACACACACACCCCACTAAGAAAGAAAGATTTAGAGAAAAGGACTCTTGAGAGAAATCCCAGCACTGTTCACTCAACCAATTTCATGCTCTCCAGTAAAACAAGGCTCATGAACAAAAAGATTTTGTCCCTTCTTTGAAAATGTGTACTTTCAAACTGCCTTCAAAGGAAGAAAGTTGGGTCAGTCATGTTTTCCTTTTTGGTTAGTTAAAGTTTGAGCCAGAATATTAAATGTAGTTTTTCCTATAAGTCATTTGGGAAGAATAATTGACCATTGACCTCAACACAAATGCTACTTTCCCCCCTATCCCTAAACTTAATGTTGGTCCTAAATAACCTAATGGTTATCCTGGTTCTAATGCCATGTCCTAAATCTAAATTTAATCCTGATTGTAGGCTGAATTCTATCCCTAATCTGAAGTGAAACTCTAACTCAAGATTGAGAGAAAGAGTATAAGACTTAGAGTCCGAAGATCTGGTTTTAACTTTTATGATATGAACTCTTACTTCTCAGTTCCCTCATTATGTAAAGATATGCTCTTTAAGATCTTTGGCAACTCTTAAATTTTATATTGTAATATCCTACTTTACCATTCATCCTACTTTAATGTTTATCCAACTTTGAAGTTCTTCCATCTCTAAAATTTTGTTCTAATACCCATCTAATGCTAGCATTCTATGAGTCTATCACTTCCTAGTTTTGCCACTTCAATTCAACAAATTCAAATTAAACACTACTATGTGCAAAGCATCTTATAAAAGACCAAAAAATGCATGAAGAAGAATAGTATAAAGTCAGACAGAAAAATGAGATTGGCTCCAGACTGTGGAAGACTTTAAATTCTGGGCTAGAGAATTTGCATTTTATCCTGGAGATGATATGGAGTCACTGAAGACTTTTGAGCAGAGTAATGATATGATCAGATCTGAGTGTTTGGAGGATAATTTTCCAGCTGGATAGAAGAGAAATTGAGGGGAAGAGAGTGCATGGACTTGGCCAAATTCTCCTCTCTATAGGATAAAAAGTTAGACTACAGATCTCTAAAGCCCTTTATAATTCTCATATTCAGTAGTGTATAGTCACCATAATCCAAGTCCCATCCCATAACCAAAGATGTTTGCTTGTGAGGTACATGGCAAAATTAATGTTTCACATTATCAATACCACTTTGAAAAGACAAAAACTGGAGATTTAAAAACAAAACAAACAAACAAAACCCTTTAGAGTTGAGGCTTGAATTTCACTGAATGATGTAAAAAATGGTTATTCCATAAAGCTACATGGTGCCCCTGATATATGATAACTATGCATTGAGCATATATGATATGTCTAATACTGTTAAGAAGACACGTGTTTTAAATTATTTTCCCAGATGTTGGAAATGGCTACATGGAGCTATCCCCAGACTTTTTTCCCTTTCTCCCTTATTATCTTTGCAGTATATTTATAAACTGGCTGCTCAGGGACACAGGTAGACTTGGATACCAGAGAATACAGCAATATTAACTGGCCCACAATGCTACAGAACCTGTGACCTTGGCTTCATTATTTCTGAACTCTAAACAGCTCTCAGCCTCCCCCCTTAGTGCTATCATATGGCTGTTACTGCACCAGAAAGCAAGCTCAGCATGTTTAGCCCAGGCTCCACAGCTAATTGGGAACACCTCATAGTCCTGGTGGGTGTTGAAGGTAAAGGCAAGAATCATTTTATCTGGCTAGCTCTTGCTAACCATAATGAGGATGGGATCTTTTCCTTCTTCTTCTTTCCCCCTTGTGCTCTGCTCAGGGTTGGTTCTAGTTTGGGGGAGAGAGAGACAGACAGATACTGAGAGAGAGACAGAGAGAGAGACAGAGAGAGAGAGACAGAGAGAGAGAGAGAGAGAGAGAGAGAGAGAGAGACAGAGAGACAGAGAGACAGAGAGAGAGACACAGAGAGAGAGACAGAGACAGAGAGACAGAGAGAGAGACAGAGAGAGAGACAGAGAGACAGAGACAGAGAGACAGAGAGACAGAGAGAGAGACAGAGACAGAGAGACAGAGAGAGAGACAGAGAGACAGAGAGAGACAGAGAGAAAGACAGAGAGACAGAGAGACAGAGACAGAGACAGAGAGACAAAGACAGAGACAGAGATGCAGAGACAGAGAGAGACAGAGAGAGGAAAAGAAACAGAGACAGACAGAAAAAAGAGACAGAAACAGAGAGACAGAGAGACACAGAGACAGAGACATAGAGAGACATAGAGAGAGACAGGGAGACAGACACCCACACACATACACACAGAAAGAGAAGGTAGAGAGAAAATGTATGTATGTGCATATGTGTGTGCCCACTTAACTTGGGTATAAATGAAGAGATACAAAGGTATGAATGGAAAGGATGGTATCTTCAAGTGGAGAACAATCAGACAAGCCAGGGCTAAGAATGCTGGCCTCGGGCAGGAATTCCCTAAAGCCTTTTGGAAAACACATTAAAAATTAATGCAGCAGGGATTAACACAAACTCCATTAGCTGCTGGATTTCAAGTAGCTGGCTCCCCTGACTCCCTGTTTAAATGTCACAGCATCAAAGGACACTTATCAAAGTGGCTTTTTCCCCCAGACCTCTTTTCTTCGTGTAAATCTTTTAGTCTACTACTAAAATCGCCCTTGTCTTTCATATAGGAGATACAGCACATCAGTGATCAGCTCCTTCTTTTGGCTAAAACCATTCCTCTTGCTCTGGAGACATCCTCCCTACCTTTACCTCTATCTAAATCCTATTCATCATTCCAGGCTTAAGTCCTGTTCTGCCTTCCATGTGAAGACTTCTTTTACCATCCTAGGCCACCATGAATTTGCTTTTTGTCCTATTCTCCTTGCTGTACTTCAGGCTATGGCTAAGTGACTTCTATGGTGCTATTTGGAAATTACATTGGATTTGGAACCAGAGAACCAGAGTTCAAATCATATCTTTAACTCTATTTGCATGATCTTGGCCAGCTCATCACTTTAGTTCTCTGAGACTGTCCTTAGCTATCAAATGGGAATACACATTAGGTAGTGATTGTCTAAGGGTCTTTTAGCCCTGAATCTATAAAATGATGAACTTATGATGGTTGCCTTCCTGTTTTTTTTGGGGGGGCACAAGGCATGAGTCTACACAGATATATGGAAGAATTCTCCAAGATGAGGAGATATTGAGTCACTGTAGAATAGAGGGACCAAGGATGAAGGGCATAAAATCAGAAAGAACAAGAAAGGGCTCAGCAAGACAGACAGCATTAGCACTGAAAAAAAAGAATAAGGTATTGAATTAGGAGCATCCCTTTGTTCTGCAGGAGCTTGTGTCCCTCTTGGTCCCCAGCCTTCTCTGATGTTCCTTCAATTAGGGTACTCCCACCACTACCATCCTCACTAGTCCTAATTACAAAGACTGAATCTTTTAATTCATGGGATTGTTCTCCTTCATGCTATTCTCTCAATTCACCTTCAGCTTTCCCATCAGAGGATGGTAACTATAGTCTGGGATTGTTTCCACCTTTTGAGACAGAAGGATTTAATATAAAGAACTAGAGTTAGACAGAGCAGGTATGAATCCTAGCTATGCTACTCAAACATACTTGTATAACTTTGAGTTATTTATCAAACACCTACTATATCCTAGGGCAGCTAGACCAGACTTGAAGTCAGGAAGACTGTTCTTCCTGAGTTAAAATCTTGCCTTAAAAAGTGACCCTTACTTGAATGAACTGATGCTGAGTGAAATCAGCAGAACCAGGAGAACATTATACACAGCAACAAGACTATACGATGATCAATTTTGATGGACATGGTTCTCTTCAACAATGATGTGATTCAAACCAGTTGTGCTGCGATGAAGATAGTCATATACATCCAGAGAGAGGCCTGTGGGAACTGAGAGTGAACCACAACACAGCATTTTAACGCTTTCTGTGAATATTTCCATGCATTTTGTTTTCCTTCTTAGGTTGTTTTTTCCTTCTTCTCTTTCTAGATCTGATGTTTCTTGTGCAGTAAGATAACTGTATAGATATGTATACATGTATTTTATTTGTCATATAATTTATCCTATCTAGCATGTATTAGATTACCTGTCATCTAGGGGTGGGGGGGGAAGGAAGGGAAAAGCTTGGGGGAAAAAAGTTTTTGCAGAGGTCAATGTAGAAAAATCACTCATATGTTTTGTAAATAAAAAGCTTTTAATAAAAAAAAAGTGACCCTTAACTCAGTTTCCTCACCTATAAAATGAGCTGGAGAAGGAAATAGCAAAGTACTACAATTTCTTTGACAAGAAAACCCCAAATGGGTTCACAGTCAGACATGAATGAAAATAACTGAACAATAATTTATGTCAGGCACTGTGTGAGGTGGGTCCTGGAAATATGAAGATTAAAAAAAAAGTCCTGCCCTCAAGAAGTTTACATTCTAGGGGTGAAAATACATGTATACAAATGAGTAAATTACAAGGTATATACAAGGTAAATACAAAGTGATCTGAGGAGATGGGCATTAGTAGCAGGGAGAAATCAGGAAAGGTCTGTAAGAAAGAAATGGTATAAAACTGAGTTTTGAAGGGAGCCCAGAATGCTAAAAGGTAGAAGTGAGAAAGTAGTACAGGGATTTGAGGCTAGCACAGAATAGCAGAGATACAGAGATAGGAAGGAGATGAAATGTTGTTTAAGAGGCCATTTTGGCTGGAATACAGTAAGTGGGAGGGAAGTGGGGAGCAATGTGTAATCAACTTGGAAAGATAGGTTGGAGCCAGGCTGTGGAGGCTTTAAATGCCAGACACAAGTCTAGAAACAGGGCGGTAGCTCAGAGAGTGGACACATCATTTGTAAAAGGATGGGGTTACCTTAAATGTTCTCTAAGGTTCCCTCTAGCTTTCAATCTATGACCCCAGGAAGCAGGAGATGCACTTGGCTGACTGACCTCAACAAAAGACCTTCAGCCAGAAGTTCCTAAATGAGGTCTATTAACTTTTTAAATATTTCAGTAACTGCATTTCAATATAATTGGCTTCCATTTTAATATTACATATATTGGTTTTTTGCATTTAAAACCATTATTCTGAGAAGGGAACCAGCTATAGGCTTTACTGAGCTTCTAAAGGAGACCATGGGATGAAAAAAGGTGAAGAAACTGGGCATTAGGCAATTGTAAGGCTTTTCCCCCTCAGTAAATAAAAAGTGGATAAGATTGATGAGAATTTTATTATTTTGTTTGTACCAAATGAAGAGGCTGTAAGCCCTTTGACTAGCAGAGATACAAATACAGTTCTCTCAGGGCTGGCTATTCTAATCTAGGGGTACTATTATAGTCCCAAATTTAGAAGAGTATAGAAATCATCTCCTTTTTGGCATTGGAGCACACTTACTTATGAAATTCGGCAGGATGATATTAAAATTGTAGATTGGAGAAGACGATATGGAACATTTGTTGTCCATAATCCAGAAAAGAACAAATACCTACAGATAAATGAGAACTAATTGTGTTTGTAGATTACAACCCTTGGAGCAGCAAGGAAGGAATAAGGAAGTAGGAACACCTTGATTATCAGAGTAGTGGAGGTCTTCTTTTTTATAGCAAAGTCATTCAACTGATTTATTGGATGAATTAATCTATCAAGCTAGATCTTTCTAATCCCTAATCTAGTTTCTATCTTTTGGGGAATTTAAATTTCAGATATATCAGGCAACTTAGTTTGATGGGATTAAATAGCAGTTAGAATTCTATAATTTAGAGCTGAAAGGAAATTCAGAGATTATCTTGTCCAGTAAAATGGAAAACCTGGAGAAGGGGAATGATTTCCCCAGAGTCAAACAATGAGTCAGAGATAGAGCTGGGACTAGAAAATAGGAAGGTTGATTTCAGAGTTCAGCAAGCTTCCTATTGTACCCTTAGGTCTCTTTCCCTAAGTCATGTCTTTCCTTCATCTATAGAACTGAGGACTGATCATCCTTTTGAGTCAATTATGTGATACAGATGGAGGAGTAGAATTATTTCTCACTTTATGCTCATGCTCTTCACACTGTCATTAGTGACATTCATGGCAAGTACAAGATAGAAAAGCACTTCTTGGTCTTGGTTCAATCTGCTTTTCCAAGTAGGCTCTTCTCCCCTGAAATTGGCTATATTGTGTGATGATACAGAGGTTGAAAAACTAAGTCCATTTATGTGCATATGGATTTTTATCATGTTGATAGAGAGAAGTCTCAAAAGAAGCATGTTCTCCAAGCCTGAAAATATCTAGGGTTGTTAGATCTATACCCCAAAGAGATCAAAGAAAGAGGAAAAGGTGTTCTATATACAAAAATATTTATAATATTTTGTTTTTAGCAATGAAGAACTGTAAAGTAAGGGAGTGCCCATCAGTTGGAGAGTGGTTGAACAAATTATGCTATATGAATGTAATTAAACAATATTATTGAATTGTAAGAAATAATTTAATAGTTTCAGAAAAACTTGTATAAATTAAGTGGCATGAGCAAAACCAGCGTTTGAATTTATATTATAACAACATTTTGAAAACAAATAATTTTAAGAGCTCTGTGAACTCAATCAATTCAATGATCAACCAAGATTACAAATACCAATGAAGCACCATACTCATTGCCTGATAGAGAGGTGATGGACTCAAAATGTAGTCACACAATGTATGTACATGATCAAAATTTAGAATTCCAACCCCCCTCCCAAACATCGAAATCTCTTTCACTTGACTATGAATATTGATTATATGTGTTTTGTTTTGTTTTTCATGGGGATGGATGGGTGAGGGAGAAAAAAATGACCAATAATTGAATAAAATAAAACCAAAAAAAGACATTGTTCAGAGAAAGGCCAGGTTTCCTCAGAGGTTCTCTGATGTTAGCTCCTGGATATCAGAAATAGGACAGTTCCCTTATAAATATGGTTTTCAAATTTATGGTAGCCTTTGCACTCACTAATTGTGCTCCAAAGCCAGTGAAATCACCTATTTACCTTGAATAAAACAGGAACTCCTTGAAAAATTAAATCAAGCCTAAATCTGCCTTTCTGCTACTTTTATCTGTTGCTTTTAACTCTTGGCTTTGACTTTTGTCTTGCCACTGGACTTGGATGACTCAGAAGAAAAGAGTTAAAGCTGAGGATTCTACAGGATGCCTCATTTAAATTCAACTTATATCCAAGTCAAGACATTATCCTTATAATGCTATTGGTCCTCTTTGAGAATGAAGGATGAACAACAACAACAACAACAACACTTATTGCTTCTCCTTCTTCCTTCTGGGACCAAGCAGAACAAACCTAATATCTCAAGTGACAACTGTATAAATATAGCCCCATCCCTCCCCCAAAGCTAGCACAGATCTCCCCTGAGTCTTTTTTCCTCCAGGCTAAATATTCCTCATTCCTTCAAGCAGTTTTCATGTGATGACCTCAAGATCCATCACCTTCCTGAATGTTCTCCTTTGGACCCTCTCTAATTTATCACATATTTCCTAAATTGTGACAGCCTAACCAAACTGAACACAGGGTTCTAGATGTCTGACCAGGGCAGAGCAAATAAAGACTATCTTTCCATTCTCCTTGGACACTATACCTTTCTTAAGGCAGCTAACAGATTGTTTCAGCTGTAACATTACCCTGATGATTGAACTTTTTATCAGGAGAAATGCTATATAGTCATGCATATTCTAACACAGT
This sequence comes from Myrmecobius fasciatus, assembly GCA_023553655.1. NCBI lineage: Eukaryota > Metazoa > Chordata > Mammalia > Dasyuromorphia > Myrmecobiidae > Myrmecobius > Myrmecobius fasciatus. The sequence continues at coordinate 16,274 of JAJPUD010003885.1, forward strand.
TATTATGTTGGTCTTTTGGATGGAGGAGATCAAGATAGACAAAAGTAATTCATAAGGAAAATACCTGAGGTATTTTGTGAATGGCAAACTCAAGATGATCCAATATGGTGATATGGCTAAAAAAGCTAGGATGATCTTAGCCTATTAAAAGAAGCAGTGTCCAGAACATGGGAGGCAATAGTGCTTTTGTCTTTTTGCTTGATCACACTATATCTAGAGTGTCATGTTCAGTTCTGGGGATACCAACAATTTGGAGGGCTTCCAAAGAAAGAGGACCAATATAGGGAGAAAATTAGTGATCATGTCCTACATGAATGTCTTCAAGGAACAAAGGATGTTTAGACTAGAGAGGAGCAAACCTAGGAAGATACAAAAGCTACCTTTAAGAATATGAAGAGATAATACTTATTATTCTTGACTCCAAAGGAGCAATGGATAGAAAATGCCATAAGGAAGATATAGTTTTGATGTAAATAAAAACTTTGTAGTAATCAGAGTTGTTCAAAAGTGGAATGAGTTACCTCCAAAGTTAAATGATATGACCTCTTAGGCCCTTTCCAATTCTTAGATCAATTGTTAGATTTCTAATGAAATCTGGCCCAAGAAGAGTTGGAGCAAAGATGAGTTCCCTCTTTTTTCACTTGTGCTTTTGGAGATTTGTCAGACAAGGTTATTCATATTGTAACTTGTAAATCAAAAAGAATATGGTGGGTATTGCTGAGCAGTTCAATCATTCTTTTTTTCCCAAAGTGTACCTACATTTCCAATACTAGGAAGACTGTTAATACAACATTCACTGGAATTCTTTACATGGATGGTCACTTACTGGGACTGTCAGATTAGGAACTCTTGCTCAGGCATAAATGGTTTCTGAGGATCCTTCTTTCTCTGAGACTGCATGCTTTTGTGATACTATGTTTTCAGATTCTTACTGAGGTTACTCTTACCTTACTAATATTAATGAGATTTTAAAAGTAGAAAGGTGAAGACAGAAAAATACTTCATTTATTTTTGATCATAAGTAATATATGTATGCTAAGATTTTTCCTACACTGATGGTGATTGTTGCTTTGACTTTCCTAGATACATTGTAACCCAAATCCCTTCCTCCAGAATCCTTTAAAAACCAAGGTGGTTAGGCAATGTGGTTGGATTCTGCTTATCAACAAAACCATCATTTCTGCTCCTCTATCACAGAAACTTTATTGCTAATAATTATAGATGAGAGCAAGAAAGAATGATGCTGTCCCTCCTCATCTGGGGTTCAATCAGTGGAACTGGTGGTAGTTGGGGAAATTATCTTCTGATGTATAAGCTAAGCAAAATTGTTATGTGATCCCTGGAGAGAAAGAAATGCAGAGCCCCACAATGTTCCTTTTGTATACAGAGGCTTTCCTAATGAGCTGCCTTCCCTGTCTGTCACCACAGCAGGCAGGGTTGCCAGACTCCATAGCACAGAAGAAGGGGCTGGCTGGGTGCTGAGACTAGGGCTCCCAGATCATTTGGGCTGAAATGGAGATAGTCCAATCTGGGCTGCCTTTTTTCTTGGCTCCCTATTCCTTTTCAGCCTCCCAAAGAAAAGCTCTTCTGTCTGTTTATGGAGTGAGGCACTGCTTGCCTCTGGGAAGTCTTCTCTGATGACTAGATTTCCACAGGACTTCTGTCCCTTTGAATTGCCACAGCATGAATAGTCTGTACTTAGTCCTTTTCATACATTGCTTAGTGGCATCTATGCAATGCAGAATTTATAAAATCTCTGAACTGAAAGAAATGTTAGAGGTCATTCAGATCAGAAATATCCAACAAGCAGCTCAATACTCCAAAGCAGATTAAAATACAATTGAGAAATAGTTAATGAAATGAATAAAAACATAATAAAGCACAGATAATGTTAACATGTGGTTTTCTACATCAATATTCAGCCCACAGGGATCAGATCACTTATAATTTAGTGGTCTCTATTTCTATTTGAGTTTGACACAATTGATTTTGATCAACCATTTACTTCAGGCAAAAATCTCTTCTGTAGAAGTCATTCAATTGTATCAGTCATGTCCAACTCTTCAGGATCCCATTTGGGATTTTCACGGCAAAGGCATTGGAATGGTTTGCCATTATCTTCTCCACTTCATTTTACAGATAAGGAAACTGAGGTAAACAGGGTTAAGTGACTTGCCCAGGTCACACAGCTAGTCAGTGTCTAAGGCCAGTTTGAATTCAGGCTTTCCTGACTCCAGACCCAGTACTTTATCTACTGTACTTCTTAGCTGTCCCACAGTGAGTCAATATAAAGCATTTAACAAGGTTAGGAAAAAGAGCTGAGTGAACTATTCTCCTGGTTTAGTTTCCATCTTCATATTTAGAGCTGAAAAGGACTTTAGAGGATGTTTAACATAATCCCCCTTATTTTAAAGATTGAGGGTTAAGAGGCCCAAGGAGAGTGATTTCCCCAACATCACACGGGCCAAACAGCAGAGCCAAGGGTAGAAAGAATGCACATCTGACTACATACAAATCAACTGGCCTTCCTCCTAAACCACACTGCTTCTCTCTAACCCAAATGGACCTGGAAAATTTGGGAAGCTTTTGGGGCTACTCTATTTATCTTTCCTATAAATGGAGACTCCACATATCCCTGCTCCCTCTAAACACATTCCATTGGACTAATAAAAAGGTTTTTCTGGCACAGAGAAGACAGAATACCAGAGCCTCCAAATTTCTGCCTCTGTCCTTTCTTCCCCAACAAGGGCTATTAATAGCTGTGATATTTAAAAAGAGTGGCATGGACCCTCAAAATCTGATTTAAAAGTAAAATTGGCTGAACTCCTGGTTAACTTCCCACTGTTATTACTCTTTGGAGACAGTAAACTCTCTCTGCTCTAGTCTAGAGCCACTTCCATTTCTTGTTGAAGCTATCAGAATTGAGTAAAATTTTTGGAAATTTCTCTTGATAAACTCAGGCCTATTCCACATCTGGCCTTCTCTTCCTTCTTTCTTTCTAAGAAAATGGTCATGTGATCTTGATATTTATGGAGAAACTTGTCCTTGGAAGGGGATCCTAATTTTATTTAAAAAAAATATTAAAGTTCAGAATACTTCTGACCATAGAGCCTAATGACATTATAACTTTGGTAAAGTATAGTTTCTTGGAGTTCCTAAAGATGGGACAGGATTGGATGGGATGGGAATTAGCTGAATTCAAGTACTCAGCTCTCCTCTGGGCTGTAGCAAGATTGGGCTCATCAATCCAGTAGTCCCTTTTCTCTCAGCTGGACTTGCTCATTGACAATCTCAAACTCAAATAATGTTAATAATGTTAAATATTGTTTCATTTATCTCAAGTAGCAATGATAAGGTTTTCAATCCTCCTTCCCTTTGGTGTTACAAGACAGGGGAAGTTTTGCTTTGGAAACCCTGAAGTTCTGAACAATGAGGGATCCCAGAGGAGGGATCCAGAGAAGAAATAAGATATGGTTCTGACCTTGAGAAATATATGTTCTGATAAAAGAGATGGGAGCATAGACACATATTGGAATACGGTGAGTTCTAAGGTGAGGGTGCAAGTAAAGTATTATGAAAAATTTGATGAAGATGAGATGACTTTCAGGGAGCTAGACAACAACTCCCCGTATGCCCTTATTTTGTATGCCACTTGTGCTAAGTCCTAGAGATACAAAAAAAGATGGAAAGATGGTTTCCATTCTCAAGGAGTTCACATTATCATGGGTAGGACAATGGCAAAATAACTAGATATATACAAGATATATACAGTGTAAATGAAAGTAATATGAGAGGAACAATATTGGGTAGAAGGGGAGCAGGTGGGACAGGTTTTCTGGAGAAGCTGGAATTTGAACAGAGTTTTGAATAGAAACTACAAGGTAGAGGTGAGAAGAAAAAGAGACAGACAGAGAGAGAGAGAGACAGAGACAGAGAGAGAGAGAGAGAGAGAGAGAGAGAGAGAGAGAAAGAGAGAGAGATACAGAGAGACAGAGAGACAGAAAGAGAGAGAGACAAAGAGAGAGAGAATATATTACTGATATACAATCAAATACACAGTAGCAGGAGATGGAGTGTCCTGCGTAGGCAGACCAATGTGGCTGGATTTTGGAATGAATGAAGGAGAGAAAAGTGTAACACTGGAAAATTTAGCTGGAGATTTGAAGAAAAGGCCAGGTTTCATGGAGAAAGTGGGCCTTAGAGAACTGGAGGGATTTCAAGAGGTGGAAATAATCTGTTCCAAGCAGGTCTAACTAAAGGCCCAGAGACTTGAAGAGTTGGAGTAAGAACAGGAAACAGAACAGCCTAGTTTGGCTGGAATGCATACTATGAGAAAGTGAGTAGTGGGAAATAAGTCTGGAGTAGCTTGAATACTGCCAAAAGGCATTTACATTTTATTAGACAGGTATTGATTTTTTTTTTTTTTTGGGAGGGGCAGTAGGCAATTGGGGTTAAGTGACTTGCCCAGGGTCACTTTGCTAGGAAGTGTTAACTGTCTGAGGTCACATTTGAACTGAGGTCCTCCTGACTCCAGGCCAATGCTCTATCCTATGCCATCTAGCTGCCCTCAGTCATTGATTTTTGAGGAGAAAATTGATACCTCTCCAGTTTCATCCCACCCCTCTCAACATATACTTCTACTCTGCTCAGGCCCATCTTCTCATCCCTAGCATAATTAAGGCTAATTCTCACCTCTTAGTATTTCTTTGCTGAGTCCCTCAGTAATGGAATGCCTCCTTCTTGTCCATCTCCCCCAATCATACCCATTCTTCAAGGGTAAGTTCATGCTCCAGGAAGCCTCATAGTGATTATTTCCCTTTTCAGATTTCGTATAGCATCATTCTTTCTCATGCATTTAGCATGTTATATTTTATATCATATCAATTTGTGCCCATATCTTATCTCTTCAGATAGACCTTAAATCCCCAGAGGACAGGGACCAGTTTCTTCCCAGAACTCTGGTTATAGTATCTAGATTAGAGGAGGAGATTAACAAATGTTTGTTGATTTGGTTAATGTGCTGACTCCTGAAATTCAATTAGTGCTATCTTGTGTTGTTCTCCTCAGTTAAACTGTAAACTCCATATGGCCTAGTCTGCTGTTCCTCCGACTTTCCCTATACCAGGAGTTTTTAACCTGGGGGCCACAGACTGTGTAGATCACAGACAGATTTTTGAAGATCTATTAACCATATTACAAATAATACATTTTTAATATTGTGATGACTTTCAATATAATTAGTTTCCTTTATAATCCTATGAATTTTGTTTAATGTATTAAAAAACATAATTCTGAGGAATCCACAGGTTTCATGAGATTGTTAAAGTTGTCCAAGACACATAAAAAAGGGTAAAACTCCTATCTAGACTGTGGGATCCCTCCAAATAGAGATTTGGTCTGCTCCTGTTTCCCCTGAAACTATATACTTCCCTGTGACCATGGTTTGAGTCTGGGCCTTCTTTGCTAAGATTTCGAGCTTATAAAGAGCAGGATCCTTTTTCTTTCTAATTTCTCATATCCCATCATATCAGAGGACTAGGTGGGCTGCAAAAAAAAATCCATAGTGAAGTCCATTGGCTTTTCATGTAGTCATGGATTGTGATATGGGGAGAGAGACAGGAAACAGGAAGAAGGAGTTCCAAGGCCACGAAAAGAAAAACAGATCACTCCTACACTTAGGGTCCCATGTCCAAGTTCTACCATCCTGGATACAATCTGGACCTAAGAGTAGATTTGGGTGCAAGAGAAATGAGATAAGGACCACACTAACATGGCAAAACAGTGGCTCAGTATTTCTCTAGACTGTGACTCCTGGGCATGAGTGAGATTGGAGAGGGATTTTGCTGTCTCTCTGATGTCCTCCCTTCTTTGTTCAGAGACTGGGGGTCTGGCCCCATAGTGGGTGAATAGACAAGAATATGTCAATGGAAATTAAGGCAGGGCCTCCATCACAGGTGCAAACGCATTTCACATAGAAGTTGCACAAGCCTAGACAACAAAGTCTAAAAAGATTGATGCAGGCTGCATGCAAATTGCACGTGAATTATTCATTTGCTCAACATGCCTTTATTGAGGATCTTCTATGTGTAAAACACCACTGGTAGTTGGAGAGGCTGGAAGCAATTGCATTACATCGCATATATTCAAATTTGGTGGAAACCCTTATAGAGCAGCTGATTTATCTCCTGGTCCATGACTGAAGCAGTATCAGTCTGATGTGACAATCAAAAAACAACAATCATCCCCTCCACCCAAAATAAAACAACTAATGTACCCTTAGACTAATTGATCTTAGAAAAGAAAAGAAAAAAAGGAAATAGTCCAGGGTGAGACAATCCCACTGTACTCTGTCCCGGTCATATCACATCCAGAGTAATGTGTCCAGTGAAGGACATTTTCCATGGGAAATAGGACAATGTGGAAAATATTTAAAAGGAAAATGTTTTCCAGGGTCCTATGACCAATCTGAGGGAATGGGGAAAGGTGCAGAAGATGCTGTCAAGGTCACACCTTGGAACATAGCATCACCATCACCAAATAGTTCAGGGTCCTCTGTATCCAAGACCTCAAGCAACTCTAAGCATAGTCTGATACAGAAGACGTTCTCTAGAGTCATACAACATGGGGTAGATTTAGGGGCAGGTGGAGTAGCTAAATAGATGGCATTTATTTTTAGGAATCCAGTCAGTCCTACATCAAACTCTGAGGTTATCAGCTTGTCCTTCAGTTGGGATTTGAGAGACTCAAGGAGACCAAGTTCAGGCACTTGAACAATTCCTGTTCAATGAGGAATGACAATTCGTTTGATGTTCTGTCTATTTGGCATTTATTGTAGTTAATTAGCTTGCTGAGTCTTTCCAGGTCTCGGAGAGCAAAGTCTGAATCTCTTCCTCCTCCATCTTTTTCTGCAGATTTTGAGTTCTCCAAGGAAGATTCTCCATGTCAACTTCTGTTTCCAAGACTATAAGGTCCTGGTGTCATGAGTCTGTTCCTTTCTTTATTTTCCCCAGTCAATGAGTATAAGAAGACAAAGTCTGGGTCTGCTTCTTTCCTCATCATGCCTATGGCTCTTACTACAGGATTAGGAGCTTAAATAAATACTAGGTTGATTGACAAGCTGATACAAAGATTCTGATGTCTGAGGTATAATGCTGCTTCTTTAAGTCTGATTTCCCCAAACTCTTCTAAATCTCTCTTTTAAAAAAGTCCAGATGCTTTTTTCCCCTTTTTCTTGCTTTTTGACCAGTTTTTATTCAGCATCCACATCCAAATCAAGTATCTTGTTTGGCTCTTATCATTCAATCAATCTCACATTCTAAAAGGCCAAATATGGAGGAGCTAAATGCAGCTCTCTTCTACTTCTGAGCATGAGGAGGGATGATGCAGGGAGAAAATGTAGGTCCGGGAATCAGGCAACGTGTTGAACTGAAAAGGGAGGAAGCCTTGAATTTAAATCCTGCCTCAGGTATATGTGAGGCAAGTCACTCAGCCTCAGTTCCTTCTAAAAATGAGGGAAATGGGCTTCATAATATTTAGGATACCTTCCAGCTTTAAATCTATGATCTGATGACTTTAGTTGATTTTCTACCAGTTAACACTGTCACAACCTGCAGTGATGTGGTTTTTGGTTCCCTTATTTTACCTGAAGACAATAGTGTTATGGTTTTTATTTTTTAAAGAGCTATGCTTATAATTAAGGGGGAGAAATAGCAAAAACCTCCCAAAAACAAAAACAAGATTGCAGACCAGAATTATAGTGACCATAAAATGATATTTTTTTTCAACACTAAAAGGTTTCCTCATAATAAATCTTGGATATCTTCACTCTACAGATGAGGAAACTAAGCTCTATTTGCCCATGACAAAATACAGTGCATAAGTAAACCCACGTCTCACAATGGGACTTTAGGAATTTAGCCTAAGATTCTCCAAATGGAGCTTGAAAGGATTATTTTCTTTTCTTATCTCTATATCCCCACCAGCCAGTATAGTTCCTAGCAAACAGAAGGATCTTAATAAATGTTTATTGATTAATTGATTGAGAAGCCAGTACCATTTTCTGGACTGACTAGCTCTAGTTCTATTACTCATAATTGGTGGTTGGATACTATGAAAAAGTCTTTGCCTGGGCATCAAAATTGGGTTCTGTTCCTGGCTCCACTACCTAACTTACTATGGTGACTGTGGCCTCCTTGGGTCTTTGTGTGTTTGTCCAGATGCTCTCTGTGTCCCTTTTAAGCTGCGATGTTCTGCCAGTCTGCAGTTCTTATTTCTTGAACTAGCTTCATTTGGGAGTCAGCTTTGACTCTTATGGCATAAGGAGACATTGCTCCTCCCCAAGGGTCACGGACCTAGAGTAGAAATAACCTGTAAAGGTCATCTAGTCCAATATCCTCATTTTATAGAGGAGAAAACTGAGTCTTAGAGAATTTAATGAACTTATTGAAGATCCCACAGACCAGAGGCAGAAACTGAATTTCAACTTGTTTATGCCTCAATCCAAACCTGAGTTTCTTTCTGGTTCATAGCTGAGTCTCCACTGTTCCCTTTTCATCAACGTCTGCTTTCTACACATAACTTCAGTACCCAGGCCTTCCATAAGGGATCAGGAGGCATTCTCAAAGTCCTAATCAAGTAAAATAAAAGATAGGTCACTGAATCCCTAGTTTTCCCAGAGAGAAATCACAACCAAGAGGAGCACAACAAATCCTCCAGAGGTCCTAATCTGGATATACCTGAGTTCCCCTGGAAGAAGACAAAAGTAGGGAGGTTTCCTGAGAAGCAAAGATAGGGCATCTTCCTTTTCTCCAAAGCCGAATGACGACCTGCAGACTGTCTCAACAATGTTAGCAGTTGTTTCCCAGCATGAAAAACATTCAACTTGAGAAAAAGGAGGAGGAAAAAGTGTTAGGATTTTACAAGACGTTCAATCAAGTGATTCCAGTTTTCAATCAGGTGCTAATTAGCGCTTTGTGCCACGGTGCTTTCAACGTGTACAGTAAGAGCTGTGCCAGTACAAATATTTCAAATGACACATTATTTTTGTTTAATGGGTTGAAATACTTCAGGCTCATGTGATAAGAACCCAGCTGAGCTATTATACCATCAAATTTGCAAAGAAGTCAAAAGTATCGAATTTAGATTCTCATTAAGCAGGAGAAGAGAGCCATATAGGATGAGAAGGTTGATGGAGGCCACACAGGTATCAAATGTTCATTGGTGATGTTGATTGGTACCTGAGTTACTTGGGGATAGAGGCATGGCTATCCCTCTGTTCTTTCCTTCCTTATCAGACCTCCAAATTATCTTAATTACAAGGATGTGTTATTTAGACCAGAAAGTTCACACCTCATTTTATAATTAATGAAAATTAGGCCCAGAATGATAAAAGGACTTTCTTAGAGTCACAGAGGAATTTAAGAGGAGAAACAACTTTGTAATAGAGGTTCTGAGAGAGAACTCAGGTTCAGTGTCTTGTTCATCATACACCCCAAGGAGGCAAAGTGCTTTCCTTACTCATGAGGCAAGTTACTACCAATATTATTTCCCTGTAACTACTCCCCCCAATTATTCCATGCTGTCTATTATAGGGACCCATGACAATGACTGAATGACATAAAACTAAGAACTGCTTGGAGAATAAGATGTTCAATCAATAAGCATTGTTATAAGCATCTGCTGTGTACCAGGCACTATACTTGTGACCAAATATCCGAAGACCAAAAAAAAATGTCTTTGATAGTCAAAGATCTCAGACAATTATCAGCCTAGATCGGAAACAAGGGGGATTTTGGCTGAGCCCTTCAATAAAAATCTACCACAAAGAAGTACTAAATGAGTCACTCATGAAAATCTTCCTTGAATGACAGCATACTTCTTTTCAATTCAACAGCACAAAGTAGAATAGTGAAGAAGGCAAGGTATAGTATATAGAGAGGATGAGCTCTCTATATACTATACCTTGCCTTCAAGTTAGTATATATGAGCACTGGTACAGCTTAGGGTAAAAAGATGCCTGTTCGTCCTGCTCCTAGGGATCTCTGGGGAATCTGATGCTATGGAGACTATTGGCTATCTCCAGCTATCCTTCTTTCCCAAGTTCTGTAATCACTCACACGATAATGGGATCATAGATTTAGAGTTGGAATTTTACAGATGTGGAAATAGAAGTTTGAATAATTTTCCCAAGGTCACAGAGGTAATAAGATGCAAAAAACCATAATGACTGTACAGATACCTGGACTTAAGAGTCTGGAGGACCCATATTCTAGTTGTTTCTCTGACACATTGATTGTGTCACTTAAACTCTTAGTGCTCTCGGCAATTCACTAAGGCTAAATTGGAGAAGTGTTGACCTAAATTGGTAGGGAGAATCTGATTAACCAGTGAAATCATAGATATAATCTTTTAATCATTCTGTGTCTCAATATCATTTTATGTAAACTGAGGGACTTGGTCTTGATGACCTCTAAGTTGTTGTCCAGCTCTGGATTCATTATCCTGTCATCTTATAAACAAAGCACTATTTTTTTTATGAAAAGAACTGAAAAGAGAAGGTCCAGACCCTGGGGATGGAGTGAGTTAGGCTGCCCATGGAGGATACCATGGGACATTTTGTGAATTGTTTAAATCCTCTCACTCCTCCTTTCTTTGCCAGCCTCACAGAATATAATCTCCCTAACAGCAAGGATTGTGTTTCTTCTTCCTCTTCCTCTTTCCCTCCCTTCCTTCCTCCTTCCTTCCTTTCTTTCCTTCCTCCCTCCCTCCCTTCATCCTTCCCTCCTTAATTTATTCTTTCATTCCTTCCTCTCTTTTTCTTTTCTTCCTTCCTTCCTTCCTTCCTTCCTTCCTTCCTTCCTTCCTTCCTTCCTTCCTTCCTTCCTTCCTTCTTTCCTTCCTTCCTTCCAAGCATCCACAAACACAAAAATTTCCAAAGACCAAAAACAACAATAAATAACACTTAGTAAATTCACTGAACTTAGTGGATAAGGGGAAGAAACTCTACACTTTTGCTTCCTGTTTGACGAAAAAAGGGAATTAGATTAAGTGACATCTAACATTCTTTCCAGTTCAGATATACTCAGTGATTGACTTTCCTATATCTTTTACATATTTGCCCACAGAGGCAGTGTTCTATGCAAAAGGCCCACATATACACACAAAGGCCACACACAGTCATTGATCTCCCACCCCATCCTCTCAACACATGCACAAAGAAATTAAGAAACAATTCTCTAGGGTAAAGGCTACCAATTTGCACAAGGCTCAAATCCACTAAGCTTTGATCCTCCAAATGAATCTAAATTACTCAGGATTTTGGAGTCAACCAACTTCTTCCTGACAAGAAAATCAAGGGTGCCCAAATATAACTGATGCAGATACCATGTAATTAAACTCATTTTGTTTGTATATCATGTAAGTATTGTCAATTCCCCTAAAAAAGCAGGTTCAGTGAATTGCCCACTTTTCTAGATGGGAGGTAGAAGCATAAGATCATATAGTTAGAATTAGAGGAGAATGTTGAGGTCATTTGAGTTCACCCCTTTCATTTTACACAGGGATAGAATAAGGTTCAGAACACTGATTTGGCCAGGGTCATTTAACTAATAAGGGTCCAAGGCATGTCTGGAATGCAGATCTTTCTGACTCAAATTCAGCTATACCATGCTGTTCTCTCTCTTTCTTGTTGTCTAAACTGACTTACAATCTTGAATTGATGGCCTTGTCTGCTGCCTCAATACTTTATCCCCTCTATGGATGATAGGATTTAAATAAACTTTTCCTCAACAATGTTGACCTTCAGTAGCTATAGCCTTCAGAGTCTATCAAGACTGAAGATGAGGAAACAAGGGAGAAGGAAAAGGACAGATCATTAATCTACCCCATTTCTTGATGCTTCCGTCTGAAGAAGACAAGACTTATAGAGCCATAATTTATGGCTTCACATATTTGAAGGACTGTTATGTCAATGAAGGAAGCACTCTTGTCTAGTTTTGCTCCAGAGGTGGCTGTCCTGGGAGCATGGGTGGAAGTTATAGGGAAGCAAGTTTAGATTGAGCAGCCCAGTAGCACAGTAGATAGATAGAACTCTAGGTGTGAAGTCAGGAAGACCTGAGTTCAAATCCAACTTCAGATACCAACTAGCTGTAGAACCCTTTTTGCCTCAGTTTCCTCATCTGTAAAATGAGCTGAAGAAGAAATTGGAAAACCACTCTAGTATCTTTGCCAAGAAAATCTCAAATAGGGTCACAAAGAGTAAGATACAACGGAACAACAAGAAAAATTTTGGTTCAATAAAAAAGAACATTTTTAATAACTAGAAATGGAGTAGATTGCTTTGGGAATTAGTGGTTTTCCCCTCACTGAGTGAGCTACATAATTTGTAACTTGGAGGGACCTCCAAAGTCTTCTAGTCCAAGTCTGTCATTTTAAAGAAGAGGAAACCGAGATCCACAGAGGTGACATAATTTCTACAAGGTTACAGAGAATCAAGCAGAAGAGCTAACAAGGCTTGACAAATTACCTGTCAGGAATAATGGAAGGGGTATGGTTTCTGTATGGGATACAATATTGTGCTACATGACCCAAAGCTTCCTTTCAACTCAGAGAGTCTAATTTAGAGCCTGGGGGATGAGCACGGGGAATAGTTTATTCTTCTCTGCTCCTTCTCTTCCCTACTATTTTTTGATTAACTTAGTGCAAGGAAATCACTATTGGGTTAGGGAATTTAGAGGCTCAACATTCTAGAAAATCAGGGGCAAAATATCCCTGTACCCTCATCTTGAACAGAATGTTGGAAATCCTGAGCAGAGGTTGATGGCAGTCATTCAAACCAGACACTTCCAGGACACCGCTTTAACCCCTTTTCCCAATCAATACCTTTAATAACACTATCCATTATGCCAAACCTCTAATTCTTGGAAATGTATGCAAAAGAAAAAAAAAGAGAACAAAGGATTTTTCATAAACTGAAGAGAAGACTGATTTTTTAAAAAAATACAATAGTGTATTTTATTTTTCTAATTACATATATAGTTTTCAAAATTCATTTTTGTAAGATTTTGAGTTTCAAATTTTTTTCTCCCTCCATCTCTCCCTTCCCCCAAATAGCAAGCAATCTGATATAGATTGTACATGTACAATTATTTCAAACATATTTCTACATTAGTCAAGTTGTAAAAGAAAAAAGACTGATTTTTAACCAATTTTTTAAACCATTTTAATATCATTTCTTCCCCCAGTCTGCCACACCTATCTCTTCCTGATTCCCACCTTTCCCCTCCCCTCCCCCATGACTCTTTAGGGTGTTGGAACCCTTTTGATGCTCAGCTCACCCCATCCAGACAAATTCTGTTAACCAAATTCCCTTGGGTTTTGGGAGCTGGAAGAGGGGGGGCTGATGGCTTCAAGGCTTTCCAGGTAATGAATATTGCAGAACCTTTCCCTCAGGCCAGAGCTAATAGGAAGGGAGGCCTGGAGTGGAAACAGGCACAGAAGGGAAGAAGCTAATGAAAGGATGTGCATTCCAAATCATTGCAGGGGTTTTATTTGACTCTGTAGCTGAAAAACATTCTCAGTTTTAGTACCACTCATGGCATTTGTATTAGCAGGAGTTGGGCTCCAGGGACTCTCCACAGATGTTTGGAATCATTTCTCCCTGTTTTGCTCTTTTTAAAAGAAATAAAAATAAATAAATAAGAGGAGGCATTTTTAGTCATGGCACACCCTTGAAGTCTGTGTGGATGGGCTAAAATTACATTTGGCTGCACCAGCAGGATTGCATGAACTTCCCGAATTCCAGGCTTTTCATAATAGAGGATCTCCCAGAGGTTACTATGGCCATCCCTTGCCTCTCAGTGTGAATGTGTGCATGTCTCTGGGGTTCTTTCACACCTACAGTTTGCCAGTGTTATGGGAAGAAGGGAGGGTTTGACTGATCCCTGCCAATGGAAATTCATTTGGTTCATCCCTTTGCCTTTACCAGATATGTATGTCTTTAAACCTGGGAGATAAGAAGGTATTAAGAAAAGACAAGCCTCTTCCCACCCCAAAGTAACCCAACTTCTCTCCTTGTGACCCACAGATAGTTGGACCTAGATGTCTTCAAAAGTCCCTTCCAGCTCTAAATCTAGCAACTTTTTTTTTTTGGCCAGGTCCTAGTACCACAGTCCCTTTTTGGTTTTGTTTCTGTGATACTTATATTGTAATACTTATATTGTTTTCTCTGCAAAGTGTCAGTTTTGGAAAAGAACAGAGGGACCAGGATTCAAGAAACTTATTCTGGTCCCAGTTCTGACCATATGATCTCAGGAGAACGTGAACGTTAGAACCAATGAGGACCTCATTTTATGAATGGAGAAAAAAGCCTAGAGAGGGAAATGATACAATGCTGGTTGACTAACAATAAAGCTGGGACCAGAAACTGGATCTTCTGTTGCTTGGGCAGACTAAGGCTCTTCCCATAATACCAGAGGCAAGGTACAAATGTTATTTTCTTCAGTTTATCCTCTCTCTAAAAATGTGGACTCAACCCTTTCTGTTTATACCCTGTAAATAAAATGAAATGCTTTAATTTTAAATAAAAATGTAAAGCATCATAAGAATATGACTAATTATTGAAAATAATTACAAATAGCATTTCAAAATAAAATGATTCAGTTGTAAGAATCTCCATACTGGCTGGTTGTAATAATATTGTTTAACTATATCAGATTGCTTACTGTCTCAGGGAAGGGGAAAGGAAGGGAGAGAGGATGGAACAGAATTTGCAACTCAATTTTTAGAACTTTTGGATGGGATAGAATTTTGGAACTCAAAAACTTTTAAAAAATATTAAAAATTGTTTTAACATGTAATTGGGCATTTAGTAGTATCATCAGGAAAATTTTCAGAAGAAGATGTAACATTTAATACTTCAATTGCATTTTTAAGGAAGAGATAGATTTTATGAAGAGGAGATAAAAGAGGGAGTTTCAGGCATGGGGGATACCCAGCACAAAGCCATAGAGATGGGAAATGGAATGGCATGTGTAACAGAGAGAAGGCCAGTTTGATGGGATCATGGTATATAAGAGAGAAGGTAATGAATGTCCAATGAGTCTGAAAAGATAGCTTGAGGCCAGATTACGTATAGTTCTAAAAGCTAAACATTGGAATTTATATTTTGTCCTAAGCAATAGTCAGTCAAGAAACATTTAATAAACATTTATTATATGCTAGGCATTATGTTAAACCCAAGGGATACAAAGAAAAGCAAAATATCACTAGCCCTTGCCCTCGAGAGAGGCAACATGCAAATAATTGTACATACAAGCCATATGAAATGCAAATGGAAAGCAATCTCAGAGGGAAAGCCCTAGGAGTGGGAAGTAGGTACCAGGAAGGGTAACATGAAGTTGGTTCAGTAGGGAAGTCACATAGTCCAAACCATATTTAAGGAAAATTACTTTGGCAGCAATGTGTAGGGTGAATTGAAGCAGGGAGAGACCTGAGGCAGGGAAAAGAATGATGAAGTTGTTGTAATAATCTAGGCAAGAAGTGTCTCAGGTATGAACTAAGCTGAGTAAAGAATGGTCAGACAGTTCAATGTTTCAGAGAAATTTTGTCAATAGCAAGATCTGGCAACTGATAGAACATGTGCATGAGTAAGGAGTCCAGGATAAGGCCAAAACTTTAAAATAAATTGCAGAAAGAAAAGTGGACTGGGAGTGAGTTACAAGCATCCTCTTTTAGGTCTTGATTCCCTCATTTGGAAAATTAGACTATAAGGTTCTTTACAGCTTTAAGATGCTGTGACTTTAGGACATCATTCTGGAAACCATGCCTCTCTAATTGCAGTTCAGAATAGTTCCTACCAATTTTGAGGAAAAGTTATTTAATAAGCATTTTTCTCTAATCTTTTGGCCTGGGTCATAAGGCCTAGGTCAGGCTTCAACAGCTGCTGGTTATGAGTCCCTTTAAAGAAAATACTTCTGTGGGTCTCCCCTTTCCCTCTCTCCATTTTTTTTCTTCCTAGGACAAACCAATTTTAGTCTGCAAACACCTTGCCCCAGCAGAGGTGCCTGAAATAACTGTCGTTTCAGGCATGTCTGCAGTTTGCATGCCTCTAGTTTGAATTATGCCCATCCCCCCTGGTTTATGCAAACAATTTGCACATCAGAGTTTCCCTCTATCTGCTTCTGCCCACATGAATCTTTTCCGTCCCCTACAAAGCAGAATGCATCCTTCTCTGATAAAACATCCTTACAATCCAAAAGAGAACTTCCTCAATAAAGAAGGAAAGATTGGGGGTCCTAGGGAAGGCAGGAGGTAATTGTTTCAGGCACTAAATATGTCACGTAGAAGCCACTGACTGTCAGTATCAAACATTCCAGAGGTTTTAGCAGGATCCTACATGATGTTGTCTTTTTGAGATCTTTGGGTAGCCATCTGTGAAGTCGGCTTCCCACCTTCAAATCTGGGCATTGGCCAAAGCCCGAAAAAATATACTCACTGGGTTTGGTTTTATGCAGGTTCTGGCTCTCTGGTGACTCAACTTCTGCCAATGCTAATATGTGACTGGAAACGGGCACCCAGCTTTACCAAGCCCCTTCAGCCTCCCTCCTGAGCACTTTGGCTCAATGGCAAGAGAGTTACCTGTGCTTTAGGGGGAAAACTGCAGAGTATGAGTTCTGGTCTCCTATGTTTACCAGGGGATGTGACTCTCTGAGCCTCAGTTTTCTTGTCTGTAAAATGGGAATAATCATAATCTGGCAGCTAATCTCACACCGGATTATTGAATTCTATATGAATATAAACTATGAATATTATTCTTGAGTTGTACTGCAATACATCTATGGCATGAAATGAAATCTTCTGTTCTGGTTAGAAGCACAAGCAAAATGTTAATCTGTGGGATTTTGGAAGTAAGAAGTGAGCCTATATATTTATCTTCCCATCCCTTTCCATTAAAGAAGTGTGTGTGTGTGTGTGTGTGTGTGTGTGTGTGTGTGTATGTGAGAGAGAGAGAGAGAAAGAGACAGACAGACAGACAGATCTGTTGTTATATACCAGTACTGTATAAATATTAACTTATTTAATCCTCACAACAACCTTGGGAAATAGGTGCTATTATTATCTTCACTTTACCATTGAGGAAACTGAGTCAAGCAGAGGCAAAGTGACTTTTCCAGGGTCACAAAGCTAGTACTTGTCTGAAGCTAGATTTGAACTCAGGTCTTCCTTACTCCAGTAAGCTGCCTTTAAAGAACTGGATTCATTCATTCATTCTTTGCTAACTCTTTTACTAGACCAGCAGGTGTGCTAATTTTCTTCTTCCCACCACAGCAGGTACCATACACATATACATGGTTTTGTGCTGTCACAGAATCAGAGCCTCAGAGCTGGAGGATCCCAAAGGGCTTCTTGAGGAAATAGGTTTCTCATCAGCCTAACCTATACCTGTAAAAAAAATCTCTGTAATATGCCCAACCCATGATCATCCAGCCTTTCCTAAGAAACATCTAAGGAGGGGGGAATCAATTATCACCTAAGGTAAAAAAGTCTACATTTAGACAGCTTCAATTGTTAAGAAAAAAAAATTACCTTTTTCAAGTCTAGACCAGCCTCTTTGTAATTTCCATCCCTTGTTCTTTCTTTTGCATCTGGGGCCAAACTCACTAACTCTTCTTCATGGCCACCCTGCAAATATTTGAAGAAGCTAGTATGTCTTTCCTGTCTTTTCCAGTTTTTAAATTTTATTTTATTTTTTAATTTATGGAATAAAACAGGTATTTCCATAACAGTATAATAAAAAGAGATGATTACACATGAAACTGAAAATCTATTTTATACTATTTGCTATTATTTTTAAAAATATAACAGTTATTATAAAATTTATTTTCTTTTTTTTTCCTTTTCCATCTTTCTTTCCTCCTTCTCCCCCTTTTCCAATTTACATATCTTTAAGTTCTTGTAGTTTGAGCTCATGGACTTTTAGACAAAGCATTGGCTTCACTGTTAGGAAAATCTGAATTCAAATCAGATATTTTATAGCTGTTTATAAAGATAAAACAAGTCACTTAACCTCTGTCTCCTTAGGTTTCCTCATCTATAACAAAACTTCCTAAATTGTAGGTCGTGACTCCATATATGGCTACATAACTGAATGTGGGGGTTGAGAAAAATTTGGCAAGATTAAAAAGTTTCTCAATTCTCTATGTCCTGTAGTTCAAATATTCCAAGATTTAATTCTTTATGTAAAATTAATTAAGCAATCCATTTCATTAGTGCACAAATTTGTTTTTGTCTTTAATAAATGATAAAATTAAAGATATATAGCAAAGAATTCTTTTAAAATATTTTTTTTGAGATTTGTTATTAGTAAATGTTTGACTTGTACCTGAATTTTATATATCTATTTATTCAGGGTCATGTAAAAATTTCTCAGGCAAAATGAGATCATGAGTGGAAAAAATTTAAGAAGTCCCTGATCTATAAAATGGGATAATAATAGCATCTCTTTCTCAATATTAGGCCCTGGACAGAATTAATAACTCCAAGGAATCATTTACAGAGTTCCTTTCCATTTAAAAATAGCAACAATAACAATTCACATTTCTATATAATGTTGAGACATGAAGTGATATATCTAGAGTCACAAAGGCATTATAACAATATTAACAGGAAGGCAGGAATAGATAATTAAACTCATTTTGCAAATGAAGAAACTGAAATCCAGAGAAGTCATAGATAGTTTCATTAGGTTTAGAATTTAAGATTTAAGAACTTTTCTAGTCTAGTCCTTCATTTTATAGATAAGGAAATCCAGAACTAATTGAGAGGCTGTGATTTGCCCAAGATTAGACAGGTAATAAGTATCAGAAATACAGTTGGACTTTTCTATTTAGTGTTCTGGCCACTGAACCACAGTGTGGTCTCATTTTACCCAAGATCAAGGCAGTCAGGCCCAGGGCTCCTGGGAAAAAAATAGAAAGCCAGTGCTTTTCTATTACATCACATTTCTCTCTCCTAAATGCCTGTATTTCCCATAGGAGGTCTCTCCACATATAGATGGAAAGCATCCTTCCCCCACTCTCCTTCCCTTCCAGGAGCTGA
Organism: Myrmecobius fasciatus; assembly: GCA_023553655.1. NCBI lineage: Eukaryota > Metazoa > Chordata > Mammalia > Dasyuromorphia > Myrmecobiidae > Myrmecobius > Myrmecobius fasciatus. The sequence continues at coordinate 35,369 of JAJPUD010003885.1, forward strand.
GTGGAGCTGTCAGTGTTCCAGCCCCAACTGCCCAGCAGCCCCCCACAACTAGGCCAGCCCCTTCAGAAATAATGTTCCCTAGATGAGCAGAATATTATCTGCATTCCTCCACAGGGATCATGTTCCCTCTTTCCTGGTGGGAGATCTCAGAGCTGAGTGTTAAGCAGAGTGGAATCAATCACATGACATTTTCAGAAAGAGAGAGTATATTTTAGTTCCCTCCCCGAAAAGATGAAATAATGGCTAATTAGTACACCGCAGAGCAAAGCTTAAACTTGTGTGTCTCAAAGGAGGCAGACCCACAAATGTCAATTATGCCTCATCCATGTGGATATTAGCATGTACTTATTTTCCCTCTGCTTTGATCTCTCTGTTGGGAAGGATAGAATTATTTAAAAAATGGAACAGTATGTGCCAGAAGGAAAGAAATTTAAGGGGACTTCCCCCATCTCTACCTCTTCCTGCAGCTTTCTGCCAACATTCAAAGGACCCTTGGCCCTAATCAAAGATTAAAGGGGCCACTGGGTACCAGCTCTTCTCAAAGGGAATCCTTAGAAACAAGGAGGAAGTGTTGATAATGCTGGAGCAGAAAATGGATTTCATTTTCCCTGCACCCAATGTGCACCACAGGGTCAAAGCTTTCGCAATTACCACTGCTCCAGTCCAGGAATCTGCCCAACCCTGCAGGCAGAGTCACTCCAGGCTCATTTGAGATGCATACAAGCTGAGCTGAGTTTTCTTCTTTTGGGTTGAATGTTGTACTGATGGCTCCTTTCAGAATCAAAAGGAACAGTAAACGTTGGAGAAAAGACAAGGAACCGACATACAGTATCCATAATTGGGGGTTCATGGGGGTGGCAATGTAGAATGGGGAATTTAAGATGCACAGGGAACAAGGCTGAATTTTCCCTCAAAACTTGAACCAAATCCAATCTAAACAGGCCTGGAATTTAGTTCAATTTGTTTTTTCTCTCCTCCAGAGAAAGAGAGAGAGAAGTAAATGGATTGTGGTTTATAGTATTTAGAACCAGAAGGACACTTGGAGATTATTAGTGTACAATTGTCTTGTTTTACAAGTGAAGAAACCTAGTCTCAAAGATTTGTGTCCGAGGTTAAACAGGGATCAAGTCCTGATGACATTTAAACCCTAGTCTTGTAGCTGTAAATATAGTTCCTCTCCCAATACACCATTTGGTAGTTTATGCCCCCCCAAAATTAACCATAGATTTAGAGCTATTAGGGATCAATCAATCAAAAATTAAATTAATTGGTATTTATTTAGAGACATTGTAGCATAAAGAAAAAAAACACTATTTTGTTCTTTAGATTATAAATTTCTTAAGAGTAGGGACTGACATGTACCTTTGTTTACATCCTCAGTGCTTAGCTCAGTGCCTGGCACTTAGTAGTATTTAACAGATGTTGAATGATTGACTGACTGACTGAGTTAGGAGAACAGAGTTCAATTTTTTAATCTCAGACATAAGCTACTTGTTTTGTGCCGGGCCAGTCACTTTTCCTCTGAACTTCACTTTCTACCTGGGTAAAATGGAGAATGAGTAAAATTTGTCCTACCTCTCCTTCTTTGAAAGGTTATTATATGAAAATTATATTTCTATAAACTTTAAAGCACCAAAGATATGTGAGTTAATTTTACTATTTAGAGAATAATAATGTATAGTAAAATGGTTTATAATTATAAAACTCTATATCACTTTTAGATGTATCAGTTCTTTTGATCCATGCAAAATATCTCTAAGATACAGACAACCTGGGCATTATGTTCCCATTTTGCAGAGAGGGGGACTAAGAGCATGTGATTTGTTTACTGTTATACAGATATTGAGTTGCAGAGCCTGGAATAAAAGCCTTTGGACTCTTGGCCCAGAAACTATTTCTATTATATTCTTTAGTCATGTACTATGACAGGGAAAGAAGAAGATGGGAGGCCCTTCTCTCAAAGAATTTACAATCTAGGGAGACAAAATATATTCTCAATAAGCCATAAAAGAAC
>JAJPUD010003885.1:44443-66164 GCA_023553655.1 Myrmecobius fasciatus
CTCTCTCTCTCTCTCTCTCTCTCTCTCTCTCTCTCTCTCTCTCTCTCCCCCTGTTTTTCTCTCTCCTAATTTCTCTCTCTCTCCCCATGTGTATCTCTGTCTCTATCTCTCTCTCTCTGTATCTCTGCCCTACTTCTCTTTCTTTCTTCTTATCTCTCTATCTCCCTCTGTCTCTCTCTTTGTGTGCATGGCTCTATCTCTGTCTGTCTGTCTCTTTTTCTGTGTCTCTTTCTCTCTCCCTGTCTCTGCTTCTCTCTGTGTCTCTCTTTTTCTCTATCTCTATCTCTCTGTTTCTCACTTCCTCTCTCCTTCCCTCCCTCCCTCCCTCTCTCTCTTCCTCTTTCTGCATCTCTGTCTTTCTCTGTCTCCCTCTGTCTGTCTCTGTCTCTATCTTTGCGTGCATGGATCTGTCTCTCTTTGTCTGCCTCTTTTTCTCTGTGTCTCTTTGTCTGTCTTTTTCTGTCTCGGTCTCTGTCTCTCTTACACACACACACACACACACACACACACACACACACACACACTCCTTCCTCATCTTAGCCTCCAGATGTAATTTATACATTTGATATGGGCAGATCACCTTGCAAGGAATGGCCTCGGAAGGCTTCTGCTTCCACTCACTCCAAGAAGTAGCAACAAGTTGGCAATTTCATCTCAGTTTTCACTCTTCCTTGACAATTGGATTTTACTGCTAAGATTATGTGTCAGGGAACAGAGCTCCCAGAATATGCCGTATCACCCCTTAGCATGGCCAGAAAAGCTAATATCCACAGTGCAATGTAATGCTATGTTCCGTGTTAGTAGCCTGGGGCCATTTGGACATCTTTCCTCCCCGCCTCCTCCACTAGATCTGCTCACCCAGTGGTAGCTAGTGTTCAGTCACCTGGAAGTCATCAGGAGCTTCAAGGAGAATAGTTACTAATCAACTGAAAGGGACACTTTTTGTTGCATCCCTTCTCCCCTTCCCTTGCCTCCATGCCACAAATTACAGTATTGTTCCCCACAATCTTTATTACTGCAGTTTGATACTCTCAAACGCTCAGACTAAATTAGACTCTATCAGATTTGCTCTGAGCAATCATGATGCTCCATTTCTTTGACACAGAGGCTGAGCAGAGGAAAGAGAAACATTTGAACCCAAGCTTGTCTGCCTAGCTTACCTGCCTCCCCCCAATGTGGGTAAGGTTGGCTTCTCCCCAGTCAGTTCCCTCCTACCCTCTCTCTGCTTCTCACCCTTGTCTGTTCTCTCTCCCTATACTCATACCCCTTACTCAAAGGCTTTGCACTTAGCTTGCTCCTGGGGCTGGGAAGCAATAGGATGCTTCATGATAAGCTCATAATGGGAGGGGGAAGCTAGGTGATCCAGTGGATAGAGCTGAGGATAAAAAAAACAAATTCAAATCTGGCCTCAGACACTTACTACCTGTGCAAGTCCTTTGACCCTGTTTGCCTCAGTTTCTTTATCTGTAAAATAAGCTGGAGAAGGAATGGCAAACTATCCAGTATCTTTACCAAGGAAATCCTAAATGGGGTCACAAAGAGTCATACATGACAGAAACAAGTGAACAACATACAAGTCACAAGAGTTAAAGGATGAATTAATAGGCATTTAATATTCTGAATGAAATACACTGCCTCCCACTGTCCCCCACCTGGTTTAGACCACATCTAGAGACACTAGATCTAGTTTTGATGCCACATTAAATAAAGGAGAGATACTGGCAGAGAATGTGTCCAGAAAAGAATGGCAAATGAGGTGGGAAGGAGACTCAAAATTATGCTGGTTCAAGAAATGATTGAAGAAATTAGGAATAGTCATCCTGGGATAACTTCAGGCAGGGAATATGATATTCAGCTATCATCAAAAACTTGAAAAAACTCATATAGAAGAGATTTGACTTGTATTGCTTCCTCTTAGAGGGTACCTAGAGGACAGACTCGGTGTCAGTCCAGGCAGTCAATCCAGCTAGATACTGGAGAATAAAGACTAAAAATGAAAATTTCTGCATTCAAGGAACTTACAGTCTTGTGATAATTAAATACAAAACTAGAAATCGGGAAAAATGCCTTATGAGAAGGTGATATTTATTTGAGTTGGACCTTGAAGGGAGACGGAAATAGAGAGAGACAGAGAGACAGACAGAAAAGGAGCCAGGAATCCTAAGAACTAGAGGTGGAAAAGGGACATGATGGACAATTCATATATAAGCATGAAGGTGAGATGATGGAAAGTCATGAAGAGCAGGGAGACCAGTTTACCTGGAGTGAAGAGTACCCGATAGGGAGTGATGTGTAAATAGCCTGGGCTGGAGCCAGATTGTGGAGGGTGTTAAATGATAGATGTAAGGACAGAACTAGGGTCCAGGGAAGGAAGCTGGAGGGAAGCAGCTTTTTATCCCATATACAGGAGAGCCTGGGAAACAATCTGACCTATCCAGCAATGAGGAAGTAAGTACTACTTATAGGACTTCACCTTACTGGGGGGTTCACAAAAATTGAGAAATTCAGATTCTCATTCTGATCTGTTGTATGAAGATTCCAGGGATGCTAATTCCATGATGTTGGAAAGATATTTTTTATAAAAGGGGGTTTCAATTAAAATTCTTTCCTAGGATACCTGGACAAAGAATAATCTTTTCAACTAGCTATCTGGCATTATATAACTACTGTGCAGTATCTCTCTCTCTCTCCACCCCCTTTTTCTTTCTCTTTCTCTCTCTCCCTCCCTGCCCATTTTACCCTCTTCCTCTTATCTACTGTTTTGTTTCTTCTCCTCTAACTCCCTTTCTTCCTTTCTCCCTTCTTCTTTCTCTTTGGTTCTTCCTCCAAACCTGCCTCCCTCTCTTCCTCCTCCCACTTTATCCCTCTCTCTTTTCTCTCCTTTCTTCTTCTCTCTCTCCCCCTTTCAAATTCCCTCTTTTTTCTCTCTTCCTTCCTCCTTTTCTCCCTCTCTCCTCTCTCTTCTCCTCCTTTTTGTTCTCTCTTCCCTCCTTCTCTCCCCTCCCCCCTTTTCCTTCTCTATTCTGCCTGTCAGAAACCAATTTGTGGCAAGATGAGACAGTAGTGAGGTGGAAGGAAACAATAAACCATTAAGCAAACCTTTCCGGAATTCCCTGTGAGCTTTAAGAGAAGAAAGAGAATGGATTTTCTTGGACTAGATCTGATCCATCCATGTAACACTGCCAAAGACAAGAGCACGTTCCAGAATTTGTTATTGAGTCTCAAAGCTCCAGAAGCAAATCTATACCTCTCCCACCAAATCCCAACATCTTTGCTTCTCCATCCCACTCTCCTTTCTATTTTCCCTTTATTTCATGTGACCCTCCAAAGCCTAATTACAAAAATAATATAGAATACATTTACCAAAATATGTCTAGGAAAGGCCAGAAGAAAGAAAGGATGGGCCAAAAGAAGTTAGCAGCTTAAGAGGAGGAAAAGTCAGCTTTTAAAACATTAAGATTAAACCAAAAAGGAAATTAAAATTCCTACATCAGACCACAAATGTCAGAGATAGAAGAGACTCCAGAGATCATTTTGCCTAATCCTTTCAGGGTACAAATAAAGAAACTGAGGTCCTGAGTTGGGGACAAGGTGAAGATATATTTTTCCTAGGGTAATACAGTGAATCCTGGAAATTCCAGATTCATTACTAATAAGTAACAATAATAGGGTTTTCCTGGCAAGGATATTGGAGTAGTTAGCTATTTCCTTTTCCAGCTCATTTTACAGATGAGGAAACTGAAGCAAACAGGGTGAAATGACTTGTGTGACTTGTTCAGGATCATATAGCTAGTACGTGTTTGAGGCTGAATTTGAACTCAAGAAGATGAATCTTTCTGATTTGAAGCCCACTGCTCTATCCACTGTGCCATGTAGCTGCACCTAGCAAATGTCCTTCAAAGAGGAATTTATATTGGACTTTTGAGAAGGGAAGAGAAAGAATTGTGTTTTAGCAATGTCTTTGGCAGTCTTATGGAAGTCATATTAAAGAAAAAAAAAGACTTGAGATAGAGGCTGATCATATTGTGCTGGTCCAGGTGAGAGATAATGGGGGTTCAAAGCAGGAGTGAACTCAGGGAAGAGGACTGATACTTCAGATGTTTGGGAGGAAAAAGCTCAGTAAGACAGCTATTGACTGGACATTTGGAGAGAGAGAGAGAGAACAAGCAAGTGAGGATGACATAAAGGTTGTGAACTGGGATGACTGGGAGCATGGTGTTGCCCTCGGGATATTTTTAGGAAAATAAAATGAGTTTTTGAAATGCCTACAGAACATTTGGTTCAAAACCAACTAGACAGTTGGTGATATAGGACAGGAATTCAGGGGGGAGCTGGAGCTGAATGCAGAGATATGGAAATCATCTGCATTGAGGTGATGATTAAGCCCATGGGAGCTGATTGGGTCATCAAGTAACAGATTGTAGAGAAAAAGAAGGCAAACATCCAGGAAACAGACTTGGGGTATTCCCCACAATTAGGGGAATATGCCCCCTATTTTTTCCATCTAATTTTATTTTATTTTTATGTTTTCCTTCTAATTTTATTTTTTCCCTCCAGTTTTATATTATAGAAACTCCAGCCTCTCTAGCTCAGAACTTGTACCTTTTGCAAACCTCAGATCAGCTTTACCTCACAGACCAGAGTTCCCTCTAGCTGCTCTATACTCCAGCCAAACTGGACTTGTCCCCACCATCAGTTCCTGTCCCCATGCTTATTCTTTCATTCACACTATCCTCTGTACTTGGAAGGCCATCCTCCCTCAACACTACTTGTTGAAATCCTAACCATCTTTCAGAGCCTCACTTGAATTCCACCTGATCTATGCTCTCTTTTCCCCTGACCCTCAGCACATTGCCTGATACACAGCAGGTGCTTAATAAATGTTTATTGACTGACTGACTGGTACCTCAATGAAAGTGAGCCCTCTATCCTGATAGAACTTTTCATTCCTCCCATAGCATTTATTACACCCTACCAAGTACCATAGTTTTCTGTCATTTCTTCATAGAGACCAAGTCTTATCTCTCTTAATATTCCAATAGATTTTCTATTCCCAAGGCACAATAGCCCTTTGCTTGATTCCCTTCTCACTCGCTACCCAAGGCACATGCTGGTCCTTCTTTGCCTTTATGCAGATTCTCCTCTCTTTTTCCTGTCTACCCAATCTTATATTTCTTCCTAAACCACAGCATGTCTCCCTTTTCCCTTTTTGGGAAACCTTCCTTAGGACCTCCACTCCCCACTGATCTTTTCCCTTCCTAAGTCACCATTGGGTGTAGAAAAAAAAAAAAAAAACACTGGAGCAGAAATTGGAAGGCTTGAATTCTAGTCCTGTCTATGCTAGTAATTTCCTGGATAATACAGGTAAATCGAGGTCTCTCTCTGGGCTGTGTTTTCCTCATCTGAACAATGAGGCGCATAAGCTGCAGGATTTCAGTCCTTTCCAGCCTGGACATCCCAGGAATCTAAAAACACTCTGATGTTTGGGCAGCATCATGCTCAGCATTTCCTCTCTGTTTTTCTTTGGTCTTGGGCCCGTGGAGATGGAATTGAGGGGGATGGGAAGCACATTAAACTAGGAAGAGGAAAAAAAAACTGAATTAAGTCTGCTCTTCCCATCAGTTAAGACCCCGTGGTTCACATCTGGGCTGCATAGAATTTAGACATTCAATAATAAACAAAAGCCCTGGTGGCTTGAAGATGAGAAGACAGGGGAGTTCAATAGACACACTTGTCAGCTGTGATATCTTCAATCAGATGATTAGAGAACTAGAGTCCCAGGTAAATAAAGTTCCAGGCTCAGAGGCTTTTTTTTTCTTTGACGAAAGATAGATTTATTTAGGGGAAGGGGTCACAGACAAAATGAAGGGATGAAATAGACACCAGGAGTGGTAAATAGGAAATAGAGTTGGGAGAGCATATTGTTAGACTAAGAAAAAAGACAAGTTCCCAGGGGAACTCAAAATTAACTGAGAGAAAGGAAATACTCTGTGAGGTGGGAGAAATCCATTGTCTGGCACATTATTCTGACCAAAGTTAAATAGAGTAGGGACAATGAAGAAAGAAGAGTACCTTACAGTGGGCTTAATTCTGGAGAGAACTAAGCCCCAGGGTCTTTTTAACATAAGAATGATGACAGTGGTTTTGCTCATCTCCCAGCCCCACTTTCTCAGCCTACCTGAAGGCGATTGGTGGTACAGTTGACAGAGCACTGAACCTGGAATCAGGATGGCACAGTGTTTAGAACACAGGTCCTGGGAAGATCTGAGTTCAAAGCTAGTCTCAGAAACTAAAAAAAAAAAAAAAAGCTAATAAGCTCTGTGATTCTGGCTTTACCTCTGGCTACCTCATTAGCTTAATCACAAAATGGGGATAATAATAGCAATTGCCTTCCAGGTTGTTGTAAGGATCAAATGAGATAATGTTTGCAAAGTATAATATTTGGCACATAATATATGCTATAAAAATGCCTATTCCCTTCCTTTCATCTGCAGCTGAAGAGCTGGGTGATCAGAAAGGCAGAAAAAGAAGTTGAAGCCAGTAGGATCCAGGAAGACACACAGAGATCAAACATTTGGATCATCATTCTGCAACAGGTACTAGAGGAGGAGAATATAAGGTTAATGGAGGAGATGGGAGCTGAAGTCCCCACTTCTCCTCTCTGAAAACTCCCAATTCAGTGTCACCTCCTCCACCAAGTCTTCCTTGATCACCCTATCTCATAGTATTCTTCTTGTAAACTGGTATATCACTCAACTGGCTAACCCCTTCACTCTGGAATATAATATGGATTGCCTGATTATCATTTCTTATCTGTCTGTTCTTTAGATAGCCTAACCTTTTTCTACCTTTCCAGTCTTCTTCCATTTTATTCCTTTTCAAATACTGTTCAATTCAGGGACAACAGCCTCCTTTCTGCTCCTTGTAGTAGACATTTCATCCCCTTATCCTGCGTATTCACTGGCTATCCCCATACTTAGAATTTTCCTCTTTCTCAGTTTTGCCTCTTGGATTCATTCAAATTTCAGCTAAAATCCCAACTATTCAAGAAGTTTGTCCTAATCCTACTTTAATGCCAGTGTCTTCCCTTTGAGATTACTTTTTTTTTTAATAATAGCTTTTTATTTTTCTAAATACATGCAAAGATAGTTTTTAACATTCATCTTTGCAAAACCTTTGTGTTTCAAATTTTTCTCCCTTCCCCCCCTTCCCTCCCCTAAACAGCAAGCAATACACTAAAGGTTAAATATGTGCAATTCTTCTCAATGTATTTCCATATTTGTCATGCTGCACAAGAAAAATCAGATCAAAAGGAGAAAAATACAAGAAAGAAAAAAAATCAAGCAAACAAACAACATCACTATCAAGAAAAGGTGAAAATCCTATGCTTTGATCCACATTCAGTCTCCATAATTCTCTCTCTGGATGTGGATGGCTCTTTTCATCACAAGTCTATTGGAATTGCCTTGAAATCACCTCACTGTTGAACTGAGCCAAGTCCAAGAAATTGCTTTCAATATTTATCCAGTATATATATACACATATGCATGATATGAGTGTGTGTACATAGTTGTTTGCAAGATGGCTTCATGTAAACACTTCAAAGGCAGAGACTATTTTTACCTGTCTTTGTATTCTCAGTATGTAGCACAGTATCTGGCATGTGATAGGTGCTTCCAACTCTGCCTTCTCAGCCATCATCTAGGGATATTATACTTGTAGAGAAGGTCCATTGTCAAATGGTTCACTAGCAGAAAAAGATACATCAGTGGAAATGACACTAATGAAGAGGCATTACCATCAGCTCTGCTTTTACACCCTAAGACAGCAAAAATGCTACAGAGACAGGATGTTTCCATCTAATTTGCAGCTGAAATCTTCCATGTGTGTTGTCTCCCCCATTAGGATGTGTTGCCTAAGAACAAGGGACCTCTTTCTTTTCTTTGTATTCCCAGTGCTTTGCACATGGAAAACACTTAAAAAGTGCTTTAATCATTCATTTATTCAATAAGAGCCTGTTGAATTGACTAGACTCCAAAAAACTGGAGAAACAGATGAGTGGACACAGTCCCTGCTTTCAAGGGACTCTCAGTCAAGGAAGGGATTCACAGATGACAAAAATACATGACAGAACATAGAAGATGCCACAAAATATTAAAGAAGCTTAAAGGTAGAAAGATAGACTTCATGGAAGTGATTTGATTAACAACAAGAGCATTTGAGTTTCATCATTAAATGTGAGAAGGGTTTCAATAAGGTAGGGATGGGAAGAGATGTCTTTATGTCTCAAACTAGAACTTAAAACCCATGAGCATAAGCAAAGTGGCCTTCCCTCAACTCCTCCTTCAGAACCCAATAATAGGTGCCCAGTCAATAGATAATCAATTAATTCAAATAATTAGTTCATTGATATAATGAATAAATAACAAACAAATTTAATGGAACAAAGAATAGAAAATGAAATCTAGAATCCAGAACACACTAGGCTTCTGTTTTTTAAATACCCTATTCTTAAGGAAGATAGAGGAGAAACCTGACCCTGAAAACTAGAGTTCTCACACATTTTTTACACAAAACAGCTTGGTCTCATTTCTATTACTCCAACTTTCTGCATGACCTTTTATGAACCATAATTTCTTCTTCTGTAAAACAACAGGTTTGGGGGCAGCTAGGTGGCGCAGTGGATAGAGCACCAGCCCTGAGGTCAGGAGGACCTGAGTTCAAATCTGGTCTCAGACACTTAACATTCCCTGGCTGTGTGACTCTGGGCAAGTCACTTAACCCCAATTGCCTCAGCAAAAAGCAAAAAAAAAAAAAAAAAACAAAAAAACAAAAACAAAACAAAACAAAACAAAAACAACAGGTTTGGACTCAAACCTTCCAACTCTGAGAATTCTATCAAAATACTTTCTTTGATGCTGCCCCCAACCTGAGACTCCTTAGCTCCCCAACATTGGGTTACTTCTTGATCAATAACTGTCACTATCATCCCAGTCCTCAGTTCTGGGGCAAGTGTCCAAGATAGCTTTCCTACCACTTGAGCCTGGTTAAAAATATACTGTAAGTAGAGGAGAACAAATCAGTTTATGAAACCATTCATAGCTTTGACCTAGTAGAGATGAGGGGAGAAATAGGAATCATTGACGTCTCATCAAAACATCTTTGGAGCCTAACTGGATTGAAATGTTTAATTTTTCAAATCTGTGGACACCACAAAGTTTGGAGAGTTGGTCTTTCAGTTATTTCAGTTTTCTATAATAGCCCCTCCCCAAGTTCAAATCCAGCTTCAGACACTTAGTAGGTATATGACCCTGAGAAAGCTCCTTAATCTCTGCCTCAGTTTCTATAACTATAGGATGGAGAGAATAATGGCACCTATTTCTTAGGGTTGTTGTGAAGATCAAATGATATATTACCTGTAAATTACTTAGCAGAGTAGCTGACACATAGTAGGTGCTTAATAAATGGCCCTTTTCTTTCTTCTTTGAATCTTCTTAAAGCCAGAGACCTAGCTGAGATAGAAAGACTTTTGTCTTGCTCAAACCAATGGATATGAAAGGGACTTTACTCCATAGGAAGAAAGATTTAACAGAATCTGAAAACTTTCCAAATGGTCTTGGACCCTAGTTCCGATTGTAATGGATGTTTTTCTTGTAGAAGTCTCACCTAGGTCACTGGCCTTGGCCCAGTGAAAACGAATTCAACTGACCCCTCTACTCACCCACATCCTCCAATCAGTCCTGATCTTTCTCCTGAAGAACAGTTACCAATGGTCAAATCTATTTGTAACAGTCCCTGTGGAGACTATCCTCAATCTCAACTTATACTAAAATCTTGGTGGATCCAATGTCATTGGAAACAAGCAAACTGTTGGATAAGACCTAGGGATCCTTTTATTCAAGATTTTCTCAACTGGTAGACTTTTGGTAGACTAAAATTGACGTGGAACCAGAGAATGATGGAATGATTCAGAGCTCAGTACCATTGATTTATAGACTATCAGAGCTGGAAAAAGCCTTGGAAATTCTCTAGCTCAAAGCTTCTTCGACTGGGGGTCATGTAACTGAATGTGGGGGTTATTATAATATAAATTATTTTAGAATATATAAATATATAATTTAATGAAAATATAAAATTATGTTTTATTATCAGTAAATGTTTGATTTGTATGCCTATTTTATATACTTATATGCTTGGGGTTATGTAAAAGTTTCTTGGGCAAAAAGAGGTTGCTAGTGGAAAATGTGTGAGAAGCCCTGGTCTAATCCAACTACCTTGTTTTAACTGCAAGGTGACTGAAGTTCAAAAAGTTAATAGCAGCCTATAGCTGTTATGAACAGCTAACTAAAATTGTGCTTCAAGCTTTGTAAAGCACTTTATATCTTATCTCATTTTGTCCTCTAGACAACCCTGAGATGAGTGAGATGGGTTTATTATTACTTTCATTTTACAGGTGAGGAAACTTAGAGAGGTGAAATGATTTGCACATAGCCCAACAAATGTGTGAGGTAGGATTTGAACTCAAGTTTTATGAACTCCAGAAAGGCTATTTGGAGGGTACTGTAGTGCACTATACTACCCAGAGGCCTCAAAATGCAGAGTCAGGATTAGAACATAATTTCTTGATTCTTGGTTCAGGGGTCTTTCTACTGTTGTTGTTATTTTTCAGCCATGTCTAACTCTGTTCCCATTTGGGGTTTTCTTGACAGACATCCTGGAGTAGTTTTGTCATTTCCCATTTTATGGATGAGGAAACTGAGGAAATAGGTTTAAGTGACTTGCCCAGGATCACACAACTAGTGAGTGCCTGAGACCAGACCTGGAAATCTATCCACGTAGCTGCCCCATACTGTACCAGTTGTCTCTAGATTGTCTCACACCTTCAGGCTGGGACCCCATGGAGCATTTGAAAGAAGTCAAATTAAAGTCAAAATAAAGACATTAAAGAGTTAATGTCTGTACAGGTGCTTTGGGCCACCAATGTTTGGGCTGGATTTCTGGCCATTGCTTGTATACTAAACTGCCTTGTTATTGACTGACTGACCAGGTGTTCATTAAGGGAATTTGTCCTGTGTATGTCTTTTGCACAGAAACTTCCAATTAAAAGTAAATATCCACCTGGAACCCAAGGGTATGTGCAAATGCTTGACTAGCCTAGAGTATTGACTGCTCTAGTTGGGTAAACAGGACTCCCTGTGAAGGAGTGCTCATGGAAACACAGACAGGTCCTACTTCTGTAGGTCTGTCCACATCCACATGGGGTAAGGGAAACAGCCCTGACCTGGAAGCCAGGACATCTGGGTTCTGACCTTAGCTCTTTCATAGATGTGCATCTTCTTATTTGCTGTGTGTCTCTGAGCAAGTGCCTTCTTTGTGCTCTCATTTCCAGAGAGAATTGGATCAGATGATACTTCAGGTCTTGTTCAACTTTGTCATTCTAGAATTCTAGTTATCTTAATAGATTAAACACTGCTAAGAAAGTAAGGAGCCATTGGCAGGGGCTGGGGGAGCCATTTTGGTCAGATAACTGTTTCCTTTGGGAAGGTATTAGCTGTGTGGTGTGATCCTCACATTTTCCTGAATGCTGCATCTTTGTCATGAAATTAGCTCAGCTTCAGGGCTCTGTGTCTTTCTGGTCTATCCCTCTTCCACCCCAGGCTTTCTGTCCAAATCACTTGTGGGTTCCTTTCTTTTTCCTATAAATGGCTGTACTGTCTGGGGAGGAAGAAAGGGAAAGGAGGAGAAGGAGGAGAGAAAGGGAGGAAGGGAGGAAGAGGGAGAGGGGGAGAAAGAGAAAGAGAGAGAGAAAAAGAGAGAGACAGACAGAGAGAGAGAGAGAGAGACAGAGACAGAGAAATAGAAAGAGAGAGAAAAACAGAGAATGAGAGATTCTTCCAATAACAATGATTGTCAAGTACACTAGCCTCAAATTGCATCTGTTGTCCGGGAGGCTTAACTCCTTAAATAATAAATTCCTCTTTGGAAATGATGTGACAGAACACAAAATGGGAGGGGTGTAGGATTGGAGGGATGGGGACAAGTGAATTACATTGTTATAGCAACCCAGTAACCAGTACAGGCTTAATCAAACCATTATATAAACTAAAAGAAATATATTTTTCTAATTAAAGTCATAAAGACAACATTTATCCTAAGGTGGTCATTAACACTTTATAGAAGAAAGGAGACTCATTTTGTTGGATGACTTTGCCAGCTGCCCAGTTGTGCTGAAAGTAAATGATTTAAATTTTTTTTCATTAACTGTTTCTCTCTCTGTGTCTGTCTCTGTGTGTGTGTGTGTCTCTCTCTCTGTCTCTGTCTGTCCTTCTCTCTGTCTGTCCCTCTCTGTCTCTGTCCCTCTTTCTCTGTCTCTCTTTCTTTTTCTCATTATTTTCTATTACTATTTCTCTTTGTTCTCTACTCTTTGGGTTTCTTCCTACTGTTAATTCTGTTTGCCTCAATTTCCTCATCTGTAAAATGAGCTGGAGAAGGAAATGGCAAACCACTCCAGTATTTTTGCCAAGAAAACCCCAGATGGGGTCACGAAAAGTTGAATATGACTGAAAAACATCTGAACAACAAAAGCTTCTTTCTCTCTCCTTTCCTTCATTTTTTCTATTGCTCTAGTTCTTTTTTCTTTTTCATTCTCATTTTGTTTTTTTCTATTGCTCCTTCTTTTCTCTTTCTTATTCTAACACACACACACACACACCACACACACACTCATATTGGAACTCGAGCCATAGATGTTGCCAGAGGACCTATAAACACCTTGTACTCCAAAGTCCCTGACATTCCCCATTCTCTGGAACTTCAAAGGTATTCGGCTTCTAACCCAAACAGGAAACTGTGTTCTAACTCAAGTTCAGCTTTTCATTTCAGATCGTCTGAAGATCGTCTGAAGACTTCAGGTCTCACTTTCCAAACAAAGGTTTCTGGAAGAGAGGTGGGGGGGGTGATGGCTCGATGAGATTTAGTCTCCCAAGGGGTCACACAATAAGGGGGTCTGTCATAGAAATGAGCAAGTGTTCTAAGACCTGCAGCAGGTCTCAGGATGTTTTGCCATGTAGATCTTTTTAAAAGAAATTCCATATTGCCCTCTCTGAGGGGCTCTGATAACCGTAGACTTCACAGTGGAAAACCAAGCACCCGTCCGTGTCCCCAACCCTTCCCCTACCCTGCTCTCCACTTAACCAATTGTTTTATTGAATGTTTAAAAGGCAGAGCAGTTCGAGCCGAGCAGCTGATCACCAGTGACAAAATAACCCAACACAGATGGGGGCCTGGTGATAGCATTCCAGAGTGTGGGCTGATTATGGCTATAAAGAGCCGGGCTAAGGGTTGAGGGGTGGGAGCAGGGGGAGGGAAGGAGGAACTGCACTGTATCTTCCTACTTGGGACTTCAGAGACTCTTGGGATAAACAGTCTAAATTAGGACTTAAAACATTCCTTGCTCCTTAACACACAGAGCAGGCCATGTTTCAAGCAGGCCTAGGAAAATACCAAGGGAGATATCTCCCAGAGAAGGATGTCATGGTCTCTATACTTCCTAAGGTGACTCCTCAGTCCAAATGAAAAAGTGCAGGGCGAGGAGACCCCTAAGGGGCGGGTGATTCTCCCCTCGCTTCCCCTCTCCTCCCTCACTTTACACAAAACATTAAACAGGCCACAAAACACTTTGGTTAGTTTCACATTGGGAAATCAGAGGAAGTCAATACAGGTTTAACCAGAGATTCTGAAGAAAAACAAAAAAGGAAAAAAATGCATTAACCACACAACATCTCTCCTAGTGGGAAAATCATTGGATATGGGGTCAGCAGACTTGGACTCTTTTATTTAGTCTATGTGTAATTTTACATTAATTAATTTAATTTTAAATTTATTCACTCCTATAAAGACTCAGTTTCCCCATTGGTAAAATGAAAGCATCAGAGGACATGATCTTTAAGGTCCCTTTCACTCATAAAGACATAAAGAAGTGATAGGTTTAAGTTATCCTCCCAGGTGGATGTCATTTATCCATCTCAGCTGAGAAAGGCTGGCCAAGATTTCTTCCCCCAACTTTTAGGATCACTCCTCCGGACTTGGGCACTCTGGTCTTTAAAATGTAGGGTAGAAGATTTGGGCTCATTCACTGAGAAATCTAATAAAATTACCTTCAGGGACTGAAGTGAACAGGGGCTGGCCAAGAAGGGAGATGGAGAATTGGCTGACAAACGGCCCACCCACACATTAGACTCCTACAGCTGTCTCTCCTAGTTTGGAGAAGAGGGCGAGACTTGTAAGTGAATAAAAAGACAAAAGGCCTCCTTGAAGCTGAGGAAAGGCAAGGATCAAAAGTGAAGTGGATGGAGTTCAGATCTGGATGGGGAGGGCATCTTTTGCAAGCTAACATCTGATCTTATTTTGTGTGGATCAGATTCATTAGTAACATCACACTAGAAAAGCAGACTCCAATAATAAGCTGACATCTATTTAACGAGGACATTAGATTCTGGCACATACAAGAATTGACACAAGCATTATTTTTACGAAAGAGAGAAAATGGATCTGAGCAAATGGAAAGGCACAAAGAACAGTGGGATTGGACAGGGAGGGACAGAGAAGTGCTGGCCATTTGTCATTAAGAGAAGTCCCTTTCTGACCTCACCCCTATTTGTGGCTCTGGGTTCCTGAGTCCCAAACTGAAAATGTCCATACTGAATTTGGCGGCATCTTCACAACTCCCAAGGAGCAGAGGAGGCTTTCTTTGCAAAGGTTACAAAGGTACAAGAAAGCTTGGCCAAAGTCCCCTAGGGGAGAGAGAAGAAACCGGAGGGGGATGAAGAGAGAAGCAGGCAATGACCATTCTGGATTTTCAGGCAGGACTGGAGCCTTTGGAGAGTCCCTAGATTCTGTCTTCCATAGCCTTTCTCTAAAGGATCCCATCTCCCATTTCTCAGTCTGGCCCACTGTCCTGTGTTCTTCTTCTCCCAGTCAAAAATTTCTGTCCCAAAAGGATACAAAAACCTCACTCTGAGCTGTCAATAACCAAGAATGGCTTGGTGGGGAATCTCTCTGACACTTCCCTTGTCCCCTAACAGCAGTCTTTCAGTAAGGCTCAGAGCCTGTGATCCCAGATTAGTGGAAAGAAAATCACATTTGGAATGGGTCAAATCTCACTTACCTGCTGTCTACTGACCAAGTCACTTGATATCCATGGGTTGCAGTTACCTCATCTATAACATGATGGAATTAGACTAGATACTGCCAAAATCTCTTCCGAAAACTAGAAACTATGGAGTGTAGAATTTCAGGCATCAACCAGAAGTGGACTGAGTATTTTTGCAGTAAAGGTCTTTTCCAGAGTCCAAAGATAAAAATTTGGGTTATGTCCTATTTGATCCATGCTTTAGGCCACACATCTCAAATACAGAGCTACATAGGATTTCTTCCAGCTCCCCAAGGCATAACATGAAGCTTTTTATTTACATTAACAAATCTTTGTGGAAGGGAAAAAAAGATTTGGATAGTAGTAGTTGTGTAAAAATAATGAGTGCTATAAAAATTGCAGGCAGCTAGCTGGAAGAGTGTACTGAATGTGGGTCCTGGAGTCAGGAAGATTTCTCTTTCTGAATTCAAAGCTTGCCTCAGACACCTACTAGCTGTGTGGCTCAGGGCAAGTCATTTAACTCTGTTTGCCTCAGTTTCTTCATTTGTAAAATAAGCTGGAGATGGAAATGGCAAAGTACTCAGTATCTTTGCAAGAAATCCCAAATAGGGTCACAAAGTCAGACATGACTGAAAACAGCAATAAAAAATTAAGAGATGAGTACTATAAATTTAGGATGGAGGCCAATGTGAGTCTATACTACTGTTCTAAACCACCTGAGCATTATCCCACTAGAGAAATCCCTTCCACATCTTAAGTCTTTAATAAAACATATCATAGATTGAGAGAGAGAAAGAACCTTGAGGGACATGTAGTCGAACCTGCTCTTTTTACAGATAAGAAAATCAAGTTTAAGAGAGATTTAAGAGAATTTTTCAAAGTCACACAACTAGCAAGTGTCAGACCCAGGTTTAAAATCTATATCACAGGGTTCAGAACTAGGGATTATCTAGTTCTGTCCATCCATTCTACAGATGAGGAAATTGAGGCCCTGAGAAGTAAGTGACTTATTTAAGGTCACAATGATAGCAAACAACAGCAGCTAGGACTTGGGATCAGTTCCTTGGATTCCAGAAGCAGCATTCTTTGCGTTACACAATATTACAGGAAAGGAAAGGATTTCCTGGGCCTCTGCTATTCACAGCCTACCCCAACCATCTCCGTAAAGACCAGATGGGGAGGAGGGAGAGGCTTCACTTGTTTATCAAATTCTCGAATCTTGATTGTCATGTACCGTTTCTTCCCCAGACATTTTTATTTTTGCAGAAATTCCCTGATCCTGCCAAGCCTATGAAGAAGCCAAGAAATTACATCCTGCTCCCTCCCCTCCCCAAATGTCTCCTCTGCTCTACTACCATCCCCCCCAACTACCATCAAGAATTTTTTTTAATGACTGCCTTAACTAGATAAAAAAAAATCTTTGTTAAGTCAATCAAGTGGCTGGTGATGCTGGCTGTGTATTCTTTGAGAATAGCTGATTCTTTTCTGGTCATCTTTCACATTACAGAACAGAACTCACAGAGTTATCCCAGATAGATGCCTTCAAGGGCTTCCCAGACATCCAGGACAATAAATTTGCTCCACCACCCTGAACCCTGCTGGGGTAACTTAGAGGAGGTGAAGAAAGGCACCAAGGAAAGGAAAAGATTCAGCCTCGTAGAGCTAACAGATCTTTGGGTCTCTCTTGACAGGCAAAGTATCACTTCTGCAGCAATTCTGCATCCTCCCTCACCCCTCTTCCAATTAAGTGGCAAAGAGGGAAGACTCACAACTGCTTCCCCATCCATACCTCCAGAGGGTAGGTACATAGACAGAACTTTGGAATCTGTGGTGAGACACGGGGGACCTGGCACAGGACTCCCCAGCAAGGTGTGCCCAATCAAAGGTGGTGCTGGGTTCTAGGAGCAAAGCGTGATTGTAGGAGCTCAAAAAATGTGAGATGCCCCAATATAGAGACATCTCCATCCCAGGTGTTCATATGGGCTATTTGTGCTCAACCTGTGATAGTCTTCTGAACACTTATTGGCTAAGAGAGGGCCACTGATGCACCAATAGATAGGAGATGATTAGAAGGAATGTGACTCCTGTCTTCAAACATCTGAAAAGCATTATAAAGACAAGGAAGCAGACTTGTTCTGTGTGGTTCTAGAGGTCAGAACTCAGATCAGTGGAGGAAAGATAAAAGGAGGCTGAGAAAAAGACTTGTTCATGGCCACAGAAGCTTATGCTTAAAAAACTGGCCACTTTTCTTTCCCTCCTTCCCTCCTTCCCTCCTTCCCTCCCTCCCTCTCTCCTTCCTTCCTTCCTTCCTTCCTTCCTTCCTTCCTTCCTTCCTTCCTTCCTTCCTTCCTTCCTTCCTTCCTTCCTTCCTTCCTTTCTTTCTCTCCCTCCCTCCCTCTTTCCTTTTACCTTTTTCCTTTCCTTTCCTTTCCTTTCCTTTCCCTTTTTCCTTTCCTTTCCTTCCTTCCTTCCTTTTCCTTTTTTTCTGCCACAGCAACCCATAAAACTATTTCCCAAAGCACAAAAGGAAAGTTGTGATCTGATTTGGAGTCAGGAAGACTTGGGTTTGGAGTTTTCAAATGGATTTCAAATCCATCTCAAAAATTGCTAGTTGTGAGACTGGGCAATTCTTTTTCCTCTCTCTGTTTTACTTTCTTTGGCTATGAAATATACAGCTTCTAAAGCCTTCTTCTCTCTCTAAATCTATGATCCTATGATCCAATGTCAGCAGACAGATAATAAAATCATACAATACTGAAATGCCAAAGTAAATATATTTGTAGAGTGCATTTATTTTTGTGATAGCTTTCTAGAAGAGAAAAATTAGTCTCTTATACCACGTCTGCAAAAATCAAAAGCTTTGGAAGAAACCAATGCTTACTTTTTAATAATTATTTTAAACTGTGGAGTGTGTTTTTGAACAGAGCATGTTGGAAACACTTCCATGATCTTCTTACAGTCCAAGTCTCACAGACACTCAGACCACATTGCCAACAGTGATAAAGGAACAAAGTGTCACCAAACTAGAGGGGAAGCAGACACATTACACCTGCCTTTCTCAAGGCCCTCCATGCCCCCTTCCCTAATCTCTGTCCAGAGCAAAAACCAGTTTATGATTTAGAGCTGAAAGGGACTCTGGAGGCATCTATTCTGACCCCCTCATTTTGATTTAGATGAGAAGAGTAAGGCCCAAAATGATTCCCTCACTCCTATATATACCTACAATAAGGGGTGTGCAGGTCCTGGCTCAGTCAATTAGTAAATTTACTTTATGAGAATTTATATTTTGAGAATCAACAAAAGCTGCAAATCAAAGCCTGATTTATTTATTTATTTATTATTAATGGGCTAGTTAATGATGATAATTAAATCCCAATGTGTGTCCTGCATACAAAATTTTTTGGAGTGATCTGCTTGTTAAACATTCACCAGCACACTCATGTGACTATAACCCTTTGTTTTGTGCCTCTCGTGTGTTTAGGATATTTTATTTGGTATCATGATTATCTGTAACTGTATTTCACTCTCCTTCCTTCCCCTTACCAGCTTGCTAGTCCCACAGAGATCAGACTATATTATCCCATCCAGGGCACCCAGCATTGTTCTTTGCACAAGGCAGTTATTTCATAAATGTTTGTTGATTAAATCAATCAATCAGTGAATGAACTTCCTGTGGGGTAGTCCCAGAGATGCATTTTACAATTGTGCTAACACTTTGCTATAATAAGTCACCAAGAGAAGAGTGCATAAAACAATCCAGGATTCTATTCTGGAGGTCTGGAAAACCAATGTTTGTGTTTCAGAAACATATGGGGGTGAAACTAATTTCCTCACCTGAGGGGGTGGGGAATAAAACCCTACAGAGTTCCAGCTGAATTCTTCAGACATGACCTAATCAAGACTTGATTTGCCAAAACACCCCATACGAGTATAGAATAATTATGTTTGTATAATCAAATCCAACTGGAGGGGCCCTATAACCTCCCTTCTGCAATCAGTTAATCCATCACAAAATTTTCTGTGCACTTCCTTCGGGAAGAGCCTATTTTGGGAGCATCTGACAAGAACCTAGGAACAGATATTACAAGAAGCCAGAAAGAAACAATTTAAATATCGGGGAGCTACAATTAGGATCACACAGGACCTAGCAGCTTCTACTTTGAAGGATCGAAGGGCCTGGAATCAGATATTCAGAAGGGCAAAGGAACTTGGATTACAGCCAAGAATAAGTTACCCAGCTAGAATGAGCATTATCTTCCAGGGAAGAAGATGGTCTTTCAATGATATAGGAGAATTTCACCTATTTCTACTGAAAAGACCAGAACTGAACAAAAAATTTGATCTACAAACACAGAACACAAGAGAAACATAAAAAGGTAACAAGAAAAAATAACTCTTGAGAACTATATTTATGTTATAGATACTTATAGAATGAGGGTTGATTTTATGAATTGATTATTACATTATGATTATGATATGATTACTGTGATTTTATGATTATTATCATATGATTACTGTGATTTTATGATTATTATTATATGTTTATTATGATTTTATGAATCTTATGATATGATAAACTGAAAAAGAAATTAGAGGTAGAAAAGGGATAACACTGGAAGAAGAGGAAAAGGAGGTAAAATAAGGGAAATTACATCACATGTAGAGGCAAAGAAAACCTATAATGATTGAGGGGAGAAAAGGGAGGGGAATGAGAATTGGGTTAATCTCCAATTTTGGAGATTTTGCTCTGGACAGAGATTAGGGAAGGGGGCATGGAGGGCCTTGAGAAAGGCAGGTGTAATGTATCTCATCAGATTTGGCTCAGAGGGAATAATAGACGTACTTATAAGGAAACTGGAGGGAAAGGGGGGGAAAAGGGGGTGGGTGGGGCTCTAAAGGGGAAGGATTGTTTGAGGGAAGTGGTTTTCAAAAGCAAAACAGTAGGGAGGAGGGAAAGGGGATAAGAAAGAGAAAAGCATAAGCTAGGGTAAATAAGATGACAGGAAATACAGAATTAGTTATTTTAACTGTGAATGTGAATGGAATGAACTCTCCCTTAAAGCAGAAGCAGATAGCAGAGTGGATTAAAAACCAGAATCCAACAATATGTTGTATACAAGAAACACATCTAAAACATAGAGATACATATAGGGTGAAGGTAAAAGGCTGGAGCAGAATCTATTATGCTTCAGGTGAACAAAAAAAAGCAGGGGTAGCAATCCTGATCTCAGACCAAGTAAAAGCAAAGATAGACTTAATTAAAAGAGACAAAGAAGGAAATTATATCTTCCTAAAGGGTACCATAGATGATGAAGCAATATCAATACTAAACATATATGCACCAAGTGGTATAGCATGGAAATTCCTAGAGGAAAAGTTCAGAGAGATGCAAGAAGAAATAGACAGCAAAACTATAATAGTGGGGGATCTCAACCTCCCTCTCTCAGAACTTGATAAATCAAACCACAAAATAAATAAGAAAGAAGTTAAGGAGGTAAACAAAATGTTAGAAAAGTTAGGTATGATAGATCTTTGGAGGAAATTAAATGGAGACAGAAAGGAGTTTACTTTTTTCTCAGCAGTCCATGGAACTTATACAAAAATTGACCATGTGCTAGGACACAAAAACCTCAAAATCAAATGCAGGAAGGCAGAAATAATAAATGCATTTTTTTCAGATCATGACGGAATAAAAATCACATGCAATATAAGGCCAGGAGAAAATAGACCAAAAACCAATTGGAAACTAAATAATTTTATCCTAAAGAATGAATGGGTGAAACAGCAAATTACAGACACAATTACTAATTTCATTCAAGAGAATGACAATAATGAGACCACATACCAAAATTTGTGGGATACAGCCAAAGCGGTAATAAGGGGAAATTTTATATCTCTAGATGCTTATTTGCATAAAATAGAAAAAGAGAAAATCAATGAATTGGGCTTGCAACTAAAAAAGCTAGAGAAAGAACAAATTAAAAACCCCCAATCAAATACCAAACTTGAAATCCTAAAAATAAAAGGAGAGATTAGTAAAATTGAAAGTAAAAAAACTATTGAATTAATAAATAAAACTAAAAGTTGGTTTTATGAAAAAACCAACAAAATAGATAAACCTCTAGTTAATTTAATTAGAAAAAGGAAAGAGGAAAATCAAATTGTTAGTCTCAAAAATGAAAAGGGAGAACTTTCCACCAATGAAGAGGAAATTAGAGCAATAATCAGGAGTTACTTTGCCCAACTGTATGCCAATAAATTTGATAACCTAAGTGAAATGGAGGAATATCTACAAAAATATAGATTGCCCAGATTAACAGAAGAGGAAATAAATTACTTAAATAGTCCCATTTCAGAAAAAGAAATAGAACAAGTCATTAATCAACTCCCTAAGAAAAAATCCCCAGGACCAGATGGATTTACATGTGAATTCTACCAAACATTTAAAGAACAGTTAACTCCAATATTATATAAACTATTCGAAAAAATAGGAAATGAAGGACTCCTACCAAACTCTTTGTATGATACAGACATGGTACTGATACCTAAACCAGGTAAAACAAAAACAGA